>LPNX010144162.1:724210-767500 GCA_001517045.1 Pseudotsuga menziesii | reverse complement strand
ATCATTATCATCAAAATTGTTTATAATAAATCAATGTGAGAAGAAAATTACTCCAATGTTTCACAATAGAAATTTTGCATACGTTTGTGTTAAGTAAGAAAATCGTTTTCCATTTTCAGTGAATGGAATAAAACCATTTTCAGTGAGAGGAATGTAAGCATTATGCTTTTTATAACTTGTGATGAAAGAGATCACAGAATATTAAACAGAGATTTTAAAGAGAATGGTTTTATCACTCGCAATGGAATACCTTTTATGCAGAGGGGCTCACTACATAAAAATGTTTTAATGTTTAGTTTGCGTTCTATTGAAAATATCGAAATACTTTTTTTCTAAACTTTTAATGGAAGGGACCTCCGAATAGAAACCCATTTTTATATTTTCATTATATGAGCAGAAACAAAATGCTTTTTTCACTTTGGAGGGATCCTAAACAAAACGCTTTTATCCATTGGAAAGAAAACAAAATACTTTTATAACTTTGTAATGAAGAATATATATGTATATATCCTTCATGTTGAATAAGCGAAGCATAATATACCATGAAACTGAATTCACAAGGTATCAAACGTGAGGTATGAGACATGTTAATCAACGACGCAAGATGGTGCACTAGCTTTACACATATTCTATGTTGGAATATATATACTTACGTACAATATATATTTCAGAATATATTCTTTATGGTGAAGTAAGTGCCAAGTTAGCACATATTTTTCATCTTTAAATTTAGTTTTTTTTAAATTTCTCATCACAATTAAATTCAGTTCTCGTGAGTCCATCTTACTCCATTCTACTACAGCATAACTGGTCTTTTATATTTGGCGTTTTTTTTTCTTTGTAGTGATTCAACTGACCTTTCTAGAATAGTAACATATGTGAAGTTCAAATTGTAATTGATAAAATAATCTCTGTTGCATGAATTTTTGCAGGCAATTTTGCGCAAACAGAAATGTCGATAAGGACGGTTTAAGTTCGGAGTTTTTCTATTTCGTACTAATTGGAAACTTATCCCGGTATAGCAGCTGATAAAGGCGATGGCGGCCAAAGGTAAAGGTAAGGCTATTGGCATTGATCTTGGAACTACATACAGCTGCGTAGGAGTATGGGAGCACGACAGAGTTGAAATTATTCTTAATGACCAGGGAAACAGAACCACTCCTTCCATGGTTGCCTTCACACCCTGTGAAAGAATCGTTGGCGATGGTGCCAAGTATCAGATCGCTAATAATCCCCACAACACCGTGTTCGATGTCAAAAGACTCATCGGAAGAAGATTCAGCGATCCCTATGTGCAGAGTGACATGAAACTATGGCCCTTCACTGTTGTCTCTGGAGACAATGGCAAGCCTCTCATCCAGGTTGAGTACAAAGGGCAGAGGAAGGAGTTTGCAGCCGAGGAGATATCTTCCATGGTTTTATCAAAGATGAAGATGATAGATGAAGCATATCTCAAATCTGATGTCAAGAATGCTGTTGTCACAGTGCCTGCCTATTTTAGCGATTCTCAGAGAAAGTCTACTAAAGATGCTGCGGCCATTGCAGACCTTAAGGTGATGAGAATTATTAATGAACCTACAGCTGCAGCTATAGCTTATGGGTTTCATACAGTATGCAATGAGAAGAAGACCATACTGATTTTTGACCTGGGTGGAGGTACCTTTGACGTCTCCATTCTTACTGTGGACAATGGTAGATTTGAGGTGAAGGCTGTGGGAGGAGACATGCATTTGGGAGGGGAGGATTTTGACAATAGGATGATTAATTATTGTGTCCAGCAGTTCAAGAGAAGAAACAAAAAGGACATTACCACAAATGCAAAAGCCCTTCGGAGACTCCGGTCAGAATGTGAGAGAGCAAAAAGAAGCCTTGTCTTCTGCTGTAGAAACTGTAATTGATATTGACTGTCTCTATGAAGGACTGGATTTGCATATGAAGATTAGTAGAGCCAAGTTTGAAGACCTCAACGCTGATTTGTTCGAAAAGTGCATGCAAATCCTGAAGCAATGTCTGCTAGACTCAAAGGTGAATAAAGAGAAAATTAACGAAGTTGTTTTGGTAGGAGGTTCCAGTCGCATTCCAAAGGTACAGGAACTCATCCAAGAATTCTTCGATGGAAAACAACTGTGCAAAAGCATAAATCCTGATGAAGCTATTGCATATGGTGTTGCAATTCAGGTGGCACACTTGAACAATGAAGGCGTCCATTTTGTCCTTATCGACGTTACACCTTTGAGTCTTGGAATCCAAACTGACGGTGGGGTTATGTCTGTAGTCGTTCCCAGAAATACTCCGATTCCCACTAGAAATGAGGGAAATTTCACTACAAGGTTTGACAATCAGATAACTATCTTATTTCCCGTTTATGAAGGTGAGAGAGCTATGGTTGCAGATAACAATTTGCTGGGTAAATTTGAGTTGCGTGGAATTCAAGCATTCTGGTTTTGATCCAGCTGAGCATCCGTGTCCGGGACATGAAATTTAACTTTAAATTGAATAATTATGCGAGAGACGATCCTGGTTTCGCCAAGCTTCCCAGCGTTCTGCTAGACCGGCTGCATGTGACCACGCCGATCGTTGACCCTGCCGGTTTTCCAAGAAGCTCCGGCGTTTCGAAATGGTAAAGAATGCATCGTCTCGGCACCTTTGTCGTGGAGATCAGGCTATTCTCAACTTCAAGAAGAAGAAGATGATGATACAGAGCTATGTGATAGCACGGCCGTGCATATAGCCATGACGCTGGACGCTGCTTATCTGAGAGGATTGGTTGCCGGAATTCTATCGATTCTCCAACATGCTGCTTGTCCCGAGAATGTAGTCTTCCATTTCATGGTGTCCGAGCGCCAACGTGATCTCAAGGCTACGCTTCAGCTGACTTTTCCATACTTGCGCTTCATATTATATCATTTTGACTCGGGAGAATCATTTACCTCGACTCCGATTTAGTTGTTGTGGATGACATTGCCAAGCTAATGCACCCTCGTCTCATGGCGCGAGGTCTGAAAAAAACCAGAACAACAGCTGGCTTCGATGGTACCAGTTACTATAACAGATGGCAATGGGATATAATTTTTATTTTTTTAATTTTATTATTATGATGTGATGTTGACACATGTCAAATACCAAATTCCAAAGTTTACATCATCTTCTATCCACCAATAAGTTGTTAACAAAATAGTTTTTTAACAAAATTAAAAAAAATATTTTACAAATCCCTAACTTATACTTTACAAAAACAAATTTTAATTTTTTTGATAAAAAGCAACTAATACAAAATCAAAAGAGTTTAACTTGCAATCGATTACAATATACATGCTGAGGCAGGTATAATAATACTACGTGTTTCGTTTTCCATTGTGAACAACGACTTAGCAAATGTATGCATGATTTTTTTATGCTAAGGAATGCATACACAATGTTTTCACTTGGCCTACATGTCAAGTAGGTTACTAGGTTTAGCGTTTCTTGGACTTAGTTCTTATAAACACAAGTGTGTTATTAATTTCCATAACATTAACCAGTTTTCTAGAAATGGTATCTAAAAGGTTCATCATCTTGGTACACTTGCCTAGTAATTTGAAAATTATAAATTTTCATACGATGGATGCTTTGAAATATAATAATTATGTATTTTATAATTTGTATTTTCCATGTGTGGTTAATAAGATGTGTCTTGTTGTTACTATGAAAAACAATTAACAATAAAACATTATGGATTCAATATTTGTATTTTCTTAATTTAATTTTGCATATTTGGAAATATATTTTTTATGTAGGCTCAATCCAATTCCACATTTAAAATTGTATTTTACCTTTTTGGAATTAAAAAAAAAAATTTAAATTAATCTAAATTAAACCAAATAATATTTTTATTGATATAATTTTTACATACTCGTTATAAAATTTAAAATCCGTCAAAATATATTATAGATTTATTTGTATACACTAAAAACGGTCAAGCATCATTAAATTTACAAATATGTATTTTTCTTAAAAATATGTTATTTACTAAATAATCATTTTTATTGATATAATTGTTAATTTTATTTACATACTCATTATAAAATTTAAATCCATCAAAATATAATATTATAGATTTAATTGTATATAATAAAAACCATCAATCTCATTAAATTTACAAATATGTGTTTTTCAAAAAAAATATAAAAAATATGTTATTCCTATTATGAATTTATTGTATTCAAATATTGTTAGGGTAACATATGAATTATTTTCCATTAATTTATTTAAAAAATATTTTTAAATAATATTATAATAATACAATTTTTTTTTTAAATTTAATCTAAATAAATTATTTTTATAATTAATTTTTTATATAACATGATAATATAAAAAAATAAAATAAAATTTCTTTGAAATTTGATCTTTATTTATTTATGTGATTTTGGAAATTTACCTACTTTAAACCTATGATGATGATGGTGGTGGTTAACGTCCACTCAGACCAAACTTTTGTCTATCGGATCCAAAAAAATGAATTATTTAGTTTGTTTTAAAATTGTATTTCTATACTCAAAGAGTTTGGAGAGAAGCATCCTGAGCTCACTATAATTTTGACAAGTTAAAAGGCTAGGAAGGTCGGGATTACAACAAAGATTATGAAACTAAGATCTAATGTGGGTGTAAGCAGGGCATTCTAAGAGGAAGTGTTTTTCATCCTTATGTTCATATTCCCATAGAGATGGCATAACCTTTCTACCCTTGGTGTTTTAGGAAATGCCCAACGACCAATTTCACTATGAAGCTCATGAAAGTTCGTTCTTATCTTGGCTATATTATTATTTTTCTTTGAACTAGTTAAAATCGAGAGATACTTTTGATCTTCTAGAGTAGGGTTGATGACCTCCTTATAATACCTGAATTTTCTTTTATCCTCTAAATCTTTCTCACACCACATTTTCTCCTTAAACTTAGAAGTGACAATATTTTTAATGTTATTTATATTTTGCAATGCAACATTTTCGTCGATCTCCAACAGTTTAACCAAGCCTTGGTATCTTTATACCAACCTCGTTTGAGCCTTAGGTGGTTTTGGCTGAAATTTAAATCTAGTTTAGAAAGTGTATGGTCTCCCATGTTATTGATTTTGTGCTTGTACAACAGGAGCCTAGTCATAGCTAGGCTCTCGATAGTGTTTATATAATTTATCTTACTTTATGTTTAATATATCATTACTTGTATAATTCATTATTTTGAAGAGAGGTATTCTACATCACACTAGGAGGGAGATGTGTAACTCCTTGCTCATCCTAGAACTAATAGGTATCTTTTATAAACAATAATAAAATATTATAAAAAAGTAACATATAAGCTCAAATTAGATTTAAAATATTTAGAATGATACAATATAAAACTATACAAATTAGATAAATTAACACTATAAACATTGCATCGTATATTTCTTCAACATTTTTATTTTAAAAGGGAAGAGACTTAACTTCTTTAAATGCTAAATATATCCTTTTTAAAATAAATCTATACAAATTATTAAATATATAAAACAATTATCAACTATAATACAGACTATTGTAAACTCCCCATATTATATCAATTTGGAATTATTTATCTCCATTATATTCCTCAACTTATGTCTTTATAGGTCCAATCCTATAATCCTATATTATAGAACAACTATCATATAATTAACAAGAGCCACGTGGTGGCAATGTCCTCGACATTGTGCAATCTGTAATGGGGAGGAGCTATTTGCATGCAGCTTTTGACAATTGATGCAATTGAATATGAATAGTTTAGTTGTTATTTTGGTAAAAAAGTAGAGATATGGATACATATATTTTAATCCTTTTGACTAGGTCTATGAGGCAGTGTTCATGTCCATTAAAAAATATTAAAGATATATATTTTTTCATTTGATTTCTTATATATTTCAATACCTAAGGAAGGGAGCTTTCAAAGGAAGGCATACTATAAATCATAAAAAATATAGGCCATATAGCAGCGTTAGGACAAGGGGCAAGCAAATATCAGCTAACACATGAAATATCACCAAATTTTCTAGTTAAAAACTATAAAATGAGCCGCAAAGCTACCAAATGCCAAAATCAATAGTTCCAAGGGAAAAAATATAACATTCAAAGCAGTTTCAAAGTCCGCTGGATTCAGTTCACTCACATGAAATATAGCCAAATCCTCAAGCAAAAAGAAAGAAACAACAAAGCTATCGAATTCAAACGACAATGAAGCAAAAACTTGTTCAATCTGCTAAGAGAGCTTTATCATTACCTCTTTCTTCCCCGAGGGCTTATGGAGGATTTATGTGAAATTAAAATCTGCACGAAAACGAAATTTTCATTTATAGGAAGTTTCGAGTTTGAAAAATCATCCTTGGCTAAGTGAATTTAGATCCTAAATTGATCCCACACAAAGCCTTCCACACCACAGATAAGGGCCACAGATTGAGAAGAATGAATAAATGGACGGGAGAAGGGAGAAGTAGAGAAGCGTCTAGAAGGGCTATCCGTTTAGTCCCTCGTCCCCCGGGAAACACAATTGAAGCGATGGTAATTGGAGATATTATATAGAGAAAATTAGTTGGGCATGTTTCATTAATAAGGCTGAGTACAGGAGGTACCATAGGTGGGGTTTCATAGTATAGATTTTATTATACAACAAGGAGGAAAACTTGCACCAAACATATGGGATGCACATGGGCTTTCCAATGAAAGAGAGGAAAAAGAAGAGATTTATATTGACCGAGGGGAAGGGATCACTGATTGCAGGCTCACATCTTTGAAAGAGTGTACATTAGCACCCCAAAGCCAAGCACCCCATCCCGCATATGTGGCACCCCAAATGTCATTGTGATGATCATCTCCTACATGCACTGCATCCTATGGCTCTAGTCCTAGAAATTCGCATGCCTTCCAAAATATTGTGGGGTTGGGATTCTCTGCTTCCACCTATTCCAAAGACCCAGAAGCAGAAACCAAAATTTTACAAAGTAAATCTTTCATGACCCATACAACAATATATTTTTGTTGTATTTATAAAATTAATATAAACAATGGTTTCGAGCAACAAAATACACATTTTAGACAAATAGATGCAGATGAATGTATTTGGAAACAAGAAGTTAGAATGAATACCTCAGCTGATACAACCAATGCGTCAAACTAATGTTCACACCTGAGAGCCTACAATAAATGCCTTAGGGGAGTATCAAAATTTGAAACTACTGCCAGCTTTACTCTAGCTCTCCTCACTGCTTCAAATACTTCCTCACTACTTCAAATACTTTACCCTCTTCTAGGTCACAAATATGGCAAGCCTACAAAGCCAATTAATTCATCTCAAATCAACAGAAAAGCCTAGGTTGGGCAATCACATGTGCCCAATCATTTCTAGAAGAAAATAAGAAGATAAGCTTCTTAAAAATAAATAGAAATGAAATAGAGAGAAATGTAATAAAATTATATTCATGTCACAAATGACCCAAAAATTATTGTATAAATGAATAGTCAGGAAGAATTGGAATATGATGAAGAAAAGAATAGTGTTACTTGAGTATAAATTTAGCCTATCAACAGTGCAGGAAGATAAAAACAGGAAGCCCTTTATAATGTATAATAGTCAAGAAGAGTTAAACCACAATGAAGAAAAGGGTTAGTCTTAGTCTGAGCAGAAAAAATAAATGTAAATGAATACCTGATTCACAGTATAATACTCCTAAAGCTCCTCAAAATCAGAGCAGCCCGTAGCATTCTGTACAATAAACTGTCTAGCCGTCGTCCTTGAATCTAGAACAAATCAAGCATTAATCCCCAATGCCTCAAATTCCATACAATCAGAAGAGCTTTAAAGATTGAAGTGAGACAAAATTCGTGTTATATAAAGTACTCTTGCTGCTTGCCAAAAGCAGAGTTTAAAATTAAAAAGCATGTAGGTTGCTTTCTAGCTCAACCAATAACTAAACCATAACCAACCAGGCCCATGGATAGATTATGAATTACTTACAACACAAAGCTGATGAAAGATGCTTTTGTTTTATTTATAAGATTTTTTAATTATTAAACACTATAAAACCAAAATATTATTTAATTTTATATTTTTTACTAAAATAATTATTAATAACGAGTTTTTTAATTTTAAAGTGTATATTTGATTTATATAAATCTCTATGTACATTTTCTATCTTTTTTACTTTTCATTATCAAATCATATTTGTAATTTTACTGAAATTATATTATTGTTTTTTTTATTGCTTAGTGGTTGAATCTTTGGTTGGTTTTTTTTATTGCTTAGTGGTTGAATTTTTGGCACGATGGAAGCTAAAATTATTATTTTCCACTCTACGTTGATTGCAGTACACAAAGGGAAATCATTATTTTCCACCTTACGTTAATGGCGGTACCCCAAAGAGAGAGATTGGTATATGCATAAGCTCGGATCTCTCTCCAGAATTGGGAGTAATTCGCTTAAAGGTTGCATTTGCCCCCAGAAATTGTCATGGACTACCGCATGAAATTGCAGGGTTTAACTAGTCAACAAGCAGATTGGCCTTGGCTTGTTTATTATTATTGGAAAAGTCTCCAATTTCTGTGTTAATTATTTATGTCGGACACCAACTAAGTCAGTTGATTATTTTGTCCTTAGCTATAGGTTTCTGATTATTTAAATTCCATACGCCACTGCGCTCTATTGAATCCTACGCTCAATAATATCCCAACATATTTATAAATACCTTAAGGGAGTGTTAGGCCAAGGTTGTTGATAAGCCCAACGGAATCGACTCAGAATTTTGTCCTCTGAGTAAGTGACCCCATACTTGAGACCAATATTCCTGTATATCTACATTAACAATTTACACCCAACACAAACACATGTGTAACACCTGATATTTCAGACCCGAATTGGTTATTTTCTGTCAAAAGTTAACATCTCATTTCCCCAAATCATATAATCCGAGTATATATACAAATGCAAAGATACAAAGGAATTTAAAGGTGTAAAAAAGTGCTTCCTAGGTCATGTTTTCTCCTTTACGACCTACTAAATGAGCAGGACCTTGATTTTCATAGAAACAAAAAATTGAAATTCAAAATTAATGAGAAATAACTACCTGAGGAGCTAGCTGGGATGGGAGGACAAGAGTGCCAATGACATCCACCAAGAGAGCTTTGTGTGTAAGTCCGTCGTACAATGATCTCCGATACTGGATGTACCATTCTTGTTCTCCACCACCACATCTCCTTTGCCTCTGTAGGCGACGTGGATGCCATTGACGAAAAACATATTTTTCCTCCTTCAATTCCTCCTCTTCTTGATATATCAGATTGTTGTCATTGTAGTACTAGTTGTGGGATTGAGCAGCCTCCATTTACAGAAGCCATGACCAATTATTATTTATATTTAATTAAAATATGGTAATCCTTTCATAATAGTTTAACTAACAGAGAGGGTATTGGGCCGATCGTTGGCCCCTGTGTTGCTCTGGTTTACACTACCATCAACTCATTAACATGGTATACGGATATAAGCTCAAATTATGTGTATGTTTTAAAGGTCTACAAAAAAGAAATGTTTTGATATTTAAATTATTCACTCTTACCTAGGAAGGCGAGGAAAAGAACAAACAATAACTATTCCAAGAAAAATGATTAAACAAATAAATATAACAAATATTAATATATAATCTTTGAAAAATGATCAATTATAGAATTGCTCCAAACGTTTATTTAGTAATCTTGGAAAAAAATGATTATTTAAATAATTAATCCTAAACTTTTAATTGTAGACATATTTAAATCTTGGGCGCAGAGGATGCACTTGATTTGTGAACAGCAGCTGCACCTGTAAGTGTTATTGGGTAGTGGGAAGCTACCCCACAAACCAAAGCAACAACATTAAAAAGAAACCAAAACAACAACATTAAAAAAAAGAAATGACATGACATGCATTTAAATAATTGGTGATATCACTTCGCACCAGGGTCTTGGGGAACAAGAATCCAAGCCAATGTCACCTTGATAGAACCAATGACAATTTAAAAAAATCAATAATTAAAAAAAAATAAAAATTGCTTTGCACTATAAAAAGAAAAACCTTAGTGGAAAGGCAATTTTTTTTTAAATTACTTAATACACTTCCGAATCATATATATCCCCTTGTCGGGGACATAATAATGAATTTTCCATATTAAGTTATATTTAATTTGTTATTATACCTTTCCATTATACTTTTTCATTTAAAATTTTCAAAGAGTATGATTATTTAGTTAATGAATTTATAAAGTTATAAATGTCTGATTATTATAAATTTTTAATTAATTATACTATTTATATTTATTAATTAATAAAAATACTTATTATTAATTAATAAAAATACTTAAAAATATTACATTAATATATTAAAAATAACATGTAAGAATATTAATGAAATAATTTATGAAATATTATAATTTAAAATATGATTTTTGTTCTTAGATTTTGATTTAATTATATTTAATTGAAAAATAAATCAATATATATTTATTTTAATATTGAATTTATTAACCATATAAAAGAATAAAAAAATTAAGATATAAATATATTATTTAAATAAAAAACATAAATTAAGATAAATCTTATATACATACATATTTAAATATTTGATATTATTTTCTTGTTACATCATGATTTTAATTTATAAATATAAAAATTACTAATCATATTTTTTAAGATTATAAATAGACAAATTGCCTCTTTCATATTTTATTAAGACTAAATATAAAACTTGCCTTTTTCATATTTTTTAAGACTTTTATTTAGTCCATTATATTCCACGCCACCCTTAGAATAGACCAGAGACCTGTGAAAACGTAACTCTTTTACCCAGACCATGATATTCAAGTTTTGGAAGATCTCGCCTCATACATAGGGAGTTGGCTAAACTCTAGGTTATTTGATTTTCTTTTTATTTGGTAAATTTGGCTAGAATCTGGCAACATTATTGAAAATGCAATTTTCATTGTTGGGATTGCAATTTTGATTGTATAAATGGATTTAGGGTCATCAATAACCTCTGGGGCGCCTAGATTATGCAATTTCAACTACTAAAAATATCATTTCAACAATTTCTAATAAATTTTGGCTAAAAATTTCCTAAATTTCAGATGCTAATGATCTAAAGTTTAACTTACTCTCATACTTAATACTTAATACTTATGTTATTTTCTTTTTATTTATTATAATATATTTTCATTTATAAATATAGAAATTACCTATATCCTATCTTAATACTATATTGTTTTCTTTTTATTTATTACATTGTATCTTCATTTATAAATAAAAAAAATTACCAATCTAATTTATATTAAATTGTAATATTTTTAATATATAAAAAATTATATTGAATTGACTTATTCTATATTAATATTATATAATATATTACATATTTTCCAAAACAAAATTAAGCATAAAATATATAATTATGTTTTTTCTAAGAAAATAATATTTCATTTAAAACTAATTATATTAATATTATATAATATATTATATATTTTCCAAAACAAAATTAATCATAAAATATATAATTATGTTTTTTCTAATAAAATAATATTTCATTTAAAACTAAATAATTTTCTTTTAAATGAAATAATGTTAAAAAATTAAATCATACAACAACCATTATATTTTCCATAAATCTAAAACAAATTAATTTTATAATATTTCAAACATTCAATTTAATATATGAGTAACAATACAATAAATTACAAATATAAAATGTTACCAACCATTTATATTTTCCATATACCTAAAATAAATTAATAAATTACAAATATAAAATGTTATCAACCATTTATATTTTCCATAAACCTAAAATAAATTAATTTTACATTTCAAGCATTCCATAAAATAAATGAGTAAACAATCCAATAAATTACAAATATAAAATGTTACAAGAATAAGCATACTAAAATGTAAATCAAAATGTTAAGATATAAGTTTCAAAAATGCATTAAAAATGTTAAGAGATATGTTTTAAAAGTGGATTAATCCTTTAATGTATAAATAAGTTATTTTTTTTCTAGAAGAAAAATAGTTGTTCCTTGTTATTCAATATTGAATTAAAGGTAACTGGTTACATCAACATGATATTGGGATATCATTTCAATACATAGTCAAAGATTGATCATATGCATCAGAGAGTTGTTCATACAATGCCATCAAAGGAGATATGCAGGATCACAAAAGTCACCATCCAACTACTAGCTATCATGACAGAAAGAACTATCCAAAAAAATGTCCATAGAGAAGACAAAGAGAGCCCATGACATTTTATCCAAGGAAGTACTCGAGGAAGAGTACTAATATCAAACACTCATAGGAGAACAATGTCAACCATAGGTATCAAAAAGATACTCCATACAAACTCAAGCATCCACACTCAAAAGAAACCAAAATGGTTTGTGGAGTAGGATATACAAGCTCATCTTTTAAAAGGGCTGAAGCTTATCTTCCTCAATAACTGATCCTTCATAATATTATGTGAAGGATAGCAAGCCAGTGGCCATGGGGAGCGTTTCCTTGGATAAAATGGCTGCCCTCTCATTGTGTTCCCTATAGACATGTTAGAAGTCTATAGAGGAAAAGTGAGTTTTGAGTCCTTCGATGTTTTCACACCAGGCCTCCAANATATATATATAAACAACATTTTCCATAAGAAGTTAGACCATAGAGAAAAGTACTACTTTTTTAGGACTTTTAAGATACTAGAAATTTAAAATGTTTGTAGGTATTGACTCATAACAACTACTATGAATGTAAGTAATTAAATATATTGAGGTAAATATCGCATTATTAGTGATTAAAAGCTGAAAATTGAAACAAAAACAACTATTCATCAAGTTCATTATTATAAATAGGTATCAAAGGCACATCCTTGATGTGGGAAGGGCATGGTGCGGGATCACCAACAACTATTGATGGGGATCCAACAAGTAGCAATCCTTTTCCAATGAAAACCTTGTAGATTAAGTTTTTCCTTTCCATAATTGAACCATTCTACAATTTTCTCATTTCTTTCCTCTTCCTCTTTAGCCAAGACTTTGTTGAGGAGGAATTTAATATGTCAGTAAAGGGCCAAAGTCTTATAGTACTTGGTGTCCCAGGACCTATTATTTCCAAGGTCCAAGGTCCCATTCCCATGGTTGCATATCCTCCATTATCTGGTTCGGATTCATTCCTTATTCCTCTTGCTTGACCCATTTTTCAATTTGGGTGAGCTAGTCACGAGTCTCTCTTGGCACTTGCTACGGGTAAACCATTTGGGCTTGATCAAAATCGTGTTGATCCCTCCTCTGAGTAGGGGTTATGTTTCTTCTGCTATGGGACTTTGTCCCCCTGTCACGCCCTTCCATTTCGATAAGACTATTTACTTACGGTTCTATTGGAATAGTGCAAGTGTAAGCCCACTGGCGAAGTTGTCAGGAGGGAGAGAGTTTGTCCTCTCTGTTATTCACCTAGTGGAGAGATACTTTTAACAAATCCAAAACCAAATAACCATGAGAAATCTCTTTTCCTCCACAAAACAAAGCCAACTGAGGTAGGTTCAAGAAAGACAAGACTAACACACCATGCACAAAATGATTTCTATGATGCAACCAAATGAACGGAGGAGAGCTCAACTAGACTAAGAATAATACTTCATATACATAATTCTCTTCCTTATTAGATCATATATAGAGAGGAGGAGGATGGAGATTCAACACCCACCACCTATGGCAATACTCTAAACCACTAACATAAGACCTTTGCAAATCGAGCTCATGATGGCTCAAAACAATAATTTTAACTCTCACCTTCCCATGCATAGGAGCATACATGTTGAACAACACGCAGCAGAAACATATTTACTTCATCGTATAAATTACCTCCCTATGTTGCCTCCGATCCTTCATGTTTGTGTCCTTCACCATCACACAAATCTCATACACAAACAATTACATTATCATGCATAGAAACCTTTCCCAATCCCAAGCCCTCCCATCTACCCTTTTCCTCGTCGAGTTCCTTCCCACCCACAATTTGCCATCTCGCTATAATAAACACCCACTTTTCCTAAGCCCTCCCATCTGCCCCCTTTCCTTACCTAGTGTCTTCCCCACTCATAATGGCCCATCTCGTTATAATAAACAACCACTTGTTGAGTCTAGGTTGTGGGATGCCAAGTGGTTGGCATTCATGCCGCCATAACTCCCCCTTCCACCTAATGGATACTACAAATATCAAATATTAAGAGAAGGCGTATAATAAACTCTAAATAGGAAATACTACAAGGAGATAAGTCTTAAAAGAGGATCAATATTTAAATTTTATTAACTAAAACTATGGGAAATAGGACCAACAATGTTCAATAAAAAATTGATGGAGAAATATAGTGCATAGCATTAAAAGATAAGAGTCATCGCCATCGTGAAGGGAGAGAATAACAAGGGGTTTCCATAAGGTAGCAAGTCCTCACGTACATTATCATAGTTTCTTTCTTTCCGAAGTACTTCGAGTTAGGAGTATCAATTTCAAGTTCCAAAATGTTTATCGATTTAGTGAGGCCAGTTCACAACCCAATGGAAGATTTACGTTTTGTTCTTTCGAGCGGGATGGTTCATATGGTCTAGATTGCATAAAATTGATTCTTCGATTATAAAGGTTTGGTTCCTATGGTATTGTCAAAATAATAGGCCTTGCATATCTATCTGATCAAGTACAATGTCTAAATAAAGCGTTGAAATTTCTTCAACACAACTTACATTAAGATGCAAACAACTATATATATTACTATAGTACACATGTTTTTCTTTTTAATGGAAGTTAAGCAATTCCAAAGCCATTGGTTTGGCTTGTTTAAACAAACACATGTTAAACCTCAGCTCTTGGAGATACAACACTGAGAATCCAAATGAAAGTGTAGCAAGCAACAACTTAAGTAGTTGAGTCGGAACAATGGTGAATGATTGATTTCACCATAATCATTGGCACACTTCCGCTTGATCAAATTATTTGACTCTCGTATGCGATCAATGGAATCAACAAATGATGCAACATTTAAGGTTGCCTAACTCATTTGAAGAATGCGGAGTTTGATGTTATTAGAATCGTTATCTAGATATTTTAGTCAATAGTATCATTTCTACTAACTCGATCCACTATACACTATCTTATGAGGCTATGGGAAAAGGAAATGAAGCAAGAGGAAAATTTAGTCACTTGAATTTTTATGGAATTGAAATATCCAAAACAAAAGCGGAAGGTTGTAGAAACTTCATGAATTTCACATTGTTTGTGCTTAGTTCAATGCTTGTTTGAAGAGTTATTGTGGTGAGCAAGGAGCTAGAATTTATGTCATGGAAATATTCACCATAAATGCTGGTGAGATGCTTGATAAATTAACCCTGTATTAGAACAATGATATGTCACACTCATCTTATAGAGGATGGATATATAGGTCTAGCTTGCTACCATGCTTTGTGAGAGTAGCTTGGTTAAAACTACTTGTGTAGATGTAATACTAGGTGGTTATGCTGCAGGGTCATTGGATCATTATCCAACTATAGATTTGAGGGATTTGCATGCCATGATAGGGGACAACTAGGAAGGAGTAGAGGAAATGAAGGGAAGTATCACCAATTACAGAAATAAAACTACCTCCGATACAATATTAAAAAAAAATTGGTGCATTTAGCCAATCTCATTTATTTTATAATTCCACAAGGAAGGTTGTTGGTCCTGAATTGTGCAGTAGGTTGGACATCGATTCGTGTCATTCCTAATCCATTCAATAATGTATGCATTGAAGATAAAATTGATCAATTTAAGGCTGTGCGTTGACTGAATGAAGACTCGTGGCCTCATATCACTTGTCCTAAATCCACACTATAATCTTACCCCTTGTGCATTTATACTAGTAACGAGCAGGTAAGGCATTCAATCCTATAAAGAAAAGGATTATAATAATGTTCATTATAATAATAAATTATGTCAGTATTGTAAATTAATCCTACAAACTTTGTTTACTAACTTACCAACTAGGCCACGCATAAGGTTATTACATGCATCAAGCCAATCTCTTGGTGTTTACACAAGTCAAAGAGAGAGTTTGATCAACAAATAAATCATCCACCTTACACACAACCAAAGAAAACCCACCCACATTTCTAGGTGGGTTGTGAATACCCCTTTTAACTCTAGCTAGTAGAGCCTTAAAGAAGTAGAAGCACTAGTGAAGATAAAGCTGGTAGAAGTGAGTAAGAGTGAGCGTGGAGTCATTTTGAGTCAACTTTTCCATTCAAAGTAAAGAGGAAATAACCAGTAGAAGATGGGAGCTAGCCAAGATGAGACTTCTTCTTGTTTTTCACTAATGATCAAGAGCAAGAATGAAGGTTGTGATACGACACCTATCAAGTTTCCCATTCCGAACATGAATCCATCGATTCCTTCAATTGTATGACTTTGTTATATATGGAGGGACCTCTCAACCCTTCTATTGGATACCTAACCCATGCTCTTTCCAATCCTCCATTCCATCATTTCAGCATCCATCATATATATGAAATCCAATGATTTTGATGTCCACGCTATGTGGGAAATCCAATCATTTTAATGTGCAAAAAGTAATGATTTTGAACATGAGAATATATTGATTACTTTCACTATCACACTTCGTCCTTTATGGAGGGACCTTCCACTTCATCCTTTATAGAGGGACCTCCCAACACTTCTATTGGATACACAACTTGCCCTTTCCATTCCTCTTGATCATGTTATTGATAGCTATGATTCTTTTTCCTATGCTACTGGGCAATCAACTGCCTATGACTTTTTTACGGGATCGGTTTACTAGCTATGGATATGGGTATAGGAACTCTGGAACAAGCCTGAGAACCGAAATTAGTAGATCTGTCTCTTTGATTATCTTCGACACGTTTTTTTAAGGGAATAATATACTTTATTACATTTCATCGTCTATATGTCTAGCATATATGGGAAATCCAATGACTCCAACTTCTAGAAAACAATGATTCCAATGTTCATAGTCTGTAGGAAAGCCAATCATTCCAATGTGTAGGAGACAATGAATCCAATGTCTAACATATATGGAAAAGCCACTCATTCCAGTTTGCAAGGAACAATGATTCCAGTGTCTCTCATATATGGGAAAGCAAGTCACTTGTAAAGATGCAATCAATATAATATTTCAAAGCTATGTGAGTGATATCTTGCATTAAGAATAAACTAAATTTATGTAGATGATTAATTGCATCAATTAAAGGTGCTACAGTCGACACAATGACGACACAATGAGTATGTGTCCTTGTGTAGGTGAAAACAATATGTGTTATTGAAAAAACTATGGGAGAGATAGCTTGCATAAGTAAAGGAAGTGTGGTGGAGTGGGATATGGGAAAACCAAAATGCATCATTTTCTCTCACCCTCTTTCTGCAAAACCACTTCCTTCCACCACCTATTGTCGATGTCGAACAACCCCATTGCTTGTCTCGTCTGACATCTCGATGTCCACATCACATCATGATTTGCAACGCCGCATTGTAGTGTTTTTTAATGCGAGGATGCATCATGGAAAATTTAACTTCCTCACCAACCTCCCATTCCCTATGATCTCCTTCCAAACAATTTTTTAGCTACATATTCACCATCCCTTTGCTCTACATCTTTGAGAATTTTGGTTCCATTGCTAGAGAAACAAAATCTCCAACATCATAATTAGAAGAGGAAGCAATTCTCATGGACAATGAATCCTTGGTTGGATCCATATAACAAGAGGAAGCTTCATTCTTCCATTAAGGTAGATGCAAAACATAATCTATCCCTCATGCCCCGCATTTTTTTTCGCTTGAATAGTCAGAATCTTGGTAATTTTGACGACTTCATGATCATGGATTTTTTTTTCGATATGTAATTGGTTGATTTTCTTTTAACTTCAAAGTTCTTTTGCTCAATAATATTCTATGGCTTCTCACACGACCACTTCCCATTCTTTGAAGCAGGTATGGAATAATCTAGATCTCAGTTCAAACACACAATCATTTTGAATAATCTCGCATAATTCTGTAAAAAAAGGATGATTGGCAACCTACTATTTTGGAGAGTGATTGTAATCTCATCAACATAACGACCAACCTACATCTTTATCCCACATATGACCTCACTCTTGAAAATGTTTCCTTGCAAGTTGTTATCCTGCAAAAGTGGTAAATAACCCCAAATTTCCTCTATGTTAAAAATCTCTAGATTGAATGTGAATTAAAATACGGACCTCGATGATATTCCAAATAATCCCATTACACATGTTGTTTGTTTAATTATACCTTCAATTTTCATTGAACAAATCATTGAGAGTCACAGATGTAGTTTTATTTATTATGTTAATGGTTGTTTTATGTGTCTCCAATTCCTCCTTTCTAGACCAAGATCATTGTTTCTTTGTTAGGTTTTCCCATTATTCAATGTGTTATGGACCCTTTTTCTTATAATGATATTTGGTTTGGAATAGTCCAATGTGACTACATGCATATATCATATCTTATACCACCAATCAGTTTCTAACCAATGTTGAACTCTTAGATCAAGTTATTTTCATGAGGCTTCCCATGTTTTGAATTTTATCTGTGGAGACAAGTTGCTAAAGAGTAATGTTGTTATAAATTATCCCATTCTTGTTGAATGTCAGGGGATTGCAACAATGTGTATTCTTTATCGTCAATTACATTTTGTTGCATAAACTGCATGTCATGAATATATATCTTGATGGGGTTCTAGATGCGGTCTATTTTATTATTTCATGGTAGATATTGTGTGAATTAGTCAGATTGTCCCTTGGAGTTTATGTGAGTTATTCAGTCAGTCCTTATTGCCTACATTCATCTTCTTTTCCAGCTGAGTATTTTGTCTTGGTTGGAAGTTGGGCCCAATTTTGAATTGATAGTTAAAATTTTTGGGATTCCAATAGAAATTTCTCTGTTATCTGCTTGTGAATGAGATTCTAATTCAATTATGCTACTTTCTGGGTGACAATAAATCCAATTGTCAGTGACAATATAATAAAATCAAATCTTTGTAAATCAGTTATGCTACTTACTGGTTGTCAATAAATTCAAGCAACAAGGGAAATATAATAGAATGAATTGCTTGTTAAATGGCCATAACATTATGTATCTGGTATACTTTTATTATCGTATTCTTACATGGTCTATGTAATTTCAATGGTAAATAGCATTGAGAAAGACATAGGTTTTGTGTTCCCTTTGTTAATAGAAAACGGATGCCTTATACATCAACATATGATAGAGTTAGAACTCTTTGATGAACAATAATGTAGTCAGGAGCACCTTAAATTATTGATAACTCTCAAATTTATATTTCTTCTTGTTAATTTGAGCTTGGGTATTCAGGTTTTTTTATACAGTAAATTAAAAGAGAGATAGAATTGAAGTCATCAACTTCTATATTGTTATCGTAACATTATAAAATTAGTATGGAGTTAACAAGGATTATAGTTCATTTTTTAAATTTGTAGCACTAAATTTTTAAGGCGATGCATCTTTAATACTCTTAGCGATGAGATTAAGAATGTCCATGAAATGTTGTTTATAGTAATTTACTATAATTGCTTGCAGAAAATATGTCTAAACAAAGGATGGACGATCAAACACAAAAAGCATCACTAAACAAAGAGTAATTACAGAGTGATTTAAGAGGAGTATAGGGCCCCTTCAAAGAGGAAGCTTTTAATTATATACATAAACAAAGTTGTGTCATTGAACTGTAATTATTTATTGTTATGATACAAAATTACTAGGATTCTAGCTTTAAAAGTTCCAACAATCAACTGAAATATTTCTGACATTGACACTCGTTAGAATTGTTATAACACTTATTCAAATGATCAAGCCCCCTAAAACTTCCAATAATCCACAAAGATATTTCCTACATTTTCGTCATTTTGATGCTTGAGGAAATGTTATATCAATAATGTCACTATGGTAAGCATTAAAAATTTTGATTTCACCAATGTACTCACTGACAGAAAGCACTGCATTGTCATCAAAGGTAATTGTTATACCACCATGTAGTAGGTGAATGAGGAGAGGGGGATGAAATTGGCAAGGCTTGACAGAGACATCATATCATGAATTTCAGGTGAAAAAACATGATTGGTTGGGTGTGAATCTCTTTATGACTTACCTTGGCTTGGAAGAAAATAAGATCTATGTGACACATGGTAGTATAATGCACTTTGATTCTGAATTTCATTTCCTATGGAGGAGCCACCTCCACTTCTTCAATCTTCAGAGGCTCCCATTCTACCCATACGACAACAACTACAACAAAAATACAAATCAAAATATAAAAGTTGACATAATACTAAACATAAATTGCACATAAAATCACATACATGCGTAAATACTGGGCCCTGAAAATTGATCTTGCATTAAAGTAACACATATGAATTGATCTTGCACCGACATAATAAATATGACTTACTAGAATGTTACCTTTTCATTTGATTACCTCGCCTTCAATTGAGTTCAATTTTTATTTGTGAAGTAATTTTTATAGGCATTATTACATTTGTTTTATAATGCTTTTAAGTTCCTCATGCATCAAAATAAGTTCCATCCACAATCTTAGGATTTCAACTGTTTTTTTTTGTTTTTAATCTTATGTTGTAGTTTTATCCAAAATACTAGAAAGAAAAATATTTGACATGTGTGTGATGTTTTCCCATAGAATACCAAAGAGGATGGTTCTAAAGAAAAAGTGGAGTTCTATTATGGATATAGAAGTACAAGATCTATCGGAGAAAGACAAAGTTTCTAGTGTTGATATGAGGTGGAGTGAAGTTCTAAAAGAGGAAAAATATATTGATCATGTTGCAATAATTCCATGTTCTAGTGTTCTAGATTTCATCAAGGGGGAAGAAATCAATTTAGATGCACCATGTATCTTTTTACGAATGTAAAATATTGTGAAGGATCACCCCGATAGCAGAGATTCTACTTCCAATAAATATCCAATGTGAGTAAGCCTATTATTGTGATATATGTGTTTTATATTGTGTATTTTGTCTTATTAGTTTACTAAATTTTTCATTTGGAAATTTTGCAAATGTACATAGATATTGGTGTTCTTATGGATCAAATTATAACAAGAATGCACCAAAACCTTCCCAAAGAAGGCAACGCTATGTTCATAAGAGAGGATGTCAATTCCATTTCATTATTAAGGAAATAGTTGGAAGACTAGGGGATGCCATAATTACATACAATATGGATACATATGAGGATAAAAATGGTTAGCCATGCCATGGAAAGCTTGATAGATCAATTGATCCAAGGGTGATGTATGCACCTCGTCTTTCAAGATATATGGTTTTTTTTAGTTGAGGCATTATATGACATGGGATTGTCTATTGACATGGTTTGTGAGTGACACATGTTGGAGGTTCGAGAAGGTAGATTCAACATGGAATTAGAAAGTGATAGGGACAACTTTTTGACACGAAGGGATGTCATGCACATTTTCAATAGACTAGATAAATCCAAATTTCAACTCAATAAGAATGATTAAATAAGTGTTAACTTATGGTATCAACAAGAGAAAAGGTCATTTTTTTCTACCAAAGGCCTGAGGGTGATGACATACCCTTTAACATTGGTATTCAAAAAGAATATATATTGCACAAGATGGTGAAATACTCTCATAATAGTTAATTGCAATGGATTCCACATTTAGCACCAACAAATATGGGGTGGGTATTTATTTAAATATGGGCACATATATATACACACTTCATTTATTATTTTTTATTTTACCATCTTTAATATTTACAATGCTGTGAATGCAGTATAACTTGTACACTCTACTCATATTTGGCAAGCAACAAATATTGCATGGGTCATGTCATCATGAAATAGATCTTCGGACATCTCATTATAGTTTTCAAAACTCATGGATAGAGGCCAGAAACTTAAACCTGAATGGATAGTGAATTTATTCATGACATATGATGCATTGGATGAAATCAATGCAATAAGGTACTATGTTTGGACAATAAGTAATCATATGTGCTCAAAGCTTTTTTCGTTTTACTAATTTGTTTATTTGATACAAAGTTTTTTTTCTTGTTGCAGTTCCATTGTTGGTTGTCGAGTTTTATTATTTGTCTGACATGTCAGAAGAGCTTGGTTAAAGAATGGTTACAGATTGGCTAGTTGTGAGGGAATCTGAAGGAATTTTTTTTCAATATTTGGTGTAATCATGAATAATTACCATGATCCAGAGTCTATTATAGAAGCTTTGAATCATTTTTATGATGAATTTGCAAATGAGAATCATTTCTCAGACTACTTTTCAAGAAATTGGATGCAAGACCAAAAAATTCGTAAGAATCTATTGAATTTGTTGCAAAATTATTTGTTTCTTTAATATGGCGAATTTCATAATTGTATACAGTTCTTGTAGATATGTGGGCAAAAGGTTATATGAATGTCCTTCATGCTAACCAAGATACAAACAATTCCATTGAAAGTTATCATTGTTTAAAAAAAAAAGATTATTAAATGACAGTAGAAGGAAGTGTGCGCGGCGGATGGATTGGTTTATCTACACTCTCCTCAAAAGGGTCGAATTGTATTACTGGAACATTGCTCGTCAAAAGAAATATGGTTTTGTAAATAACTACAAGTTGGAGCATATCTTAGATACATCTATGGAGAAATCCAAAAGGATTCTTGACCATCATTGTATTCTACATGTTGATATTGAAAATTCCTATTGATTGCAAAGTCAATCTTCTTTAAAAATATATCTTGTGATTTATTCAGATCAAGGATTTAGTTCTTGTGATTTCCTATGAGATATGAAAGGCAATTTTTGTAAGCATGTCATTAAAATAGGCATGTTGCATGGAGACATTAATGATTCTATGGAAATCAATCGATTAGATAAGTTTGATGTTGATATTGATATCACAAATAGTGGGTCTCCAATCAAGAAACATGATTATGACATTGTTTATGATCAAAACATTTCAAATGAAAGAAAGGAAATTGTTGATCCTGTCATCAATGAAATTAATGACTTTGATCTTGGGAGATGCCAAGAGATTTTTTATAAATGCAACAAAAGGATCCAAGAATCATTGATGCAATCTCCACATTATATTTCAAAGGGATTATTGATGGAGGTTCTTATGGATAGGTTTGTTGTTGAAATGAATAATCAATGCATAAATGATTTTGATTTTAATTATAATGATAATGAGCACACATTGAAGCAAAAAAAACCTTTTTAAGCCCCCAAAACAGGTCTTTCCAATGAAAAAAGAAGGATCTGTTGCTGCCAGAATTGAATGTGGATGTAGAACAATGATGAATCTTACACTTCCCATTTAGTGGGAAACACGAGTTGGTTTCCTCCTTGAACACTACACCCATTCAAGGTCATGACAATGCTTTCAAAATTATTTCCAATGTTGATGTAACACAATATAATTTTGCAATAGCAGATGAAGGTTGCTCGAAGAAGAAATCTGTCGAAGAGGAACTAGAGGCAATGTTGCGAAGAATAGGTCAACAACAATTGTTCTGGGTATTATTTGTTTTATTATTTTCAAACTGAAATGTATCTAATGGAGTGAGATAACATAGAGAAGATTATTGATGTAATATATTTACAAGTAGAGAATGTGTTTTGCAATCCACGCCACAAAGGATTGCAAGGCATAGACAATGCATTAAAGAAATTTCAAATTTAGCTCAACCATCACCGATCAATCTTAAACAATCACAATTATAGTCACTTTCAACCACACATCTATTAATATGTTTTTTTCTATGAGGATAATGTTTTGTTGGATTACTCAAGAAACATTATAATCATTTAATTTTTTGGTATGTGTATGTTTTCAGGTGATGTCTCTCATGTTACACAAACACAATCAACAAGGCGAACAAGGATGACATTATTCCCTGAATTGGATTGATAAAATCAAGGCACGCTACTGGAAATGGAAATACTAGCAGACAATAATTTTGTAGCATGGACACTCTACACTTTTTGATACATTTTTTATTGTTGTAAATTTACTACAAAATCTGCCTTTTTTGTTGCAAGCATGGGCACTATATAATGTACACTTTAATGTATTTCTGACAATTAAGAATGATTAACTTCTTCAATTGAAAAGAAACCACCAACATTCGAATTTGCATCTAAATAATTGTAATAAGATTATAATGGATTTGTTTTTCCCATTATATATTGCATTATTTTTCTATCATGACTCAATTGTTGTAGACAAATGAATAGCATAGCTAACGCTCATTATCCATCTTGAATTAGTTAATATTATTTAGAGGGATTCCATATATGGGAGTTGTATATGTATTTCTTTCTCCCTCATATATGTGTTTGTGAATTTTTTTATTTTTTATTTGTTTTGAATATGGTTGACTAGTGAACATTTATTTCTTAAAAAACAAAGAATACATTGAATAGATTGTTGTTGATGTTATACATATAGACAAAGAGTTGAACATTAAAATCATGGAAGAATGGCATGCACCACTGCAAACTTGCTCTATCCATTGTTGGATAGGGATGATATAATTCTCCAATGGATAATTTATCATGCCCTCAAGCAACAAGGGCTTAGGTGGATGCACAAATTTACAAAAATGTTGTTGGTTTCCATTTAGAAAAAAAGTACATAAAGGATAAAACTTAGAAAAAAAATTAGTCTGTAATGGGCTTACTTCCATCTTTTTGATGGCTGGAAATTTCTAAATAAAACTCACATTGAAAATGATGACGTTCCATGCAGTCTCCAACCATAAAAATATGCTTTCCATGGGTAATTTCACATGTAAATATACTAAAATATGAATATGTTATTGGCTGGAAAATAAGTGCACTTTTATCATAAAAAACATGCTCTATAATGGAACAAAATTATGCACTATTCATGGGAAAACATCACTAAAAATATATTACTTAATGTGCTACGTATACTTCCAATATGTTAGGCTGTCCAATGGTCAAAATATCTGTACTTTCATCCTTGAGTCATCACCATCAATGCCATAGATAGGATTTCCATAAAAATTCCAGTGATCCAGGTCTTAACTATGATTATTAATATAAAAAGAAACATCCCTCATGTTCATCACATGAAGAAGCATCCTTTGTGGATTTTGGGTAATCCATAAATCCTTTGTGGATTTTCAATAGTTGTATATGTTCCTTATGCATTGCCACTTACTTCTGTCAAGTTGACCAAATTTAGGATAGGTAACATGAAGCTCACAGTTACTAAAATGAAGCAATTGGGTAGATTTGGGTAATTGCACTCTGAAGTTACTTATTCACATAGATGTTATTTATAGAAGATAAAATCCAAATGAAGATTACAATTTGTATTCCTAAACAAAGTTTTCAAGTCAGTTCTGCTAGATTACTGGCCTTCGAAAGTAGTCCCTCTTGTTTTTGTTTTTGTTTTTGTTGTATCTTTGTGGTTAGTGCTTGGTCAATGCTTGGCACTCGACTGGTCTTTATTTCAGGAAGTCTAAAATTATATAGATAGACATGGATGTCCAGATAGATGTAAGATGATAGTAGATGCAATGTTATACTTGTTACTCATAAACTAGGTTTCAAGAATGCTATTGAATTAAGTATTAGGAATATTTTCCTTCATAACTGTGAAGGGATGATGCCATAATATTTTCCCTTGTTGTTTATGAAATCCTTGCATGCATTTTTATGCTCATAAGATATCCATGAAAATAAATAGTCCTCCAATGATTTTCCCATTTTTATGACATAATATTTTCCCATTTGTTCATTACACTTGATATTTGTAGCAATTCACCACACAACTCTTGAAAAAGAACAAGTGATGAATGTATGGTCTATCTACATGAGTGTTTTTCAGACCGTGTAGCTCAATAAAAACACTAAAAGAGATACCCTACATTAGAGCTCAGATAGTTTCTCTTGCACATCCCTTTGCTTAATCCGGTTCCTTCACATAAGGCATCATTCATTATGACAACATATTGACACATACAAAGAGAGGATTTGAAAGTTTATTGTTATTAATTGGAAAAATGTTGTTTATAGAGGCATAAGATGAGGAGCACCCCCACTAGAGAAGTATCCAATAACATTGCAAGTGAAAGAAGACTTGGTTAAATATTAAAGGCTTAATTAATGGAACACCCCATTCTGAAAAGAAGACAAGTGGCATCTATATATGTTTTTAAAGAAGGAATTTGGTCTAGTTTGAAGAATGCTCCCCTTTATCTTGAATTCATTGCCATTTTGGGAAAGAAGAAGTTGCAAGAAGGCCATTCATTGGAGAATTCCCAAGCTAGAAAATGGGACATGTGGAAAACAAAACCCATTGACAAAGTCAACTTTCACGATTTAAGGGAATACCTCATTTGGAAAGTAACATGTGGCAGCAAGAAAGCATTCAAAACCTATTTTTTGTATCTTTTCACCCTAATTATTGGTCTTAATTTAATTGTGTGTTGTTCTTAATAAAATTAAAAGTATATGACACCCTATTCAATTGAAAAAAAATGGGTTATATATATATTATAGAAATTCGAATATATATTACAAAATATTTATGGCATGAATGTGAGATGTTTCAAATCCTTCTCAATGCCAATTTTAAATTAAATTTTACTATCATGTTTAATGAAAATTTGAGATTGGCACATGGAATATGATGCTCACAATGCATTATATTTACAAGTCAGAAGGATTGAATTATGGACAAATTTTCTATGACAATTTTGTTCCATGAGCTTCTTTTGCTTCCTCTCTGTGTGCAGCTATGAGATGTTGATCAATTGAGTCATTCATGCTTGGCTGTGGGTGTGGACATAGAAGGCAAAAAAGGATGTCTGAAAGCGATAGCCAGACAGTGTTACAGGGAACAAGTGAGAAGGATCAAGGTCTCGCAGGATTGGATCGTTTTGAATTCACCTACTATCATTAATGTGATTGTCGATTTCACTGCGGAGTAGGGATGACGAATTAGTAAGCACGACCCCATGATGAGAGTTTCGAGTGTCAGACTGAATTTGGTACACATTGTTGGAAGGAGGATCATCGGAAATGGAAATATTTCATCATTTGGGTGAAATCGTCGCACATATAGACAACTCCCTTTTAAATACATTAAAATATTGAACACCCTCAAATATCCTATTACTCTAGTACACTTGGATTGTTTAGTTTGAACAACGTATCTTCATAGTACCAACAATTCTTCTCAATATCAATGCCAAATCAAATACATGATAAAACCTAATTATCAATATCGATATTCTCATCCTGATACTACTCTACCACTTGTTCCTGATTTTGGGGATTTTAGATCAATGTGGCTTCTTTGATGCCAGATACACTGCCAGTCATTTTTATTTGATAAAATATGATAAGTGTATTTAATTTTTCCATAATACCTCTACCTTCTGCAAACTCTCATTGCTCCAATCTGAACAATCAACTTTCTTTGTAGCTTGATCTGTATGATGGATCACGATCCATATAATGTTCACCTACTACAAGGGTCAATTTGAATGTTAAATGACTACAATAAGATAATTCTCTCCAGGACTCAACGTCTTATATGATCACCATCGATCCTTTTAGTGATTGATTATTCAATGGTTGCAATAAGACTTATAATGATTATCCACACAGGATCTCATGTACAGAATACCGCTTCTTGTCATTGAATGACCATTACAAATCATACATAAAACTATACATATGTTGGAAAGACACACGTGTTAAATCAATCCTTCTACAGGTATTCAACTATTAATCAACTCATAAATTCATACACAAATAATCATTCATCTGAATCCTTTCATCAATGATTCACATAAAACTCATCCATTCACACAAAAGCAAGCTTAGTCCAGGTTCAGAGTGTTGGCCAACACCTGCCTTGGTGTAGTGATGGAAGCAACCAATGAGGAGCCTGAAACCCTCAGAGCATCTTCGGCCGCAACGACAAAGTGACTTAACAAGTAGGTCCGACCAAACTGTTGTTTTCTTGTTATGGGAATCGACAAATGGAGACTAGGATGGTACTTGTGTGACACAAGGTCCAAGGATCCAATCTTGCTACCATTATACCCCTAGGTACCCCACACACCCCGCAATCATGGGACATGGGTAAAGCCGGGTGTGATTTGAACTCGTGACCTCCATTTACAACTATGAATTCATAACAACTAAACCACCAATGAGCCACACCCATGCGGGCTAGTCCAGCCACACTGTTGATATAATCCAAATAAATTACTGATACATCTACTCCTTGTATACAAATTGGAAAATGAATAAAAAATTCATAAAATAAATTTCATCTTACATGCATTCAGAGTTTCATCATCCTGTAACATAAATTTTCTATCTAGGATTTTGGTTTCTTGTTTTTTCACAATGTTCATTCCAAAGAGTGGGATATGCAGGTTCCATACATATAACAACAATTACTAATTGGATTTAATCCTCAATGCAATCTTATAAACTCAATTTCTCGGAAATTTAATCCTTGGAATGCTTAATTTTAGTCATTAATTTCTGGTCCACGGATGTAGCTTATATAGACGCGATCATATACGATTTATCATAACCAGAACGTGAATGAAAATCATTGTATGTTTCTTTGTATGTGAAAGTTTGATTATACAAGCTATTAGGGTGAACAAAATTGTACAATATTACTGTTTAAGGAGTCATAATCATGGACACCTGACACCTGAGTAACAAACAAATTCCATTCCTAATTTTATGGTGTGACCTCTACTTGATCTATTATGTCGAGTCCTTTGTATGAGTCTCTCTGAAGTGCCCAGTACTCCAAAAGCCTAAATTTTGTATTATACTCGTCAGGTTTTTTTGACAGAATCCTTCAAGTCATTTATTATGGACGATATAAGTTGTGCAACACAAGCACAATATGGCCGAACCTAAATTCGTATAACCTATCATATTTCCATATGGATGCATTCAGATGCATTGTTGAATGGAAATTTTAATCAATTTCCTGCACCATTGCAGGAATATTCGTTGGCACTTCAACTAATTACTTGGTTGGTTGATTCTTCACTGGTCACTTATTCTTCATTGGTCACTGCAATGACATAAGCTCCATATTGTGGACCAGAACTATTCTATATGTTGTAGGGGAAAAGGGAAATGCACTGTAATTCCCTCGCAAATTTGGTTTGAACAAGCTCGGGATGGATGGGCAGGTTGGAAAAGGATTTTAAAACCACCATAATGGATCCTACGGCTCTACCCGACGGATCCTCGGGTGACGACAACGGATATCTGTAGGTTTCATTTGATGAGGACATTGAGATATCAGGTGGGGCAGAAGACAACTTCGACAATGACAACAGGTGGTGGAAGGAAGCGGTTTTGTGAAAAGTCGGTCAGAGAAAATGGGGCATTTTGGTTTTCTGATATACCACTCCAAGTGTCGTGAGTACTCATCGAAAATACAGTGTAGTAAGTACATGTAATTAATAAAGTTTCAATGACCATGTTTTTTATACGATATATCTTAATATTATTTGCTAGAACTTACTCTATATAGTTTGAAGCATTACTCAACCTTATGCTTTGTATTGAAGCCTTTTTATGCTTTAAATACTTTCGAATTTAAACATAAAAAGGATGTTTCATGTATTTTATCTTTGTAGCTCAGAGGCATGCAAATAAGATTACAAATGATTTCATTGAAGGAGAAAAAAAAAGGAAAACTTGGATGCAAGTTTATTCATGTCAGGATTTGATTTGTGTGTAAATTATTAGGAAAATTATAAATTTGATATATATAGTTCAAAGGAATAATAATTATGGTAATTCTAATTTGGAAAATGAATAGTATTTTAAATGAAAAAAAGTGCATAGAATAAAGTGACTATGGTAATGGTGATTTAGCAAAATTGATGAAAATTAAATGAAGGGTATTTCAATGTAATAAAGCATAAATTAAATTTAGCAATGAATGAACGATGTGTAAGTAGAAATGACATGAACATTGAATTATATTAATATTTATGTTTTATATGTATAAACCAATGTTATAGCAATAATCTATTTTATTTCATTTAATTTTTTATACATTACAATAAATTGTTTGGCATAGTTTGACAAAGTATCTTCAGACACACAAATTTTATTAATGAAGGAAAAAAAATACATCAGAGAGATGTGACTACATAAGTGTCTTTTTTACATTAAAGTTTACTAAAACATTTATTCACTAAATTCTTAAGCTAAACATTTTGGATCTTAACTTCTAACATAATCAAGTAGAAGATATAACATTTTACATTTTCATTATGTAGGGAATCGATACATTCCATAAAAGCTTCTTGAACTTCTGTGGGGTAGACCCAACACCCAATTCCTAGATCTCTCCCATGTTATGAACATAACAACCACTCCTTGAAATCCAATCCCAAGTCCTAGACTCAATGTTATCAATGATATTTTTTCATCCGCATAATTTATCCATCCTACTTTAACATTATTACTCTTATCAACATTGTCTTTTCTCATTGTATTTTTATTTTCTTTGCATGGATATAAAGGGCATCCCCATAAACACTTATTCCTTTGAAATGACTTTGAACTAAAAGTGGAAAACTATGTACATGTTGGGATTGGACCACATAGACTATTAAATGAAACATCTAGAACCTCCAACATTGACAGTTTCGAGAGATCTTGAAGAATCCCTCTAGTCAAATGATTTATTGTCAAATTCAAGTGCTATAAAGTAGATATCTCACTGAGTGATGTAGGTATGCACCTTTCCAAGTGGTTCCTCGATAAATTTTGCAATCGCAGGCTACTCAAAGTTCCTAATTATCTAGGGATTTATTCTATAAGGTTATTGTTTGACAAGTTGATTATCGTGTTAGTTGAAAGCACATATTTCAAAGTATACTCATCTCCCTTTATGACAACCAAAATACTTGAATATAATGCAATATACTTGACTTCTAGAGATGCTTTAATTCTAAATCCTTGCATTTTTTGAAAATCATATGGTATTCTTCTATTGAAATTATTGTTGGATAAATCCAACACGTGCAAGTTGATGAGATTTGTGATTAATTGAGGAATATATCCATGGAGATTATTATAACCAACACTTAACACTCTTAAGTATTGAAAGCTTCCAAGTTTCCAAGGAAGTTCACCTTGTAAATGATTTTTCCTTAAATCCAACAATTGACACGAGGTATTGACCAAAGACACTGGCAGAGTCCCTGAGAAATGGTTAGAGTGTGTTGAAAAGTAACACAAAGGTGAAAAGTTTGTGTTGCCTAAATCCCCAATAAGTAACTTTGAAGTGAAACCATATCACTGATACAATCACGTATATTCCCAGAAATATTGTTACTAGAAATATCTAAAGATATAAGGGACTTGAAATTTCCTATGCCTTTAGGAATACTCCCAAAAATATTGTTACTAGAGATATCTAAGTGCTCTAGAGATTTGAAGTTTACTATACCTTTTGGAATGTTCCCAAAAATATTATTACTAGAGATATCTAAATATTGGAAAGAATTGAGATTTCCCATGGTTGCAGGCATCTTTCCACTAAAGTGATTTTTTGATAAATTCAAATATTCTAATAAGAACAATCCGCTAATATCACAGGGAATATTTCCATATTGCCAGAGATTGTATTACTACTTATATCTCATGTATTGAGAAATTTGAATTGACCTATGCTAGGTGGGATATGGCCACTAAAGTTGTTTGAAAATAAATCCAAGTATTGAAGAGAGTTGAGCTTCCCTACTTCAAGGATTGAACCTTTCATCTGGTTGGTATTGAGTTCAAGTCGTGTAAGCTTGCTCAATATTTTAATGGCTTTAGGGATTCTCCCTTTCAGACTATTTGAACCAAGATTTAAGCTGGAGAGATTGTTACAATTTCCTATTTCAGAAGGAATAGTGTCATTCAATTTGTTATAACTTATATCCAAGGTATCTAGCTTTTGTAGTAACCCCAATTCCACTGGAATGAAAACTGGGTACAATTTCCAAGTGCTGGAATTCTTCCACGGATGTAGTTATTAGAAAATCAATGGACGAGAGCTGAGTACGATGACCTCCGAAAGATGGAATTCTTCCACCAATGTTGTTGTAAGAAAATTCAATATACGATAGCTTAGTACAGTTGCCGAGAGATGGATTTCTTCCACTGATGTAGTTCCTAGAAAATTCAATGTATGATAACTGAGAACAATTGAAGAGAGCATGAGGAAAGTAACCAGTGAATGAATTGGAAAATAAGTCAAAATAGGATAAACTTGTCATCAAAACCAAAATAAATGGAATTGGAACACTGAAATAGTTCCTTCGAAGAAGATCTATATAAGAAAGCCTCTTCATCAAACCCCAAAAAGAAGGTATTGGACCATCGAAATTGTTATATGAAATAGACAACTTTTGGAGAGAGGTGCAATTGCTCAAAGAAGTTGGAATACTTCCATTCATATTATTTGAATGGATGTTGAGATATTACAACTTGACTAGACAACCAAACTCTGTTGGTATGGTGGTCCCCATCAAGAAGTTATATGAAAGGTCGATCAATCGAAGACGTGTGCAATTTGTGAGTGATTTTGGAATAGATCTCTCCAGCCAATGAGTTAGTCGTTCCACAAGGGAAATTGATTTTAGATTCATTCCATATATCCACTTCTGTAGTTTACACTTAGAGATGGGAGTCTTCACATTTGTCCCCGCAATTTGGGTGGTCTCTCTGCAACAAACAATTCATAGATACATCTCTCTTCTTTTACAACCTAAATGAATATAGCCAAAAGCAACATAAACTATTGGATTTGTTAATAGGTATCTCGCAATGTACATAGGGGAGCTAGGGTTTCGTTCTCAGGATGATGAGCAGAGGGTGAAGGTTGATGCTGTAGGCCGTAGGCCTATTAGCGACTAAGGGGGTCTCTTTTAGAACTTTGGGAGTGGCGTTTGGGGTGCAGGTTGCCTCTCTTTGACGTGGTGGGGCGATTACTTTGGACCAACAGTTTCCCTTTGCAGGCATTTTTTTTCTCGGTCATTTTCACTTAGGGTTTTTACCATGTTTTTTACTATGAGACCTTACAATCATGGAGGCTAAAGATCTGGTGGACTATTCAAGTGACCACTTGGAGAGTGGAGAGATATGGGCCACAACAGCTGGAAGATCTGGGGTGAGGTGGCAGCCCTGGCCCGATGAGGGATTATAGGGGCTTGCATGGGCTTGTTGAAGAACCGCCAATAGGGATAGGGTTTTCTCCTTTGGATGTTTTGGTATTCTCTCCTCCGTCGTTTTTGCACCACAAAGAAGTGAGTGTTCAGTGTGTGGTGGAAATTCCTTTGCCCGAAGTCATGGGGGTATTGTCTTGGCATTCTGTATAGACCCTCCTGGGCTGTAAGGAGGATGAACAAAATTTTGGTGGTGTGGGGGCTGGGGGGTCGTCGCGGCAAGGTAGGATTCAGGCTTGTCAGCAGCTGGAACCACTAAGTTGGTTAGGGAAAAACATTTTGCATGAGTCTGGTTCTTTATCTCGGTGTTTGAGTGCACACAAATAGAGGAAATACCGAATCCCTAGATCAGGGACATGGACCGGTTCAGATGTCAGTGACGAGGAGGCTAAGCAGGGTTTGGATAATTCTCAGAAAAGAGGAAGGAAATGTTGGGTAAAATCTTGTCATTCGGACTACAACTATGCCCTAGGAGAGGACATAAAGTGGCATCGGGTTATACAAATGACGGATCAAAATCTGGTTGGGAAGGATTTAGGTCGATCATTCTCTTGGCTGAGCATTTTATCTTGGGTGGACTTCCATTGGAAGACAAGCCTAGGTTGTGTGCCAGAGGTGGAAGAAATAACTAGGAACTGGTTTACCTTCAATTTCTGCAAGGCATAATAAGATGCATTGTGGGTTGTCAACATAAACTGGAACTAGGATCACTGCCTAGTTATGCTTAAGTCGTGGCATTCGCTCTTTGATGCTAGCAGAGAAATATTGGTTGGTGTGCCTTCATGGGTGTGTTTTTTGGGCCTTCCTCTTCTCTACTGGTCAGAGCGACATTTCAAAGGAATTGGAAATATTTTGGGAACTTATCTATAGGGGGATTTCTCCTTTGTGTGCACAAAGCAAAAGAAAGTAGCAAGAATTATGGTAAACCTCAATGTCACAGAAGGGCTAGTAGAAGAGATGAAGTTGAGTTGGGGTCCTTACATCATCACTCAAAAGACAGATTATGAGAATGTGTCATTTAGATGTCGAAGATGTCATGCCTATGGACACCCAACATCTAAATGAAAACTCCCTCTACGGTTTTAGTTTGGAGGTCGACATTAGTGGTCAGATGGGATTGACAGGGTGGTGCCCGTAGGCCCTTCCTCGACACCTCCACAGTAGGAGGAACACCCTGGAAGTGATGGGGAGCAGGGTGATGGACCTTCCCAAGAGGAGGAACGACCTCCGTCATGTACAGAAAGGGAATGTCGAGAACCATTCGAGATGCATCCTGTGCAGGGGCCTCTGTTTGTGGGTACTCCTCTTCCTCCCCTTTCTTCTTCCATTAAATTTTTTATGAATAATGTGAGTCTTTCTCTGGTTTAGACTGGGCTGAGGGCCTAAATAATCTGTCACTTACTCCTCATCCTCCCCCGATCCCTCCTCCACTTATTTTCCTCCCTCGTTCTCCCTTGGAAGAGGTCTCCCCTCCAACTGAACTTGATCTGGCACCTTGTGAGGAAGAATCCACGTCGTCTTGGGAAAGGGAAGGAGCGGTCTGCGAAGGGAAGATAGAGGAAAGGATCTTTTGGAAGGGAAACAATAGTCTATTGAACGGGCGCTTAGAGCTATGTGATCCCATAAGAAGGGTCGGTCATGAAAATATTGTCTTTTAACTACAGGGGTCAGCTAGTCCCCATAAAATATCAGCATTAAAGAGAGTGATGTTTGTAGAACGCATGTAAATCATTATTCTTCAAGAAACTCTAGGTGTTGGTGAGGTGGTGAAGGCTAGATTGGAAAGTTGGTTTGTGGGGTCGACTTTTGAAACTTTGGATGTTAGAGGTCGTTCTGGTGGGTTGGCTACTGGCTAGAATGATAGGAATGTGAAGGTTCTCAATTTATGGGGGACAGAGTCTGCTATTGGGATCTCTTGCTCGGACCTCGAATTAGAAGAGGTTTTTATATTTTTCAATGTTTATGGTCCTTATCTCAATAGGGTCCCCTTTTGGGACACCTTTCTCAACAATCCTCTCCTTAAAGGAGACTCGATAATTCTGGGAGGTGGTCTAAATTTCTCCTTGGGGAAAGTGAAAGTTTCGGGGCCACATGCTTGTGCGGACTCTTTAACTAGGTTTTTCTCTCATAGGTTAGGAGATAAAAACTTGATTGACATTGATCCCATCAAACTCAAACCAACTTGGAGGAATAACCGTTCGTAAGTTAACAGGGTGGATAAATAGTTAGATAGGTTTATGGTTTCAGAATAAGTGGTGGACAAATTTTTCCATTTGAGGAAGTGGGTTGGGGTAGGGGGAGGCTTAGATCATTTTCCCATTTTCTTTGAACTTTGGAGTGGCCTGAAAAAGCCACCTACGCCTCTAAAGTTTAATAAAATTTGGTTAAAAGATGACTCCTTCACAAATCTGGTTACCTCCTTGTGGATTCCTTTCAATCACAGAAGCATCTAGTCCGCAACCTTCCAATTTGCTGATAATATTAAGAGACTACAAGGGCCTATTAAAGACTCGGCTCATGAAAAGAGGGCTAGGGAGGACATTGAATTGATTTAGATTGAAGAAGGTCTCTATAGGATCTATGAGGAAGATGGAGGGGGTCTGAGGACTCTTGAGTCCAAAGACTCTTTGGTTAGATTGGAAAGAAGAAGGAACACTTTGCTGCTAGAAAATGAAGAAACCTGGAAACTAAAGAGTAGGGGTACTTGGCTTGAGGCCGGAGATGATAATGAAAAGTTATTTCAAGCTTATGCAAAGGGGAGGAAGGATGTGAACACTATTTGGAGTCTTGACAACTCTCAGGGTGAAGCACAAACTACTTTTGAAGGAATGTCCAAGGCTGGGGTTGAACACTTTCGTTCACTTTTCAGAGAAAACAATCAAGCCACTATTGCAGAAGTGGTCAGAGTCGCACAACTTTTCCCTCATTTTGTGGAAGAGGTGGACAATAGAACCTTGATGGAGGAAGTCTCTGAGGAAGAATTGAAGGATTCTCTTCATAGTTTTCAAAAGGACAAGAGCCCAAGCCTTGATGGTTTGTCTATTGAATTCTTTCTATGACTTTATGACTTGTTGGGGGAATATCTTCTCAAAGTGGTAGAGGATTCAAGGAGTTTAGGGAGGATTCCTGCTAGCTTCAACTCCACCTTCGTTGCTTTGATCCCTAAAGCTAACAACCCCACTTTGTTAAATGACTTTAGAACTATTTCTCTCTGTAATTGTATTTACAAGGCAGTGTCTAAAGTCATCTCAAGAAGACTCAAAGGGATACTTTCACATCATATATCAGGTAAACAGTTTGGGTTCTTAGAGGGGCAACAGATTCATGAAGCAATTGGAGTAGCACAAGAAGGACTGCATAGTATCGAAACCAAAAAACTTAAAGGATATGTTCTAAAAATAGACCTTTCCAAGGCCTATGACAAAGTAAGTTGGATTTATATTTGTATGCTTCTTAGTCATACGGGTTTTGATATTGGTTTCATCAGGTGGATCATGAGCTGCATTACAATTTTCTCTTTTTCGGTCATCATAAATGGGGTTGACTCTCCTTTCTTTCATTCTGAGAGAGGTCTTAGACAAGGGTGCTCACTTTCTCCCTTTCTTTTCCTTTTGGTTGTGGAAGGATTGAGCAGGGCTTTAAGGGAAGCCAAAAGACAAGGCATTTTGAGGGGAATTCAGGTTGCTCGAAATCTCTTCATAATGCATGTACTTTTTGTATATGATGTCCTAATTTTCTGCACTGGTTCAGTAAGGGATGTTGAAACTCTTTGGGAATTAGTAGAGCTTTTTTGTAAAGATATGGGGATGGAAATAAATACTGGAAAGTACACACTTTTTACTAATTTGTTAAGGGTAGAATAAGTATAGGCCTTTGTAAGAGTTTTCCCCTTCAACCTTTTAGAGGTGGACTCGTTGATGAAATACCTTGGGTTTCAACTAAAACCAAATGATTATAGGAAGAAGGACCGAAAATGGTTGCTTGATAAGCTGGAAAAAATATTAAAGGTCTAGAGTCACAAATGGCTCTTGAGAGCAGGTCAGTTGGTATTGGTGAATTCAATACTGGAAGCAATCCCAGTTTATTGGATGGACCTATCTTGGATTCCAAGGGGGACTTTGGAGGCTGTCAGGAAGATTTGTTTTCATTTTCTGTGGAGTGGGAAAGAAGCAGCCTTTGTTTATCCCTGGGTGAGGTGGGAAAGAATTAAAATTCCTAATGCCCTGGGTGGATGGGGGTCAAAGAACATTTTCTTATTCTCCAAAGCTCTGGCGGCTAAAGGGGAGTGGAGATTATTGAAGAATGGAAGTCTGTGGACTCACGTGGTAACCCAGAAATATCTAGCTCCAAAGTCTGTTGAATATTGGGTGAGAACTCCCAAAAAATCACATGTGGGTGGCTCGGTGATTTGGAAGGCTGTGGTAAATTCGTTCTCGGTGATTGAACCAAATTTGGCTTGGAACAATGGAGATGGGAGGAGGCTCGGAGTTGGGGAAGACCCCTGGATTGGGAGTGCACATCGCCATCTCCTTCCAGATCGGATGATGGTAGCATTGAGGGGAAGGGGTATTTTTTTCCTGTCATAAATGGCTAGCCCAGTATAGGATAGGGCCTAGGTACAAGCCTGGACAGGTGAGTAACTTAGGATTATCAGAACTGGACCAAGAAGCGTTGTCTCTGGTAATTCAAGAACCCAATAGGGCACAGATTATACTATGGGATAGGGAAGATGAAATTTTGTGGGAAGGTGACCTGCTAGGCATATACACTCTAAAAGATGGTTATATCTATCTCAATGCAGGTGTGAACTTTAGGGATCCCGTTTAGTGGTGGAAAAAATTGTGGAAGGTCAAGATCCCACCCAAAACTCGCTTGTTTATGTGGAACACCTTTGAAAATAAGGTCCCAAAGTGGGAAAACCTACAGAAAAGGAATAAACATGGAATTGGGTGGTGTGTTCTTTGTAATTCATAGGAATATTCGGTCACACACCTCTTCTTAAATTGTCCTTACAATAGAGAGGTATGGATAGAATGCACTCAAAAAACTAGTATCATTTGCAGCTGGGAGGGGAACTCGGTGTCTCAATCTTGGGAAAATTGGATTTATGTTGCACATTTCAAAACAGTGCAAGAGTTGCCTTTGCTGGTCATTTGGGGTATCTGGTTGCCAATAAATAACTACATTTTTTTTCCGAAAAATCATGTACGCCAGTGATTACTGCAACACTTTCTTGTGGCATTCTAACTACTTTCCCCCAACATATTAGAGCAACAAAACAAAGGGAGACCTTGTCAATTTAAATTGATTGGACCAATCCATGGGGGTTTTTCAATGTAGCATGCTAATCAACTTATGTGGGGGAGGGGCCCTTCTTTTCCTTTCATATGCTTACTATTTTGAACTTACTTTGGGGTTGGGAGAGGGATGTAACAACTATGCTGAACTTATGAGCCTAAAGTTGCTACTAATTTTTGTGGTCGAAAAGGGGTGTCGAAGTTTTTTTTTTTTGGTGATTCACTTAATGTTATCAACTGGATGAAAGGGTACAACAATGCAGGTAGTTAAGATTAGAAAATATCCTATTGTCCATTTGGTAGGTTTTGAACACTTTTGATACTTTCTCAATCTGTCGTGTTTATAGGGAAAACAACAAAGAGGTAGACAAAGCCTCGAAGGAGGGTCTGCAACTGGCTCTAAGGAATTGAAAGATAAAGGAATTAAGGGATGGGTATGCTTTTGAATACTATGATGGGTCATTTATAGAATGAACACTATGGAAGGAATGGATAACAAGTTTAATAACTTATCAGTTTAGTTTACATTATTATTATTATTATTATTATTATTATATAACAAGATTCAAAACTCTTATGTTTTTCTATGTTTTTATATTTTGATAAATTATCAGGATGACAAGCCAAGTGACTTTATATGCTACTTTAGAACAGATTTTGATGTAACCGAACCTTCTATTGTAATAGCTCCATAAAAAAGAGCCACAGTAAGAAGACATTATGTCTTGGAAATAGTTTAGTTTTCTCTCAGTGATGCACATTGGATGTGCATATACAAAATGTAATTTTGTTCACACCTGATGAAATAAAATTATGCTTTTTTTCCTACGAAAAAAAAAGTGGATGACATATATTATGTGTATAATGGATGTTGTCCTTAAAAAAATTATAAAATAAATGTATTGTAAATTCTCTATTAAACAAAAATANTATATATAATGCTTAAAAATAATAATGTTTGAATCTCATTGATACTTCTATTTGTTGTTTTTCTTTGTTTTTTTGTAGTCATCAATGAATAACTAGGTGCACCTAGCGCATTGCAGAGAGAGTAATTAAGAGCATCTAGAGCCATATGCCTTGCAAAACAATTTTGTGACCAACTCTACATTGATAAGTTCAACACTATTTATTATTATGGTTGACTATCTTTTAATTTTTAATTTTTACAAACTTTGATTTTTTTCCAACTTAGTTAATTAGTGCTAGTGATCCGACACATCTCTACATTAGTTGTGGATGCACCTTGCTACCCTTTGGTCTTATAACACCCCCAAAATTAATTATTATTATTAATTATGCTGAAAATAATTTTTTATTATTTTATTATTTTTTACAAACATGTCAAGAATAAAACATTTTGTAATCAAAACAATTTTATTAAATAAAATATGCTGAAGGGGGACAAGAGCGGATATATTTGTTGAAGAGTGTTTTTTGACCCACAAGAGGAAAAGGACAAGTGGCAAATACCACTGAGTGAGAAATTAGGATGTAGGAGGCATCATCCCCTAAAATCAGGTCACAAATCCTAGTTGAGTGCTAAAGAGAAGGAGGCTCATAAATGACCAAGTCCTAGGAAGAATACTATAAATTAGTATGTCCATGAGCAGCAGGAGGCTAGCATTGGATGTGGATTAAACATATGTGTAATGCAAGAGATGTCGCATTGATATTTTTCTCTTGTGGTTTGACGAACATGCTCGGGGGTTCTGGAGCAAGTGACTTTGCTACTCTGGGAGATTGGTTGGGAGGAACGACATTTCCACTCTTGTTTTTTGAAAGAACTGGTGCCAGGTTTATGCTTTACATTTAATGCTGTAGATTTTAATTCTATAGATCTGTAGGAGCTCAATTTTATGTTTTCGACTATTCTAATATTGTATTTGTGTATGTTGTATTAATGGAGTAAAATTCAGTTAGAACACAGAGTTATTTATATTTAACTGTAAATTCCTAAATGTATCCTTGTTAAATCATTTTTCTTCTATAGCTCGAATTTCATGTTAAGCTAATGGACTCCCAATAAATTCTGATCTTCTGCTATTGGTATAGATCTGTATTTTCTTCCTAGTTTCAATAGATATAATCCATTTAGTTAGTATCTGTTCGATTTATTATTACAAGTTAACAATATATAATATTTTAGTCATGCATAGTCTCAGCTATCCTTTACTTTTTATTTTAAAGACAAATTATCGAACTAAACTCATAATGTCTGGAAATATTTTAGATCTACATCCTCCTATGCAAGCACACGTTTCTAAGTTATGTTCATCTAAGAATCCCTAATGTAGATTAAGTAATCCTAGAGTTATAGTTGTAAATTGTTAGCTTAGGTCGAAACTACTTTTAAATAATATTCCTAATATTATAACCTAGAAAATAGGTAAATTAAGCATTTAACAAAAATATGTTACAGGCAGAATGATTCATGGATCGAAGATCCTTAATCGATTATTATATCTATACTTACTAACATATCTAACAATTACAAAGGAAAATCCTAGATTTATTTATAATTGCATCACCAATCATGGTATCAAATCCCTTAAGGTCACATTAATAAACTATGGCCTGGAAATCATTAATTTTCCCTCAATAGACAAATGAATAAAAACAACTAATCGACAATTGATGAAATAGATTGATAAGTTAAGTATTCGTTCTAGTTACGAAGATCAATCACTATGGGTAAAACCCCACCATAAATCAATCAATAGTCATAAACTCAACAATCCCAAGACCGGATCCATTGGGATACCCAACAAGATCTTAAAGTCAAATTGTATTACTTGCATTAAAAAGCACATTAAAGGAATATAGCTGCCATGGTTCTGTTACGTCGAAAGATTGCATGGCGGGATTCCCCAGAGTCTTTCTGCAAGGCCTCATGCCCGTTGTTGCTCTACGTTAGAGCAAACTCCTGTCCGTATTTGCAAATTTAGAGCAAACTCCTGCCTGTTGATGTACTTAGCCAAGTAGGGCTGTACTGGCGGAGTACTCAGAAGGTGCTGCAGACCTCTGTCCCTTACTTCTTGTACTAGCTCCTGAACTTTACAGTCGTTCGACATGGTTTGGGCTGAATATTTCACAGATGTGCTTAAGACAGAAAACACAGGTCGAGATGGCTTCTTATAGAATCCCAAGGCAGAATTTGTCATCATGGCGTAGTAATGACGCCAAATCTGATGAAGTTCCGGAAATTTGCTCCACACAGCGCCGGATTTCCCAAAATCTCATTATGGCCAGTAATGAGAGCAGCTCTCGTGCCAGCGTCGCCGAATGCAGTATGTCCCATCCATCACATTTTGGGCTGCGACACACCTTGCTAACCTTCGACATCGACACAGTCTGACCCTGCGACCTATGGCCAACCTATAGCTTCGCATCCTTTAGACAAAACAAACTACGATAATCCATAATGCTACGAGCATCTTCGCTAATTTGCTTGGTGCTACCTCCTATTCTGAGTACTTGGCCTGTCCGTGTACTTTTTTAAGCGGCTCCCATTGATCATAGAGGGAAAGAGCTCACCATTTAACTTAGCTAGCTGGACTACGCCCCCTTCAGTAACTTTCTGTACTTCATACGGTCCTTTCCAATGTGTCTTAAACTTTCCTGGGAACTTCATGAATTTGCTGTCATAAAGGAGTATAAGATCACCCTGCTGAAAATGTTTCTTCTTGATGTGTCTATCATGCCATGCTTTTTCTCGAGCTTTCTGCACCTGTTGTTGGAAGCCTGCGACAAATCTATCCTCTTCAAGTTCTAATATCTGTTTCAGTCTCTCTGTGATTATGGCTGGGTCATCCATCTCGGTGAAAGCAGATATCCGGAGGCTGGGAACAATGTATTCCATGGGCATGACAGCTTCTTGCCCATAAACTAGTCGAAAGGGTGTATGGCCTGTCAACTTTTTGCAAGTAGTTCTGTAAGCCCATAGCACTGCTGGAATTCGAAGATCCCAATCATTCCTGTTAGCGTTACAAACCTTTGTCAAGGCATGCTCAAGGATTTTGTTAAAAGCCTCGACAGTCCCATTTGCTTGTGGGTGATATGCAGTACTCTTTTGATGATACACCTGAAATTCTTCAGTCAATACTTCAATAGTCCTGTTCAAGAAATGTGACCCCTGATCACTCATAAGAACTTTGGGACACCCAAATCTGGATAAAATGTTGTCGAAGATGAACTTCGCAGTAGTAGCAGCACTACAGGTCTTGACTGGTTGAGCTTCGTCCCAACGGGTAAGGTAATCAGTTGCTGTAATGATGTATCTGGCTCCTGACTTTTTCGCAGGGGGGTTGATAGGACCAACAAAGTCAATGGCCCATTTGTCAAAGGCCTGTAATGTTACTTGCGGAGCTAGGGGCATTTCATCCCTCCTAGATGTTTTACCTGTCCTCTGACAGATGTCGCAGCTGTGGCAATATTCTCTTGCATCTTTGTGAAGTGTGGGCCACCATAAGACGGCTGTCAAAATCTTCTGCGCTGTGGCTTTGCCTGCATAGTGACCTCCTGCTGCACCAGAGTGTGCTTCAGCCAATATTAGAGGTTTTTCATGTTCCAAAACACATCTGCGCAGTATCTCATCTGGTCCCATTTTATACAGCTGTCCTGCG
>LPNX010144162.1:659790-723865 GCA_001517045.1 Pseudotsuga menziesii | reverse complement strand
ACCTTCGCGTTCTGTCGTAGTATAATTTTTCTCTGCTGTAGACAAATTTCTGCTGGCAAAAGAGATAGGGTGATCGATATTACCTGCGCCTGGCTGAGCGAGCACAGTACTTAAAGCAATGGAGGATGCATCAACATGCACATGAAATTCCTTGTTCTAGTCAGGGAATACTAGGATAGGGGCAGTGACCATTTTTTCTTTCAGGATGTCGAGGCTTGCTTGGCATTTTGGTGTCCATTCGAACTTAATATATTTCTTTAGCTACCTTTCCATTGGGGCGGTAATCTTGGCATATCCTTGGATAAATTTCCTGTAGTAACCGGTGTGACCAAGTGTTGTGCGAAGTTGTTTGACGGACTTCGGAGGTGGCAGGTTCACAATAATAGCGATCTTCGCAGGGTCCATCATCAATCCCTGCTTACATACCACATGACCAAGTAGAATGCCAAAGGGTGCACAGAAAATGCACTTTTTTAAGTTCAAGGATATTTGGTGCTGTCTGCATTTGTCCAACATAAGTCTCAAACTAGTTATATGGTCTTTTACTAGCCCAAAAATAGTCCAATCATCAAAGTAAACTTCTAAGAATTTATGTATGTATTCCTTAAACGCGGAGATGACTAATCAAGAAAATATAGCAGGTGCATTCTTCAACCCGAAGGGCATGACAGTATACTGGAAGGATCCCATTTCGGTAGCAAAGGTTGTCTTATGTCGGTCCTCTGGAGCAATTCGGATCTGATGGTAACCAGAAAAACCATCGGTAAAAGAGTATACTTCTTGACCTCCGACATTATCGAGGACTTCATCTGCAAAGGGAGTGGGAAAAGGGTCGTGCAGACAGGCATCATTGAGTTTCCTTAGATTGACACAGATTCGGATTTCACCCTTAGTCTTCTTCTCCTGGACGACCATAGGGCTGACCCACTCAGATTCTTCAATAGGTTCGATTATTCCTGCAGCAAGCATCTTATCCAACTCTAGCTTAACCTTTTCCTTGTATTTTGGATTCAATCTATAAGGGCACTGCTTCATAGGCTTCGCATCAGGCTTCAGGGGGATCTTCATTACATCGATATCTCCCAGGATACCTTTCATTTCAGAGAACTTTGTCGAAAAAAGATCTTGGTATTCGTGGAGAAGTTGAGTTACCTTGCTTACCATCTCGTCATCCCAATAGTCGCCAATGGTGGCAAACTTAGGTTGTGCATCGGATCCAATGTTAACTGTGCGCGTCTTCAAGGGCTGCGTCACTTCGGGAACTTCGACTACCGGTCCATGCACGTCGCAGTATCCTTCTGACTCAGGGATATCAAGACAGCGTGGGTCCTCCTCCTCGTCGACTGTGAAGTTATAACATTCGACTGCGAGGGCTTCTTGTATGGCCCAATCAGGGCGATTTTCTGTCACTTCTTGTTCGTCAAATACCTTAGTATGGATGATCCTGATAGCTGCGTCTAGGGCTGGACAGACATCATTAGTAGAGAAAGTATTGATAAAGCTATGAACAAGACAGTCCCAACTTACAGTATCTTGGCGAAGTTCAGCCTCCGCGTACCAGTTCTTCGCTAGTGGTCCCAGCGTGTGCACAAATCTATGTACCCACTCATCCTGAGGTACATATTCCATGCCTCGTAGCATTTGCTTAAGTGGTCCTGGGGGCAAGTTTTTCCATCAAACTTACTTCGCGCCTTTGCCAACTGGTCTGAGAACCTCAGGCGAAGGAACTTCTGACATGCTTCCCAGGTAGGGATCTGCTTCTTATGGCTCGTCCACCATCTGACTGCTGTGGCTCTGAATGCTGACTCCAGGGCCTCCATTTTCTGTAGGTCAGGTATCTGATTCGAGAATTGTACAATAAACGGTTCAGGATCTGTCGAACCCTCATACACAGGTATAGTTCTGGGTTGTGAGTCAACCCATCTGAGAGACTTGGTGGGGCAGACATTGCTGCCCCTATGGTGCTCAGATAATCGGTGTTGCCAGCTTTCTAATTCATCTTCAGAGTCCGTCATACAGGAGCTACCAGACTCCCACCCTGCGGCCGGAGGATTCTCATAACCTTCTTCCTACGCAGTGATAGTAGAGATAGGTTCCGCATCAGCTTGATCCTCATGTCAGAGTGGTTCTGTGTACCATTCCCCTTGTGAAGGATCCAGGGGCAGGATGACCCTGAAGTCTTTCCCTTCGAAGACCATCTGTCTCTTCTTTAGGTTGATGACTGCGGCATTTGCCATTACCCATTCAATTCCCAACAGGGCCGGGTAAGGGTTGCTGTCATCAATGATCTCAATTACTTCGAAGTCCGCGAAGGTGCTGACTCTGTCAATATCTATTTGGAGATCCAGGAATCTTCCTAAAGGTACAATCTTTTGCTGGTTGGCTAGCCTGTATAGGGGACCAGGCAAGGGTAGGTTTCCCCATTTGTTCCCAGGTTTGTTTGGTTAAAAAATTTACATCGGACCCTAAGTCCAGAATAACATCGGTCATATCATATGCCCCTATCTGAGCATCCAATCGCATTTCCCTGCCGGTCCTGCTGACTCGCTGAACAGTTTTGTCCCAACCACAGCTTTGCAGAGATTCGCAGGAAGTGATGACGTTCTGCAGCTCATTAAGAGCATCTTGATTTCTTAAAAGTTTGAGGCAACTTTGTAAAAAGGTAGACAAGATACTTAATTTATCCAGCCAAGCTTCATGGGGCGGCGACTGAGGCTGCATGGGCGTGCTGAGTGGGCTAGGGCCAGTAAAGTCTTTCTTGGCCTCCATGAATGTCTCTTTCTCTCTGATGATATCAAATGCAGGGATTTTCTCAAGAGCCTTATGAACTAGAGCTTCGGCAGGTCGGTTTGGCGTATTTTGGATGTGTGTCGTAACTCCACTTCTTGTAACGACATTGATGGCCGCAGCAGGGCGGGGTTCCACAGAAATCATCTGGAGGTTCTGAGTAGGGGTAGTCTGTCGTGCCTGAATCTTAGCTATCAAATGGGGGCACTGCTCAATCACATGATCTACTGCGTGGCAATAACGACACGTTGTAGTGGGGTTCCGATAGTCGCGAGCCAAATGCCCAGCTTGGTTACAATTGTAACATACGAATTGGCTTCGGCCTCGCCCGACCATGCCACCACGGCCTCCAGAAGTACTTCGTCCAGAGATACCCCCCTGGTAACCATAGCTATCATTACTTGGGCCTTCAGTGTGCACCCGGTAAGCATCATAGGTGCGGCACGCATCCTCATTATGACCTACAGATTTGCAAAAATTACAGTAGGAGTTCTTAGGTCCCTGTCCATACCTTTGCAGCAGGTAACAGTTCTCGGGTCGGTGCTGACCTGTCATTCTGCAGAGCTCACAATAGAGAACTTGTGGTGGAAATGGGTTCGGTGCACCTGTCTGTAAGTACTTGTTTACCAGAGGGCACCGTTCCTTGTCGTGACCTTCGGTCCGACATTGCGTACACCAAACCTCTTCGCGATCAGGTTTTCCCTTTTTCATCTCGCGAAGTTCTAGGGCCATCGCGGCGAGCTGCGCTTGGATTTGAGCAATACCAGAGTCATCTTCGACAGGGGCAGTCTCTAGTTTCAATGCGATTTCTAGAGCCTCTTGCTGGTCAACAACCTTCTGTTGCATGAGTGGAGTTCTGATATGTGGTAACAATGCTGCAATAAACCATTCCTTGTGTTGCGCAGGACTAATGGTAAAGATGACTTGGTCCAGTAGAACTTTGAATCTCTGATCAAAGTCCCACACTGATTCACCACGTCGCTGTTGAATCTCCTTGAGTTCAGTGATGCTCTGTGACTCCGATTTAGGCTTCTTAAATTCTTTGATTATGGCCGCCTTGATCTCGCCTAAAGTAGGGCTCTGAGTGCTGGAAAATTTCATGAACCATGTCAGAGCCCGGTCCCGAAAGGAAGTAATGAGCTGCGCGCCTCGCACATCCGGATCTGTAATTTTCTTCACGTTCCATACTGCTTCGCAGAGAAACAAGAACTGTTCTGGGTCCTCTGATCCCGTGCCTTTAAAGATGGGGAGTTTAATGTCATCAACAAGGTGGGACATAAAGTTTCTGGGGGGGTTGGGAGGGGGACTGGATGTCGATGGGGGGGAATTTACGAGGGCAGACTGGACTGTGGCCGGAATACTCGGGCCTGGTTGACTCTCAGACTGCGATGGAATTTCAGGGGTAGCAGAGCGGCATTGCGGGGTGACCGGAGGGTTTCCAACCGACGGGTTTTCTTTGGAATTTGACTCCTCAGGATTTACAGGGGTGGACGCGGTAGCCTGACCTAAGGAAGAGGGGTCAAAATCTCTCTTATACCTTTTCCCATTTCGCAGCAACCCACTTTGCTCATTGAAGGGAGTGTCACTTGCAAACATATGTTAGTACGACTAAACTAATAGTCCGATTCAAACAGCAATATACCCTTTTCGGCTAATAGTATTTTAATCCTTAAGCTAAATAAATTCAAAAACTTACCGCGGGGCCCTTTGAAGAACTGTCGTTCAGCTTCGCTGAAGGAGCTACTTGCGTCAAGGGCAAACTCCATCAGAAAGGCTTCCAACGTTCGCATCGTCCAAAAATCAACAGCGCGGGATACCTCGTTGTTCACGTGTTGCACAAGATTGACCCTTGCAGGGGTCCACGCGGGAACCCGTGGAGCTTGGAAGTTCGTCCTTCTCTCTGTTAACCTAGACAACCAGTGGTGCAACTCTATGTGGATCTACCAAAGAAAATTTCATAAGCATCACCAAAAACATACCTTTGTAAAAAGTCACTTGCATTACACCACGGATTGGTGTTCTCTTTCTGTGCAAATTTCAAACAGATCTCAGCAAACCAGTCACTGATTTCCTTCACAGAGGGCCTCCAGAACATAGCCCTTGAGGTACAATGTAAACCCCTCTTGAGCAGGTACTGAGTTCAACTGGCAACGGAACCAATTTGTTGGGCAATAGGGCAGACCCGGGTTTAATCCTTTTGTGTCGCACCAACAAAAGACCCACCGTGTTGGCCCTTTCGGCAACAACCTGCGCACAGGTTGCAGTCTCACCCGAAACAACAATGGGGGTGCCGCAGAATCAGGTTTCTGCAAGCAGAGAGGGGTATTACTGTACCTTAGCCTTTAATAAACTTGTCAATCAATAGTTACACAACTTTATCATTTGCTTATAGATATATAACTTCACAGATAGATAAATAATCGTGACTTGCTTAACCCACTACAGGGAATTCACAGCGAAGCTTTATTACTAGCAGTGATCTATGTTATCAGATGTATACAGTTTTAATGCACAAGAATAACAGAAATAGAAACAACACAATAAACCATGACACCAAATATAACGTGGTTCACCCCCAATGTAGGGGCTACGTCCACAAACTGTGTTTTATTCAACTTGCTACAAAACCACAGTTTGATCTGCGCACTCAGCTGCAGATCCCTTCAGTCCTTAACAGCCGTGCACACAGCAGCAGGCCTCTGCGCACACAGCTGCAGAGGTCGTCCACGCACACAGCTGGGACTTAACCTTTCCTTACAAAATCAACCTTAGCTTCGCCTTATTCTTTCTTACATCATAAAACCTAACCTATCTTCTTTACACAAGCCTTTATTTAAGCTGCGCAATTTTACAAAACCATGGTCTTAAACAATGGGCACCCCAAACCCTAAACCCTGGACTTTAAACCATGGGTTTATTACAGAAGACTTTGACTCAACCCCGACACCCCTAAGACTATTTTGAGTCCACACTCGCGGAGTTATCCATCTTAAGGGTCGTTAGGGTGCGCGTCCCAACACTTACTATAGGAGGATCTGCATTTTGGGTAAAACCCTAACGTGTCTGCCAAGCTGATTCACATTAACTCATGCTAATAAATTATACAGTCACAGTAAGGGATCACACAGAGGTTCCATATGCACGAAAGTTATGGAATCAAGTCCCATACTTTTAATGAAAAAACACATAATACATTTCAAAACAGAGATGTAAACAAACATAAGGATTTGTGGGTCAATATCTACGCACACAAAAATCGACAAATCCAGTATAATGCAAGGCATATTTACATTTATAGACCAGAATGGGATCTCTTTCATAATCCCACGATAAAAAAACGTATGACAACCCAATAGTATTAATTTATTTCACAGGCAGAGCCTTGGGCTCTCCAAAACTAGAAATCCATACCTACGAAGGTCATGGGATCGAATCCCATACAGTAGTTTAAAAATACATACATACATCATAACCCAAACATTGGATTTTAGAAAATAGTAGTAAGCAAAAATGTATTTGTTTACACAGCCATAAGACCATCCACGATGGAAGCCGAGGGTTTTATTATAAACCCTAATCGATTTCTGAAATAAAGTTAGATGGTCATAAGACAATTTGCATAATGGCTACCATTGCTACTCAGGACATTTAATTTAGCCCCTTTAACTAGCAAAGAGAAAAAAAATACCAAACAATAATAATAACAGGTTTAAAAACCATTAAAAGTTACACATAGTAAAACCATCGAAGATGGTAGCCTAAATTAAATTAATACACAGGAGAAAACCCTCAAGATCTTCCACAATGAAAGTTGTACAAAAATCCTTCAACACATAGAGTAAGAAACTTAGCTTAGAGTTGCAGTCATGGGTGGAAGCCTGACGACCCTGCCATTGGGTCCTGCAACCACCAAACATGTTGAGTCAATGTTTATGAGCATACTAGGAAGTGTAAAAATAACGTATACGTAAGCTAGAGTTTGAGGTTACTCAACAAGGCGTCCTAAGATGCGAGCCTGGGAGAAGGTGACCCTATCGCCTTCCTCTCAACAGCAAAACCTACAAACAACTGGAAGAAGTTAAGTTCTTCAATTCTAAAATAACTTCATAAACTAAAATGAAGACCGGGGTAGACTAGCTTACCTTAACGCTGGTCATGGGTGGCCAAGGGTCGACTCCTTCGAGTGCCATTATCTCTCCAGGTCTACACAAAACAAAAGAAGTGTTATTCCAGTAAAAGAAAACTGTTTAAGAAAGTAAACCAAGCTAAGTCTCAACCATGGTATTTTTACCTATTTTTAGCATACTATGCTCCAGTTGAAGAGTTGCGACAGTCTGAAGGAGCTTGGCAAGAAAATTTACTGACGAAGTTAAAACCCAGAGCCTCCGTCACCTCAGAACAACAACATAACTAGTAAGAACGAGAACAAGCTCTTGGAGGAAAAACCAGTTGAAGAGTTCTGTCCTCGGCCAGACCTCTGACAAAACCAAACTGTAATAACGCAACCACATACCAAGTAAAAGTTCATTTCAAACCCTACCAAATCGCATCATCATCACCATCTAGGTGTAGGGAAGATGAATGCCCATACTTCCTCGCGGGCCTGGCTACGCTGCTAACTCATAGTCAAGCCACGTTTTTTATTACAAACCAAAAAGATCCATTAATTGTGCACGAATAAATCCATGACAACCATAATTTCAAATCAAACCTTGGTTATGGCGCATATTTCCATAGTACTATTTTAACGCATCAACATCATTTCCAAACAAAACTTTAGAACCTTGGGTCAACCATGGTGCATGTTCATCATAACAGTTTAAACTTTATACAACCATTCACATATGGGTTGGACTAATGTCATCATGATCATGGCTAAGTCACTCCCTTTCCCTAAGGTTCAGGAAGTGATGTTTTATAAAGAGTTAGGGTTTAATAATAACAATAGAACCCTATCTTATGCATAACTAAGAGTATAAGCATGAAAATAATAGGAATGATAAAACACAAACACCCATAACACATGCACGATAATAAGTATGCCACAGAAGTATAGGGCCTCTCATAAATGCAGTAACCAAATTGTGTTTCCTTGGTCGAATAACCGCCTTTTTATATCAAACCAATAATTATCTGCTTGGAAAACATGCTTGTACAAACCCTAAGTCTCATACTTAGGGGTGGGTCGTATAGTTGTGATAAGGCTAAGCCTTATAAACAATGCTTTCAATGTTAAACAAACGTCTAGGTAAAGAAAAGTACAGTCTCTCGTGCCTTAGGCTAGACCAACCTAGCAAAAATACAAAAACTTAAAATAATACATTACCTAAAGGAAGGTGGTTGAAAGTTCTGAAGGAACTCACCACCTTTTTCCATCAATGTTCCTGTCATAAACAACATGATATCAAATATTAGATTCAACAGTAAAATAATATGGAATGTTTCTAAAGCAAATACATCAATAACACATGTAATTTTTTTTATGTACAATTTTTGGGTTTGTTACAGGTCTTTCACAAGTAAAATGCATGGAGGGAATTCGATGATATAAAAAACAGAATTACTTAACTCCACTAAATTATTATTTTTTAAATAAATGAAAAACTAACATGTCATGGACTTATAGTCTACCCAAAAAACTTTCTTCGAATTTGGGGGTTTCCCCAACATTTTTTCAACACATGAGGTCATGCAACACTACCTTTCCTCAAATGCATGGGCTCATCTAGCCTGCACCTACTACAACCAAATTATGCCTCCTCTCCTAAGATCTACCCATAACTTCATCTTAGACTACAAACCATCAAATGAAATTAATTTTTAGTCAACTGAGTTCATTCAATAGTTGAGCATGTTTCCAACCACAACCTTTAAAACATCCCAAAAACATTTATAATTAAAAAGATTCAACACTTAGCCAGTGTCAATGGTTTACCAACATAAACCATCAAATGAAATAGAACAAAAATCATCCTAATAAACTTGTCACAATACACATGCACATGTGCAAGTGGCACTCAAGGTAGATGCCTTAAGCTTTATTTATGAGAAGAAAATTTAATATATACAACAAGGGTCTATGTCCCCATTGTGGGGATTCTTATGGATTGTGTCTAACCCAATTGGGAGAATCTTATGGATGGGGTCCAATCCAATTGGGGAGAAGAATGTAGGGTTAGGTTTTGTAAGAAGGGATTATATGTATGACCATGTTTCCACTGAAAGCATAGAGACAAAGGATTTTAAGTGGGGTCATTGGTTTTGAGCGAGAGATAACCTCTTTATTTCCCTTTGAACAACCAATTTCAATACAAGAGTAACAAAGATATCTCGTAATCCTCTTTGGGAAAGGATTTTGAATCCAAGCATGCATCTCTAGTGGGAGGAGAATTTAGCTAAAATTCAAACAACTTGGGTGAATTTATTAGCAAATATGTCATGAAAGAAAATGTAGATCTTTTTTCATTCATAAGAATCATTGTCAAGATAGTTCTAAAAAAATGGTTACTAGATGGAATAATGTTGGAATGGGAAGTGTTAATGCAAAAAATTGCTCATATAGCCTACACCACACAGAAACATCCATTTCCTAACCCATTTTACCTCCACACCCATGTTTTTCTCTCAAAAGCTCAAAAATAATCCAAAAGGGCTTAAAAAACCCATAAAAGAGCCAAAATAGCTCACAGGGGAGCTGAAAAGCTTACAAAGGGGCTAAAGACCCCAAAAAAGGCCTAAAAACCCTGTAGGGCCTAAAAACCCTAAAGGGCTTAAAAACCCCAAAAGGAGCTAAGAAACAAATGAAAAGGGCTTAAAACCCTAGGCAAGGACCAAAACCCTAACCAAGGGCTAAAAACCCTAAAATTTAAGAAAAACTATAAATAGAGGGGTGGAGGTCCCCATCACACATGACTCTTCATTTTTTTCATTATTATACCAGCATAAGTACCTTGAGAGACCATCACTCTCAAGCTACTCACCCCAACCACTCCATTTCCTCCATTTGTTCATTCCCTTGTGTGTTGAGTCAACCTCCACACTATCCCAACCTGTGGAGAGGCATTTTTCTGAGTTTGGGCATGGCGGCCCCCTTTTAAACTAGACCGGAAGGTATATTGTCTCACCATTGTTTTTTTTAAGTTTATAAATTGTATGCATGTATTTGTTTTATTTCTAACAGTTTGTTGTAGCTCGTTTTTCCCTTTGCAGACTCTATCCTTCCATCCCTTTGACAGAAGGAAGGTGCATAAGCACGCAGCTAGGTTTTTTACCTAGCCACAGAAAGGATCCTAGTGGAATTAGGAATTTTCACTACAGAAAATATATAGGGAAACATACCATTTAATGGAAGAGTGTCTAAGATGAACAACATATCTACAAACCTCCTTGATATGTGCAGAAGAAGGCTCAACCAAATAGTCAATGGGAAAAAGAGAAAATCAAGATGGAGAGGAATGGATCCTTCTTCCACATTTTTGAGAAATTGGTTGACTATAAGAAGAGAAAGCTTCTACATAGTTTGAAATGATGTTAGCAAGACAAGCTTCACCCCCTACAAACTCAACATTGGAAGTGTCAATGATAGGGAACAAAACAATGACACTCATAAGGGTGCTCACTTTGTTTCTTTCAAAAGGAGTCCCGATTTTCATCAAGAAGTTTGAAGAAATAATTGAATCACCCCACACATCCTCATAGAAGAGAGGCCTCTCCCTTAGAATAGACCCACAAAGCGAGGTATAAAAAATTATTAATGAAAGAAAGATACTTCCAAGAAAGAAACCATAAGAACTAGGATGATTGAATGGACTTGTCCCTTCCAATGATCTATTCACCATCACAATGGAAAATTTTAAGAAATCAACCAAATATTTTCCCACTCTTGAGTCATCCCATTAGATAAAGAGTGCCAAGAAAAGAAGAAGGAATTGGGATATGGAAGTAAATTTTAAATGATTAATTATTTATTATTTTGATCATTTCATATGTAAAAACCAATTCATCAAGATCTATTCATGCCCTTTAGGAAGGAGCACAAGTCTATAATATGTAGGAATCATATTTTTTCAGAATCTACACCACCTTGTTTTGGAAGGGGAGATGATCTTGATTGTAGTAGACATTATGAAACTATGTAGTTATGGTGTATTTTGTTTACTATGTTGTTGATGGGGAGACTATAGATCACAAGTTCAAACCTAGTTGTAGAGGTGGGTGAGGGGTGGGAATTCCACACAGTTCTCCTTGGGAAAAAATCAAATTAGTAGATCTTATTTTCCAATTATAATTAATTTTATTTTTCAAATTGGTTGAAGATGGTTTGTAAAACAAAAATTAATTAGTAAAATTAATGTTGTTTAATGTATTTTAACTTAATTGTATCTATATTTTATTAAATTATTATGTTAAAAATATATAATGTTTTTTTTGTTAAATTAAATCAAATTATTTATTGTAATTTAGAAACACATTGAAAGTAAATCCATGATCAATGACTTAATCTACATGCACAAGATATATAACATAAAGAGTGAGATGTTTTTTATTACTATTTCAAACATTAGTGAAAAGCTTAAAAGATTAACAGAGGTTTGACTAAAGATGCATTTCTTGGTTATATTATTGGGATAGTGGAGAGAGATGCTCTTTATGGTATCAATATTATTAAAAGATTTATCGCATGTCTCCTAATAATTATTCCTCATATCTCTTAATAATGATCCCTATGAGGGATTGAAACATACATCAGATGTGGGATTGAAACATCAAATGTGAAAACCGAATGTAGACTCTTAAACTTGTTTAATCATTTATCTCTATGTAAGAAATGACTTATCAACATTATTCTAAGTAATTAAAAAAAATGTAGAGTGAAAGAAGTATTAAGAATAAAGTAAATTTACTAAAAAGTAATCACTAATCTCAAGTTAGAAGCTACAAATCAATGGAAATTTCAAAAGTTTCCATTTAAAAACATCTAAGCACAAGTAATCAAGACTAAAAAAGAAAATTCATAAACTAGTTGTCAAGGAACAACCTCTACAATATGATAGAAAGCATGTTGAAGTGAAAGAAAATCTAACTTTAATACATAATGTAAAATATTCCAAATATCAACAAGTATTATAGCCATGCGAATAAAAAACTCCTAATAATATTGAAAATGATATGACTAACCTCAAGCGTGAAGGATCAATACAAATGTGTTAAAAAGAGAATGCATCCCATCATAAATTATGAGTGTGAAGGATCGATAAAAATTTGTTAGAAAGAGAATGCATCCACATCGTATGCAATGCGTATTATTAATAATTTGAAGATGAGAAAGATATTTTGAAACAAACATACCAATGAATGTATGACCTTAGTCATTTTCCTTATCTCACTTTTTTTTCTTCAAATGATCTAAATGTAATTTGTGTATAAAAATGATCTAAGATTATCGTTTACTTTTCAATGAATCTTCAATGTGTAACAATCAATAAGATTAAATGAATTATATCTAAATTAACCATAATAATGAACATAAATTGAATAAATATTTCATATATAACAATTAATAAGATTGAATGAATTATATCCCAATTAACCATAATGATGAATATAAATTTAATAACTATGCAAATAAACACTTATTACATCAATGAAAATTGAACATAGAATAATGCACTTTGAGAAACAATGATAGAAAATAATGCATATAGGACTTAAGTTATGTCATTCAAATATTCCAAAAGATAAGAATAAATGGCGTTTCTTAAGGGAGATGTCTAAATATTCGTTGATTTAGCTTTGACGTTTTTTATTTTACAAAATCTGAATTTAACTGTGTTTTAATAGTGATTTTGATGGTAGAAATGGATTCAACACCGTCAAAAACCCCTGAGGCACCCAAAATTTCACAGTTTGATAAACGTAACAAGTATTTTGAAAAATTTCTGCCATATTTTTCCAAAATCGTGTCAGAAAATTAAAAAAAAATCGTTTGAAATCGTCGAACGTTTAGACTACTCGTTTCTAAAAATGAGAATAAGTGGGTTTCCTAGGGAAATCCGAAGCAACACATGTATTGTAATGTCCCTTAAATCTGGAAAAAATGTATGGACAGTAAAATCATTAAGATCTAAGGTTCATCCAAAATTAACTTTCGCATTGTGTAAATTTATTAAGAAAGATACTTGTATTCTTGATCTAGTTTTCTTCTATAGATTAATACATGCTGACCTATTTTCTTACGGTGATATTTATGTTGTTTATTTATATACCAATGTTTCTTGTATACTACACTGGTGTTTATTTTTCTGTTGCATCTACTTACTTCATACTGGTTTATAGTGGATGTTTAACTTAACACATAACTTAGACTTGTTTAAGCTAAAATGTCGTGGCTAACTTACCTTTGCTTCTAAAGGGAAAAGAGTGGTTGGGTTTAAATAAGGAATCAACGAAATGATATGAGGAATTTTATGAACTTGGGCTTACTTAGTTCGTTACGAACTAAGACATGAGAAACTCTTTGTTTGTAGGTACTAAGAACCAACCCTATGTTGAGTGTATTGTTTAAAGAAGTAATTTGATCAAGAATTAAATGTTTATGCTTTGGAAAAACTAAGGTTATGTATGCATAGAGGAAGACATATTTATAATAAAGGAGGAACTAATGACTACAGGGAGAGGGTAATCGATTTAAACACTGGTGGAGGTGGTTGAAGCATTAAACGGGGCCATGTGAAGGCCTCATGGTCACCTTCCACATTGGCTCAGGAATAAGAGTGATTTACTCTATTTTCGAAACCGTCTTTGTATGCAAAAATGGAGGAGGGGAGCGAGCTCCCTGTTTCGGGGTTTCTTTGACAAAGGCATGTACATAGATATTGGTGTTCTTATGGATCAAAAGATAACATGAATGCACCAAAACCTTCCCAAAGAAGGAAACACTATGTTAATAAGAGAGGATGCCAATTCCATTTCATTATTAAGGAAATAGTTGGAAGACTAAAGGATGCCATAATTTCATACAATATGGATACAAATGAGGATAAAAATGGTTGGCCACGCCATGGAAAGCTTGATAGATCAATTGATCCAAGGGTGATGCATGCACCTCTTCTTTCAAGAGAAATGGTGTTGTCAGTTGAGGCATTATATGACATGGGATTGTCTATTGACATGGTTTGTGAGTGACACGTGTTGGAGGTTTGAGAAGGTAGATTCAACATGGAATTAGAAAGTGATAGGGACACATTTTTGACACGAATGGATGTCATGCACATTTTCAATAGACTAGATAAATCCAAATTTCAACTCAATAAGAATGATTGCATAAGTGTTAACTTATGGTATCAACAAGAGAAAAGGTCATTTTTTTCTACCAAAGGCCCGAGTGTGATGACATACGCTTTATCATTGGTATTCAAATAGAGTAGATGTTGCGCAAGATGGTGAAATACTCACATAATAGTATCATTGCAATGGATTCCACATATAGCACCAACAAATACGGGGTGGGTATTTATTTAAATATGGGCACACATATATACACACTTCATTTTTTTATTTTTTTATTTTACCACATTTAATATTTACAATGGTGTGAATGCAGTATCAATTGTAAACTCTACTCATATGTGACAAGCAACAAATATTGCATGGGTCGTGTCATCACGAAATAGGTATTTTGACATCTTATTATAGTTGTCAAAACTCAGGGATAGAGGTCAACAACTTAAACCTGGATGGATAGTAAATGCATTCATGACAAATGATGCATTGGATGAAATCAATGCAATAAGGTACTATGTTTGGACAATAAGTAATCATATGTGCTCAAATCTTTTTTCAATTTACTAATTTGTTTATTTGATACAAATTTTTTTCCTTGTTGCAGTTCCATTGTTGTTTGTTGAGTTTTATTATTTTTCTGGCATGTTAGAAGAGCTTGGTTAAAGAATGTTTACAAATTGGCTAGTTGTGAGGAAATTTGAAGGAATTTTTTTTCAGCATTAGGTGTAATCATGAATAATTGCCATGATCCAGAGTCTGTTATCCGAGCTTTGAATCATTTTTATGATGAATTTGCAAATGAGAAGGATTTCTTGGAGTACTTTTCAAGAAATTGGATGCAAGACCAAAAATATCGTAAGAACGTGTTGAATTTGTTGCAAAATTCTTTGTTTCTTGAATATGGAAAATTTCATAAATGTATACATTTATTGTAGATATGTGGGAAAAAGGTTATAGGAATATCTGTCATGCTAACCAAGAGACAAATAATGCCATTGAAAGTTATCATTGCTTTTTAAAAACAAGATTCTTAAATGATCATAGAAGGAAGTGTGTGCGGCGGATGGATTGGTTTATCTACACTCTCCTCAAAAGGATTGAATTGTATTACTGGAACATTGCTTGTCAAAAGAAATCATGTGTTGTAAATAACTACAAGTTGGAGCATATCTTATAGCTGACATCTATGGAGAAATCCAAAAGGATTCATGACCATCATTGTATTCTATATGTTGATATTTAAAATGCGTATTGACTGCAAAGTCAATCTTCTTTGAAAATATATCTTGTGATTTATTCATATCAAGGATATAGTTCTTGTGATTGCATATGGGATACGAAAGGCAATTTTTGTAAGCAAGTCATTAAAATAGACATGTTGCATGGAGACATTAACGATTCTATGGACATCAATCAATTAGATAAGTTCGATGTTGATATTGATGTTGATTATGACATTGTTGATGATCAAAATATTGCAAATGCAAGAAAGGAAATTTTCGATCCTGTCATCAATGAAATTAATGAATCTGACCTTGGAAGATGCCAAGAGATTTTTTATAAATGCAACAAAAAGATCCAAGAAGCAATGATGCAACCTCCACATTCTATTTCAAAGGCATTATTGATGGAGGTGCTTGTGGACATCTTTGTTGTTGAAATGAATCATCAATGCATAAATGATTTTGATTTTAAGTATAATGATAATGAGCACACATTGAAGCGAAAAAAATCTTCTAAGCACCCAAAAGAGGTATTTCCAATGACAAAAGAAGCATCCATTGCTGCCAGAATTGAATGTGGATGTAGAACAATGTGAACCTTTAAACTTCTTCTTTAGAGGGGAAACACAAAGAGGGTTCCTCCATGGAAACTACACCCATTCAAGGTCATGACAATGCTTCCAAAATTATTTCCAATGTTGATGCAATACAATATAATTTTCCAATAGCAGATGAAGCTCACTCTAAGAAGAAATCTCTCGAAGAGGAACTAGAGGAAATGTATGTGAAGAAGAGGTCAACACCAATTGCTCCAGGTATTATTTGTGTTATTATTTTCAAATTGAAATGTCTCTAATGGAGTGAGATAACATAGAGAATCTTATAATTGTAATATATTGGCAGGTAGAGAACGTGTTTTGCGAGCCACACCACAAAGGGTTGCAAGGCATAGACAATGCATTAAAAAAACTAAAATTTAGCTCAACCATCACCAATCAATATTACACAATCACAATTACAGACACTTGCAACCATGCATCTATTAATAGGTTTGTTTTTCTATGAGGTTAAGGTTTTGTTGGATTACTCAAGAAACATTATAATATTTAATTATTTGGTATTTGTATATTTTCAGGTGATGTCTCTCATGTTACACAAACACGATCAACAAGGAAAACAAGGTTGACATTATTCCATGAATTGGATTAATAAAATCAAGGCACACTACTGGAAATGGAAATACTACCAGACAATAATTTTGTAGCATGGACACTCTACTCTTTTTGATACATTTTTTACTGTTGTAAATTTACTGCAAAATCTGTCATTTTTTGTTGCAAGCATGGGCACTATATAATGTATACTTTAATGTATTTATGACCATTACAAACGATTAACTTCTTCAATTGAAAAGAGAAACCACCAACATTAATATTTGCATCTAACTAATTAAAATAAGATTATAATGGATTTGTTTTTCCCATTATATATTGCATTATTGTTCCATCATGACTCAATTGTTGTAGACAAATGAATAGCATACCTAACTCTCATTATCCATCTTGAATTAGTTAATATTATTTAAAGGGATTCCATATATGGGAGTTGTATATGTATTTCTTTCTCCCTCATATATATGTGTGTGTGATTTTTAAAAAAAATTTATCTGTTTTAAATATGGTTGATTAGTGAACATTTATTTGTTAAAAAACAAAGTATACATTGAATAGATTGTTGTTGATGTTATGCATATGGACACAGAGTTGAACATCAAAATCATGCAAGAATGGCATGCATCACTGCAAACTTGCTCTATCCAATGTTGGATAGGGATGATATAATCCTCCAATGGATAATTTATCATGCCCTCAAGCAATAAGGGCTTAGGTGGCTGCACAAATTTGCAAAAATGTTGTTGGTTTCCATTTAGCAAAAAATATACATAAAGGATAAAATGTAGAAAAAAAATCAGTCAAAAAATATACATAAAGGATAAAATGTAGAAAAAAAATCAGTCAGTAATGGGATTACTTCCCTCTTTTTGATGGCTGGAAATTTCTACATAAAACTCACATTGAAAACAATGACGTTCCATACAGTTTCCAACCATAAAAATGCTTTCCATGGGAAATTTCTCTAGTAAATATACTAAAATCCGAATATGTTATTGGCTGGAAAATAACTACACTTTTATCATAAAAATCATGCTCTATAATGGAAAAAAATTATGCATTATTCATGGGAAAATATCACTAAAAATATACTACTTAATGTGCTACGCATACTTCCAATATGTTAGGTTGTCCAACGGTCAAAATATATTCACATCTCTAGAGTCATCACCATCAATGTCATAGATTGGATTTCCTTAAAAATTCAAGTGATCCAGGTCTTAACTATGATTACTAATCCAAAAAGAAACATACCTCATCTTCATCACATGAAGAGGAATCCTTTGTGGATTTTGGGTAATCCATAAATCCTTTGTGGATTTTGCATAGTTGTATATGTTCCTTATGCGTTGAGATTAATTTTTTCAAGTTGACTAAATTTGGGAAAGGTAACATTGAGCTCACAACTGCTAAAATGAAGAAATTGGGTAGATTTGGGTAATTGCACTCTGAAGTTACTTATTCACATAGATGTTATTTATAGAAGAAAAAATCCAAATGAAGATTACAATTAGTACTCCTAAACAAAGTTTTCAAGTCAATTCTGCTAGATTATTAGTGTTTGAAAGTAGTCCCTCTTGGTTTTGTTTAAAGTAGTCCCTCTTGTTTTTGTTTTTGTTGTATCTTTGTGGTTAATGCTTGGTCAAGGATTGGCACTCAGTTGGTCTTCATTTCAGGAAGTCTGAAATTATATAGATAGACACATGGATGCCCAGATAGATGTAAAATGATAGCAGCTGCAATGTTATACTTGTTACTCATAAACTAGGTTTCAAGAATGCTATTGAATTAAGTATTAGGAATATTTTCCTTCATAACTGTGAAGGGATGATGACATAATATTTTCCCTTGTTTTTTTATGAAATCCTTGTATGCATTTTCATACTCATAATATATCCATGGAAATAAATAGTCCTCTAGTGATTTTCCCATTTTTATGACATAATATTTTCCCATTTGTTCATGACACTTGATATTTGTAGCAATTCACCACACAACTCTTGAAAAAGAACAAGTGATGAATGTATGGTCTAGCTACATGAGTGTTTTTCAGACCGTGTATCTCAATTAAAACACTCAAAGAGATCTCCTACATTAGATCTCAGATAGTTTCTCTGGCACATCCATTTGCTTGATATGGTCCCTTCACATAAGGCAACATTCATTATGACAACATATTGACACATACAAAGAGAGGCTTGGAAAGTTTGCTCTTATTAATTGAAAAAATGTTGTTTTTAGAGGCACAAGATGAGGATAATTCCCCCTAGAGAAGTTTCCAATAACATTGCAAGTGAAATAAGACTTAGTTAAATATTAAAGGCCTGATTAATGGAACACCCCATTCTAAAAAGAAGACAAGTGGCATCTATATATGTTTTTAAGAAAGGAATTTGGTCCAGTTTGATGAAGGCTCCCCTTTATCTTGAATTCATTTCCATTTTGGGAAAGAAGAAGTTGCAAGAAGGCCATTCTTTGGAGAATTCCTAAGCTAGAAAATGGGACATATGGAAAAAAAAACTCATTGACAAAGTCAACATTCATGATTTAAGGAAACACCTCATTTGGAAAGTAACATGTGGCAGCAAGAAAGCATTCAAAACCTATTTTGTGTTTATTTTCACCCTAATTATTGGTATTAATTTAATTGTGTGTTGTTCTTAATAAAATTAAAAGTATATGAAGCCTTGTTTAATTGAATAAAAATGGGTTATATTGGCAGAAAAGGGAACAAAATAAGCTGGTTGACTAAGGAGAAATTGGCTGAGAAAGAGTTTCAAATCTGCTTGAGAAATAATAGACTTGAATACTAAAAGGAGTGAATGGGTAGAGTTTTCTCATATGCTAAAAGTTCTCAACATTCAAGATTTGGTGTACTGAGAATGGTTTAATTGACATTAGTCTAACGTTGTTGGATTTGAGTTCAATTGCAAGAATGAGAGAAATGCTAGTTTAAGGATCAAAGAATCCACCCATGTGAACATGAGCTTTATCATGATAAAATAAGATAGTTTTATTAATGTTCATAGATAACTAAGGTATAGGTCAATGGAACTAGCGAGTGCAATTAGTGTCCACAAGACTGGGAGTGTCTAGACCACTTTTCCATGCTAAAATGTTATCCATTGCAAAGTATATAAAGTATCGATTAATGGTTGATTTATATTCTAACAAAGGAGTTGAACGTGCAACTATAAACATAATGATCTTAGACAATTGTCTTTTGTGCCTAATATAATGCACATCCATCATGAAATGATATTTATAAAATATATCAAATCACCAAGTTTCAGTTGAAAATACAGGGCTAACAATTTTCTACCCTTCTATCCCTATGGAGTGGGAGAAAATTTTAGTTGAAATCATTGGTATTTAAAATACTCAATTGGAAAATCTAACAATTTGTTCTAATAATGAAATAATAGCAACAAACTTTTGGTTCACTCATTTGTAGAGCAATCCAGTTGAAATTTACAATATGCAGGAACATGATTCATTATTGACACCAGGCAACTTCCCCTTACATTAGACAATGCAAGTAACAAAATGGTACATTATTTGCCAGGCCAGACTTGATAGCAATAAGTGGTGTTAGACACTCCCCAAGTATTTATGAGCATGCTTGGCCCAAAACCAAAAGAACCTAATAAGAAAGACCTCCATATTATTCATAGAATTTTGATCAAGTGATAAGAATAAGGGAGCTCCAATGAAACCTATGTTTGAGCCATCACAATGTGCTAGGAAGGAAAGGCTTCCACATGTCGCCATAATGTACATAAATCATCCAAGTGACATAATCCAAGAGAAATATATCCATGTCATCAAGCAAACAAGACACACACTCAATGAATGTCAATAATTCATATGATCAAGATGGCACATCAGGTTAAGAGCACTAGGGCATCCTCATGGAAAAGACTCCATGTGACACGTGAATGAAGCACACCATACATCCATAATCATCTATATGAGAACATATCAATATAGCTGGGAAAATGTCAATTTGCAAGTAACTTGTTTATGTAGTATGTGGAACTCAATAGCAACTCCTTGTTTCAAGCCAAGACCATAGCATGGATGAGAAAACTTAACACTCAAAAGGAAAAATTCCTACTTCACATAGTATTTTAGACCACGTAGTGTACAATGCAACGAATTGTATTTTATATTTGTACATACATCAAGAATGATAAGTGTTTTTCGGGCCTGCTTGGTTTAGAGAACATTTTCTTACAATTATTTTGAAAATCAAATGAACAAGCACAAGAATAAATCAGCTTAGTCCTTTCCTTTTTTGGGATGCAGGAAAATCTATGCTAGTTACATTAAAACTCTCCATTTATGTCACAGTAACACAAGTTTACGAAAATGATAGAGGCCATATATACATAAATTTGAATATATATTACAAAATGTTTATGGCATGAACGCAAGATATTTCAAATCCTCCTCGGTGCCAATTTTAAATTACATTTTACTATCAAATCGAGATTAGCACATGAAATATGATGCTCACAATGCATTTATATATTTACAAGTTAGAACGATTGAATTATGGACATGTTTTTTATTATAGTTTTGTTCCATGATATTCTTTTGCTTCCTCTCTATGCGCGGCTATGAGATGTTGATCAGTTGAGTCATTGATGCTTGGCTGTGGGTGTGGACATAGAAAGAAAAAAAAGAATGTCTGAAAGCGACAGCCAGACGCTGTTACAGGGAAGAAGGGAGAAGGCTCGAGGTCTCGCAGGCTTGGATCCTTTTGAATTCACCTACCGTCAATAATGTGATTGATGGTTTCACGACGGAGTGGGGACGACGAACTAACCACGACCCCACGACGAGAGTTTCGAGTGTCAAACCGAATTCGGTACACATTGCCGGAAGTAGGAAAATATTTTAAATTCACACATATAAACAACTCTATTTTAAATTCATTAATGGATTCAACACCTTTAATTATCCTATTACTTGGATTGTGCAGTTTGAACAACTTCTCTTCATAGTGCCAACAATTCTTCTCCATATCATACCAAAAATTATACATGATACAACCTAATTATCCATATCTGCTCAGCCTGAGAATACTCTACCACCTGCTCCTGATTTTGGGGATTTTAGATCAATACGACTTCTTTGTTGCCAGATACACTACCACTCATTTTTATTTGATGAAATTTGCTAAGTGTATTTAATTTTGCCATAATATCTCTACCTTCTACAAATTCTCGTTGCTCCAATCTGGACAATCAGCTTTCTTTGCAGCTCGCTCTGTATGATGGATCACAATCCATATAATGTTCACCTGCTACAGGGATCAATTTAACTGTTAAATGACTACAATAAGATAATTCTCTCCAAGACTCAACGGCTTATATGATCATCATCGATCATTTCAGTGATCGATGATTCATTGGTCACAATAAAACTCGTAATGATTATCCACACAGGATCTCACGTACAGAAAACCCCTTCTTGTCATTGTATGACCATTACGAATCATACATAAAACTCTACATATGTTGGAAAGACACACGTGTTGAATCAATCCTTTCGCAGGTATTCAACTATTAATCAACTCATAAATTCATACACGGGTAATCATTCATATGAATCCTTTCATCAACGATTCATATGAACATAACAACCACTCCTCCAAATCCAATCCCAAGTCCTATTAATCAGCTATGAACATAACAACCACTCCTCCAAATCAGCTCTCTCCCATGCTATGAACATAACAATCACTCCTCCAAATCCAATCCCAAGTCCTAGACTCAATGCTATCAATGATATTTTTTCATCCACATAATTTATCCATTCTACTTTGACATTATTACTCTTATCAAATTTCTCTTTTCTCATTGTTTTTTTCTTTTCAATGCATGAATCTAAAGGGCATCCCCATAAACACTTATTCTTTTGAAATGACTTTGAACTAAAAGTGGAAAACTATGTACATGTTGGGATTAGACCACATAGGTTATTAAATGAAACATTTAGAACCTCCGACATTGACAATTTAGAGAGATCTTGAGGAATCCCTCAGTCAAATTATTTCTTGCCAAATCCAATTGCTCTAAAGTAGATAGCTCACTGAGTGATGCAGGTATCCACCCTTCCAAGTGGTTCCTCGATAAATTCAGCAATTGTAGGCTAATCAAAGTTCCTAATTTTGTAGGGATTTATCCTAGAAGGTTATTGTTTGACAAGTCGATTATCGTGTTTGTCGCAAGCACATATTTTAAAGTATACTCATCTCCCTTTATGACAACCACAAGGCTTATACATAATGTACTATACTTGACTTCTGGAGATGCTTTGATTCTAAATCCTTGCATTTTTTGAAAATCAGATGGTATTCTTCCACTGAAATTATTGTTGGATAAATCCAACACCTGCAAGTAGCTGAGATTTGTGATCGATTGGGGAATATATCCATGAAGATTATTATAACCAACACTTAACACTCTTAAGTATTGAAAGCTTCCAAGCTTCCCAGGAAGTTCACCTTCTAAACGATTTTTCCTTAAATCCAACAATTGACATGATATATTGACCAAAAAAGCTGGCAGAGTCCCTGAGAAATGGTTAGAGTGTGTTGAAAAGTGCATCAAAGAAAGTGGAAAATTTGTGTTGCCTAAATTCCCGGTAAGTAAGTTTTTTGATAAAAATAAATTTTGAAGTGAAACCATATCACTAATACAATCAGGTAAGTAAGTTTGTGTTGAAAAGTGCATCAAAGAAAGTGGAAAGTTTGTGTTGCCTAAATTCTCGGTAAGTAAGTTTTTTGATAAAAATAAATTTTGAAGTGAAACCATATCACTAATACAATCAGGTATATTCTCGAAAATATTATTACTAGATATATCTAAAGATACAAGAGACTTGAGATTTCCTATGCCTTTAGGAATGCTTCCAGAAATATTGTTACTAGAGATATCTAATTGTTCGAGAGATATGAGATTTCCTATAGCTGCAGGCATCTTTCCATTGAAGTGGTTTTTTGATAAATTCAAATAAGTTAGTAAAAACCAATTCATCAAGATCTATCCATGCACTTTAGGAAGGAGCCCAACTCTATAATATGTAGGAATCATCTTTTTTTTTCACAATCTACACCACCTTGTTCTGGAATGGGAGATGATCTTGATTGTAGTAGTCGTTATGAAACTATGTACAATTATGGTGTATTTTTGTATAGGGAATACCACATAATGTTTACTATGTTGTTGTTGGGGGGAATATAGATCACAAGTTCAAAACTCGTTGCAGGGGGGTGGAGTGGGAGTGGTGGGGGATGGGAATTCCATGTAGTTCTCCTTGGAAAAAAAATCAAATTAATAGATCTTATTTTCCAATTATAATTAATTTTCTTTTTCAAATTTGTTGAAGATGGTTTGTAAATTGAAAATCCATTAGTAAAATGAATGTTGATTAATGTCTTTTAACTTAATTGTATCTATATTTTATTAAAGTATTATGTTAAGAATATATTATGTATTTTTTTGTTAAATTAAATCAAATTATTTATTGTAATTTAGAAACACATTGGAAGTAAAGCCATGATCAATGACTTAATCTACACACAAGATACTTAACATAAATAATGAGATGCTTCCTATTACTAATTCAAACATTAGTAAAAAAGTTTAAAGGATTAATAGAGGTTTGCCTAAAAATGCATTTCTTGGTTATATTATTGGGGATAGTGGAGAAAGATGGTCTTTATGGTGTCAATATTATTATTCCTTGCAAGCAGGGAATTACGTATTTGCCGTGGTTTTGGCATTTGTGCATAGCTTTTTCCAAATTTTTATGTTATGATTTTTATCTGTTTTTGTGTTGAACTCTCTTATTGTCAAAAAAACGTTTTGTTTGGAAACCTAACATATTCTGAAAACTGCTGATCTTTGTGCAGTGTGCATTTACCTAACAACCTGCTCACTCTGACAATGTCTGACAAGGTTTTGGTACTGCAATCTTGGTGCATGCAATCCATCACGTTGACACCTTTGGTGGTTGTTGTCCAAACACATGCAATCGATGTGCATGCAACAGTCCACCTGGATGTCATTTCCGAATAAGTTTAAAGGTGCAAGCACACCAACTATGAGTGTTTAAATTTGTGAGTGTTATATAACTAGGTGAAACTGAACCACCAAAAGCAGGGTGAGGGAGATTAAGGTTAGATAGAAATTGAACCTAAAACACCTCCGAAGGAATCACTTTAGAAAATGAGCCAACTCTACATATCATTATGTGCTTTGAGAGTGATCATTTTATGGTTGTTAATTTAGTTGTTGTTTTTGCGTTTGTTCTATTTGTGATTCGTGTTTGTGCATTTTGGAGAATTCTAGAGCATTCTCTTGAATGTTCTAGTGTTCATTTTATTCCTTTTCTAGAGCTTGTTTAGGTTTCTGAATTACTTTCTGAAGCGAATAATTTTAAGAGTTTTTCAGGGTTTAATCGGCTGTGTAGAGTTTCAACAGGTATGTATAAAACATTCAAGGTTTTAATGTCATAAATCTGTGATTTTTAACTTCATAAATCTGCAATATTTCTTCTAGATTATATTATAATGACAAAAGTATTTAATTTTTCTTGAGATATAAGAATTAGGCATGTTTGAATTTCTCCTGAGTTTTTTGTTGTTTGTGGTGTCTATGAAATGATTGCTATTGAAGTGTTGATGCCAAGGACATTTAGGTTCATGTATGTGTGCATTGATTTCTATGTGTATTAGAAGATATTAGGAGCTTTGTCGCGCTTGTGTTAGCATATAAAAAGCACGGGAGGAAGTTTTGTAAAAATTCTTTGAGATATCCATTATCAGACTTGTGTGTGTGTGATGTGTATCAGCTTCAATTTGACTTCTTGGGATTTCCTATGCTGCGTTAAGATTTCCGCTTTGTGCTTGTTTTTTCCTTAATGAAATTGCTTCGAATTTGTATTTTGGAGATTTGTTTTGGATTTCCATGGCTCTTTCGTTGTATTATGTTTGTGTCATTAATAAGAGAATGGATACTCATTCTTTTGTATCCTGAGAACGTTGGTTCCTCGAACGCCCTATGTTTCTTCCGGAGTTGCTTTGTTTTTTAAATTATTCACTTCTTTGTGGATTTATTTAGAATTTGGCTTGTGCTTAGAAGTATTTGGAGTGTCTAGAGTGGGTTTAGTGGGAATTTTGTTACGACATTTCTTGAGCTATATGTGACTGAGAATATCTGAGAGTTTCATCCTAGTTCTTTCGTAGTATTTTAAGATTTTCATCCTAGTTCTTTCAAAATTCGAAGTATTTTAAGATTTCCATGATAATCTAAGTAGTGACTATTAGGATGGATTAAGATATTTTCCGTTGTAGTAAGCTAAACCTGGTGAGATTTGTATTTTTTTTGTTATTTTTGGTTTAAAATGTATTTTTCATGCAAGATTTGTATTTTTTTTAATTAGTTTAAATTGGATGAATAAAATTTTTATTTTCATGATTTAAAATGCAATTTTGATAATAAAAAAATTAGAGTACTTACCATAAGTTCACGCCAAAGGCTACAATCTTTTCCAATCAGCCATCTTCGTGTTTTATTATTGAAAGAAAAAAGAAATCTCAAGCTCTGCCAAGTTAATTTTATTTTTGTAGTGATGTAAACACAGTTCCTCTCAGTCTAGGATGATATCTTAAAAATAGTTAAGTTGGTAGTGTAGTCCTGGGGCAGATGACATTTGTAATTATATATTCTAAACAAAATTTTCTTGTAATTATTATTTACTCATGTTTTAGAAATATGATTTCAACATCATTTCAAGCGTTCCCTATGTAGCCTTCTCTTTGCAGGAATTTTTATAGAAGAGGAGAGTCTAACAACATGGTTCATGGACACTTGGTTAAATGCATTTTTTACTTTAACTAGAAATGTATATGCATATATGCAATTTTACAGAGAGGAACTAAGTGAAATTATCATAACAATTATAACTAGCAATGGATATGCATATATGCAATTTGACGAGCTTTGTTCATTCTTGATTTATCAATTATTCTATTGACTATTCCCGAGTGAGAGTTTCAATAGGAGAACTGAGAAAGTAGCGGCCCTGATCATAGGTAAAAATACCTGGGCAACCAAACTGTGCGATGATGTGGTTAAAAAAAAGTGCACTACAACGTTAGTGGAACAATCTTGAGTAGGTGCTACTTTTCCCCATATAGTGATATAATCAATAGCGAAGATGATATATTGAGCTTGGGAGTGTGTCTATTAGGTGGGCTAATAGATCTATTGAATGTTGGGTATATGTTATATTTTTTGCATGTGCATATGGAGGGGAGGTGTGCATGTTAGCGCTGCAGCTCGACGATTCCAAAGGCACCTTCACCTTCGATGGAAATAGGCCATAGGCCCTGTTTCCGATGTGAGCGCAACAAGCAAAACTTTTTGGCTATTTATAGATTTTATGGCTATTTATAGTTGTTTGTGGCTATTTTTAGAAGTTGTCTAAAAATATGTAACTTAATCTTGGTTATGGGATTTGAGTCTTTTTCTAATCCGGGTTAACGGATTAGGGTATTTGGATGTTGTGGAATACCTATATTTTGTATTGTGAGGATCTCATAATGTCATGAAGAGAAAATAGGAGGTGTGGCTCGAAGGTTTTCTGGTTTTCCTGGTTGAGTGTTTCCAGGGTAAATCTCTGTGTTTATGTGTGAATGATGTGTTGTGATCTCTATTTTGCTTAAAAGAATCTGTATGCTTTGCTTCTCTGCACAGGTTTAAAACTTACTTTGAAATAAATTTCCCACTTCTCAAATGGTTTAAGTTACTGCAATTGCAAGCTTTGTTCTTTGTTCTAGAAAATGGAGATCATGCAATTCAAAGCAAACTGGTCCTGCTCTTTAGAATTTGCTTTTTACATAGTAGTTTGTCAATTTCCACTAGAAAAGATCCCATTATTGGTGATTATAGGTAAAACATTCATTCATCCAATGACGTGAAAGTATTCAATACTTTGTTGGCATAGAAGCCTTGTGTGGTTAATTTTTTCTTCTAGATGATTAAATTATGAACCTGGAATACTCTAGCAAAGTCGTTATGTATTGAATGCATCATTCAATAGAAGACTTAAACCATAGCAAACCCTATGCAAACCATCTTGAACTCTACGTGGATGTCAAACAATCGGAGGAGTGATTTGCGTTGATCTACCTCCTTAAAATGTTTAACTTTTGTGTAATTCGTTTGATAGATGATTAAGTATGTCATGGGATTAACTTCATGATTCGTTGGTACGTTGTCACTCAAATAAAAAATCTGTACGATGCCTTTAGGACCCGTGACATGGTGAAATCAACATGGGGATTTGATAAAAACAAACTTGAACAAAATGTTAACTACAAAATGAAGAAATCTCTTCATCGACAAGTTTTGTCAAATTAATGTAGTCACAAGATATGCTGGCAGGATCTCAATTCTGTGATCCAAAGGTATCAAATAAGATTTCATTTGTAATGATATTCCATCGTGGCAGCATTTTAGGGTTTCTAAGCAGTGATCTATTGGTGCCTAGAAAATTTTCAGGTAGCGACAATAGGAATTCTCCTCGGTAATCGATCCCAATTAGATCCTCCACCATTTGGTGTGGGGAATCCATCCAGTTAACGGTGCAACTACCATAGATTAAGTTATTTAAATCTTTACCAGTTACGGCCAGGTCCACCATTTATGTAATTTTCTTTAAATGAGTGATGAGATGCAAATTCCTAAACTAAATGCATGTAACTAATGAAAAAAATCCTCATAAGTGACGCATAGGTTCTTACCTGTTTAAATCTGAATCTAAACAAGTCTATTCAGTTATAGTCCATCCTATTCTAGTCTATTCTATCCCTGTAGGGAGCAGATTTTATACTTAGAGCAATGTACTGTAACTATTCATATTAATCTCACATATAGCTGTTTGAATTTCATATGCATATCTACAACATAATTATTGTCAAAGAAATCTATGGCATAATAAAACATTCATTACTCATTCTATACACAAACATTCATGTAGAAAGAAAAATCATTCATAATCAAAGAAATAATTTAAAGAAGTAATAACAATCTCACAATTGTATGTAAACAAGAAGAAGTAATTCCACATTCAAAATTCCACACATCCCAAGAAAATTCATGTGCAGTCCTTTCCCAGCAAGTAGGTCCTTCTTTATTAGTAGAAAAACTGATTTCTCCTTACAAAATAATCCAGCCTGCTTTGTGCTAGTGAATAGTCTCGTTAACCCTGCTCCTTATCTCTATTTATATTACAATTACAATTTCTCATCTAGTGAGTCTTCAACTTCCCTAACCCTAGAGATTCCAAATTTTTTTCTTCTAGTGCTTTACATTAGGAAAATGACAAAATATACAAAAGACAAAATTTTCAAATGGGCCCGCCAAGCTTGAAACATATTCTCCCCATGCGCTGGCCTCTTCTGTGATAGTTTTGTAGTTTATTGGCTCCAACATTTGCATGGTTAGTTCATGCATGGCCAACTATGTCTCTACGTGAGTCACCTTTTCTGAGGCAGATCTACACACGTCTTCTAAAATGTAATTGCTGACAAAAGCCTGCCCAACCCAAGTGTTAATATCTTCTTCATTGACAACTTATATTTTCTGAATTTATTGTATATCTTCTTGTAGTCTATCTTGCAGATGCATCATATGCTAGTCCTTTTTTGGAAGATCGGTGATCTTTGCAACCAAAGAAATATGGCATTTCTCATGGAATTGACGTATCCTTTTATAGAAATCATCACATTTTCCCAAAGTTTTCGCAATTTGATTGTTTAACCTCACGAAGGCTTACCTACAAAACCCCAAAAGTGCCATTTCTATTTTTATGCCTTTGATTGTTCTCTGTGGAAGGTGTTCTGGAAAATTCGAGTTATCCTCTATCCAAGTCAGCCGGCTTTTAACCTTTTCTTCATCTTCCATTTGTCCTTTTCTAAAATTCAGTGAATCTACTGGAATTACCTTTAATCTTGTCACTATCAACCTTAATTTATAAATTTCACCTAAGACATTAACTTGAGCTTGATGTATCTTTCTTTAGATTTTGTAGGCCTGGTCATGAAAATGAGTGATGTCCTGCATTTTCTCATTAGCTATCTTTAGCTGATTTTCTAAAGATCCCTTCTGCTCCACCAATTCTGCTACTTGGGTTTTTAATTCTCCCACCTGTTGGCTCACCGCGGACTCTCTTGATTCTAGTTCTGAGAACCTGGCTTCAAAATCCTTCTTCTCTCCCTCCATAATTATTACATGTACATCCAATGCATATTTTTCTGTCTCCAAAGTTTGGTACTCCCTTTGGAGTCTTTCCTTTTCTGAGAGGATAGCATCGTGCTTTCTTTTCAAATAAATTCCCTCTCCTTGTAGTTTCACCACACTATCCTTCAGCTTAAACATCTTCTCCTTGTGGCACTCCATGTCTTCCATCAATCGATCAACGCTGTCGATGCTTTCTTGCACAACAACAATATTTATTGATGCCATGAATTTGGGGTCTTTATGAGTACCCTCCATTATGGTGCTTTCAACGACTGTGACCACGTCATATTGGGTGCCCTTCTTTAATTGCTTCTCTGACCTTCTAGTGATGGTCTTCCTTGATTTGTCAAAAATGATGGTATCTAAGCGAGCTGTCATGTATTGCTTGGATGGAGTAAAGGGAGCAATCCCAAGTTATACAAAAGGAATGTGACCACCTGTGATTGTTTCACTTGATGAAGCGGGAGGTTCTGAATTGATTGGGTTATTTTGGGCTGCTTCTTGATCCAAATCTTCCTTGATATTGTCCTCTTCTTCCTTCCTTCTTAGTTCTTCATTAGATTCCTTAGCTTCCTTTTATGCTCTTTCAGTTTTTTCTCTACCTCAGCCTATTGTAACCTTAAGGCCTCCTCTTTTTGTTTTTGTAGCTTCCTCTCTGATGCATTGTTGTTGTCTTTACTCCCGTTGGTGCCACTTTTCTTAATGAAACGCTTACCCAACTCTGTTAGATTATTGGCCCTTATGTATACTTCTTCATCCATGTTAAAGTGATCTGAGTGTTCGTAATGAATTTTGATGGTTGCGCAACGTTCTGTGACATTTCCTCTGCCATCATTCCTCTGGAAAATTTTCTCACCAAAATGAAAAATTTCCAACTCTTTTACAAAATCAGCGGCACCTTTGACCTTGGAGAACTTGTATCCTCCTATGCAAAAGGTAGTGGTGGAAAGGTTTCCATTTTTAGATCATGCAGGAAGTTACCTATTCCATTTAAGAACACTTGCCTTATTGCTTCTTTGTAGAATACATATTCCATGGCATACTTGGGCAGAAGGGATGGAGCTATGGAGAATCCATGCATTCTCAGGTATGTTCCTTCCTGCGAGAAATAGTAGTCTCGATAGTCGCTGATAACTTCCATGGAATTATTAGACAAGAAGTTTGGTTCCTTGAGGAAAATTATCTTGTAAAGAGGCATCAACAACTCTTCACATATGAGTTTATAAAAACCTGCATACTTATGTTCCCAGAGAATTTGATAAGCAACAGAAACAGGGGACTCAGTTTGGGTCCAAATGCACCTGAGCTTGGAAAAAGGGTGTCTGCATAAAATGCAATTGATAAGGTAGGATGGCATATAGAACTCAAATCTTTTCTGGGTTATACCTACCTATGCAAGTGCTACACAGGATGACTGACTGTCTGATATGATATCTTCCCAGTTAAAAATCGTGCCCTTAAAGGCTATACAATAGATGAGGGGAATCCAATTCAGTTTATACAATGTTTCGTCGGCGCGGCCAAAAATCCTGTTAAGAATCAAAGATATGATATTGAATGGGGTTCATATGCTTTGGGACTCATATTCCCCACTTTCCTTTTGGCGCAATTGTTTTCCTGGCATTATCATTTTCTTTGTGCATCCCAAAGGATCAATACTTACCTATTTAATCCAATCATTGTTCTTCATAACTTGTGCAGGGGGTAGCTTGTAGGCCAATGTCATGTAAGCTCATGTGAACGAAACAAAAGATTCTACTTTAATGTTAGATATAATCCTGGAGGATGGGTTTTCCCGTGGCAGAATCCAACCAATCATTTCTAAGAAAGGAAATAGCTTCGGGCGTGTAGAGGCTTTGGTGATGCCTGAGTTTCTTATGTTTTGGTATAGGAACATTTTTTCAAGACCAACGTCCAGGATGTTTTGATCTTTGATCATCAGATAGAGCTCTCCCCATTTGAATTCTGGAGCCACTCCTGTGATAGCCTTAGTATCCTCAAACTTAATTTCCATTCTGGAGATGGTCTCCACATCTGAGTTTGGTTTGCTTGCCCTTGCCTTCTTATTACCACCTTTTTTAGGAATTGTGTGAATTCGTTGTTTTCAATTCTGTCCTTTAGAAAGTAATCCTGCTTGGTGACAATAGAACCTGTGGCATACGTATAGTGAGAAGTGTCTTAGTAATACTGCAACTGTTCTGAATAATGAAAGAAATAATCATACATTATTTCACTGAAGTATCCTATAATGAAAAGAAAAGTTGTTATATGTAGGCATCACTGTTCCTCGAAATTGGAGAGTGCAATCATTGTCCGGTATTAGAAATGAGAGAAAAGCCAATCAGCACCTATGCACATGTTGTTATGTGAGTTATTAGCATGTTGTTATCCTATATAAAAATTTTGGAGGCATCTACTCCAATTCTCCTTCTTTGTTTTAAAACAACAGTATTTTAGCAAAACAATGTTGAAGGTAAGAATTTTACCAAAACAATGCCCCCAAGCTTTGTTCTAGAAAATAGAGATCATGCAATTCGAATCAAACTGGTTGTGCTCTTTAGAATCATCCTTTTATAGAGTAGTTTGTCAATTTCAACTGGAAAATATACCGTTCTTGGTGGTTATAGGTAAAACATTCATTGATCCAATGACGTGAAAGTATTCAATACTTTGTTGGCATAGAAGCCTTGTGTGGTTAATTTTTTCTTCTAGATGATTAAATGATGAACCTGGAATACTCTAGCGAAGTGATTAAGTATCGACTCCATCATTTAATAGAAGACTTAAACCATAACAAATCCTATGCAAACCATCTTTAACTCTGCATGGATGTCAAACAATCGGAGGAGTGATTCGCGCTGATCTACCTCCTTAAAATGTTTAACTTCTATGTAATTCGTTTGATAGATGATTAAGTATGCCATGGGATTAACTTCTTGATTTGTTGGTATGCTGTCACTGAAATAAGAGCTCAAATCTATGCCATGCCTTTAGGACCCATGACATGGTGAAATCAACATGGCGATTTGATAAAAACAAACTTGAACAAAATGTTAACTACAAAATGAAGAAATATATTCATCGACAAGTTCCTTCAAATTAATGCAATCACAGGACATGCTGACAAGGTCTTAATTGTGTGATCGAAAGGTATCAAATAAGATTTCATTTGTAATTCTATTCCATCGTGGCAGCATTTTAGGGTTTCTAGGCAGTGATCTGTTGATGCCTGGAAAATTTCCAGGTACCAACAGTATTCATTCTCCCCGGTAATCGATCCCAATCAGATCGTCCACCATTTGGTGTGGGGAATCCTACTGGTTAACGGTCTGGCTACTGTAGATTAAGTTGTTTAAATATTTACCGGTTACGGCCACGTCTACCATTTATGTAATTCTCTTTAAATGAGTGATGAAATGCAAATGCCTAAACTAAATGCATGTAACTGATGAATGAAATCTTTACCGGTTACGGCCACGTCTACCAATTATGTAATTTTCTTTAAATGAGTGATGAAATGCAAATGCCTAAACTAAATGCATGTAACTGATGAACGAGAACCTCATAAGTGATGCATAGGTTCTTACCTGTTTAAATCTGAATCTAAACAAGTCTATTAAGTTCTAGTCTATCCTATTCTAGTCTATTCTATCCATGTAGGGAGCAGATTTTATACTTAGAGCAATGTACTGTAACTATTCATATTAATCTCACATATAGCTGTTTGAATTTCATATGCATATCTACAACATAAATATTGTCAAAGAAAGCTCTGGCATAATAAAACATTCATTACTCATTCTATACATAGACATTCATGTAGAATTAAAAATCATTCATAATCAAAGAAATAATTCAAATTAGTCATAACGATCTCACAATTGTATGGAAGCAAGAAGAAGTAATTCCACATTCGAAAGTTCACACATCCCAAGAAAATTCATGTGCAGTCCTTTCCCAGCAAGTAGGTCCTTCTTTATTAGTAGAAAAAATGATTTCTCCTTACAAAATAATCCAGCCCTCTTTGTGTTAGTGAAAATTCTTTTTAACCCTGCTCCTTATCTCTATTTATATTACAATTACAATTTGTCATATAGTGACTCTTCAACTTCCCTAACCCTAGAGATTCCAAAAATTTGTCTTCTAGTGCTTTACATTACAAAAATGACAAAATATACAAAAGACAAAATTTTCAAGTGGGCCCCGCCAAGATTGAAAAATATTCTCCCCATGGGCTGGCCTCTTCTGTGATAGTTTTGTAGTTTATTGGCTCCATCATTTGCACGGTTACTTCGTGCATGGCCAAGTGTGTCTCCACGTGTGTCACCTTTTATGAGGCAGATCTACACACGTCTTCTAAAATTTAATTGCTGACAGAATCCTTCCCATCCCAAGTGTTAATATCTTCTTCGTTGACAACTTATATTTTATGAATGTATTGTATATCTTCTTGAAGTCTATCTTGCAGATGCGCCATATGCTAGTCCTTGTTTGGAAGATCGGTGATCTTTGCAACCAAAGAAAGATGGCATTTCTCATGGACTTGACGTATCCTTTTATAGAAATCATTACATTTTTCCAAAATTTTGGCTATTTGATTGTTTAACCTCATGGAGGCTTTCCCGCAAAACCCCAGAAGTGCCATTTATATTTTTATTCCTTCGACTATTTTCTATGGAAGGTGTTCTGGAAACATCGAGTTATCCTCTATCCAAGTCAGCTGGCTTTTAACCTTTTCTTCATCTTCCATTTTCCCTTTTCTAAAATTTAGTGACTCTGCTGCAACTATCTTGTCACTATCAACCTTACTTTATAAGTTTTACCTGAGAGATTAACTTGAGCTTGATGTATCTTTCTTCATATTTTATAGGCCTGGTCACGAAAAGGAGTGATGTCCTGCTTTTTCTCATTAGCTATCTTTAGCTGATTCTCTAGAGATCTCTTCTGCTCCACCAATTATTTTACTTGGGTTTTTAATTCTCCCACCTGTTGGATCGCCACAGACTCTCTTGATTCTAGTTCTGAGATCCTGGCTTCAAAATCCTTCTTCTCTCCCTCCATAATTATTACATGTACATCCAATGCATCCTTTTCTGTCTCCAAAGTTTGGTACTCCCTTTGGATTCTTTCCTTTTTTTAGAGGATAACATCGTTCTTTCTTTTCAAATCAATTCCCTCTCCTTGTAGTTTCACCACACTATCCTTTAGCTTAAACATATTCTCCTTGTGGCACTCCGCGTCTTCCATAAATTGATCAACGTTGTCGACGCTTTCTTGCGCAACTACTATATTTACTAAGGCCATGAACTTGGGGTGTTTGTGAGTACCCTCCATTATGGTGCTTTTAGTGACTGTGACCACGTCATCTTGGGTTCCCATATTCATTTGCTTCTTTGACTTTCTAGTGATGGTCTTCCTTTATTTGTAAAAAATGATGGTATCTAAGCGAGCTGTCATGTGCTGCTTAGATGGAGTAAAGGGAGTAAGCCCAAGTTCTACAAAAGGAATATGACCACCTGTGATTGTTCCACTTGATGAAGTGGGAGGTTCTGAATCCATTGGGTTATTTTGGGTTGCTTCCCAATCCAAATATTCCCTGATATTGTCCTCTTCTTCCTTCCTTCTTAGTTCTTCAGCGGCTTCCTCATCTTCCTTTTACGCTCTTTCAGCTTCTTCTTTTAGTTTTTTCTCTACCTTGGCCTATTGTAACCTTAAGGCCTCCTCTTTTTGTTTCTGCAGCTTCCTCTTTGATGCACTGCTGTTGTCTTTACTCCCGTTGGTGCCACTTTTCTTAATGAAACACTTTCCCAACTCAGTCAGATTATTGGCCCTTATGTATACTTCTTCATCCTTGTTAAATTGATTTGAGTGTTCATGATGAATTTTGATGCAGGTCGCGCAATGTTCTGCGACCTTTCCTCTGCCATCATTCCGTTGGAAACTTTTCTCACCAAAATGAAAAATCTCCAACTCTTTTACAAAATTAGCGGCACCTTTGACCTTGGAGAACTTGTATCCTCCTATGCATAAAGGTAGTGGTGGAAAGGTTTTCTTTTTCATATCATCCAGGAAGTTACCTATTCCATTTAAGAACACTTGCCTTACTGCTTCTTTGTGGAATACAGAGTCCATGGTGTACTTGGGCAGCAGGGATGGAGCTATGGAGCATCCATGCATTCTCAGGTATGTTCCTTCCTATGAGAAATAGTAGTGTCCATACTCGCTAATAACTTCCATAGAATTATCAGGCAGGAAGTTTAGTTCCTTGAGGAAAATCTGATCGTAAAGAGGCATTAACAACTCTTCACAAATGAGTTTATTAAAACTTGCATACTTATGTTCCCATAGAATTTGATAAGCAACAAAAATAGGGGACTCTGTTTGGGTCTAAACACACCTGAGCTTGGAAAAAGGGTGTTTGCATAAAATGCAATCGATAAGGTAGGATGACATATAGAACTCAAATATTTTCTGGGTTATACCTATCTATGCAAGTGCTACACAGGATGGCATATTGTCTGATATGATATCTTCCCAGTTAAAAATCATGCCCTTAAAGGCTATACAATAGATGAGGGGAATCCAATTCAATTTATACAATGTTTCGTCAGCGCGGCCAAAAATCCTGTTAAGAATCAAAGCTATGATCTTGAATGGGGTTCATATGCTTTGGGACTCATATTCCCCACTTTCCTTTTGGCACAATTGTTTTCCTGGCATTATCATTTTCTTTGTGCATCCCAAAGGATCAATACTTACCCATTTAATCCAATCATTGTTCTTCATAACTTGTGCAGGGGGTAGCTTGTAGGCCAATGTCATGTAAGCTCATGTGAATGAAACAAAATATTCTACTTTAATGTTAGATATAATCCTGGAGGATGGGTTTTCCTGTGGCAGAATCTAACCAATCATTTCTAAGAAAGGAAATAGCTCCGGGCGTGTAGAGGCTTTGGTGATGCCTGAGTTTCTTATGTTTTGGCATAGGAACATTTCTTCAAGACCAATGTCCGGTACGTTCTGATCTCTGATCATCAGATAGAGCTCTCCCCATTTGAATTCTGGAGCCACTCCTGTGATAGTCTTAGTATCCTCAAACTTAATTTCTGTTCTGGAGATGATCTCCACATCCGAGTCTAGTTCGCTTTCCCTTGCCTTCTTCTTACCACCTTTTTTAGGCATTGTGTGAATTTGTTGTTTCCAATTCTGTCCTTCAGAACGTAATCCTGCTTGTGACAACAGAACCTGTGGTGTGCATATAGTGAGAAGTTTCTTAGTAATACTACAACTGTTCTAAATAACGAAAAAAATAATCATACATTATTTCACTGAAGTATCCTATAATGAAAATAAAAGTTGTTATATGTATGCATCATAGTTCCTCGAAATTGAACAGTGCAATCATTGTCCAGTATTAGAAATGAGAGAAAAACCAATCAGCACCTATGCACATGTTGTTATGTGAGTTATTAGCATGTTGTTATCCTATATAAAAAGTATGGAGGAAGCTACTCCAATTTTCCTTCTTTGTTTTAAAACAACAGTATTTTACCAAAACAATGTTGAAGGTAAGAATTTTATTGTTTTTTCTATCATGTATCTTCATTTGCGATTTTATTAATGTTTGTTGATTTTATACATGTTAATAGAGTCCACAAGCTTGGTTTCCAACCTTTTACTTATTGACTTCAAAAATGTCGAGGAGAAGGGTTTTACTCACAAAGTTTATTCAAAGGTAAAGGTGGATAGAGAAAAGCTAGTTGAAAGTAATGAATCATTGCGATGGCTTGTTTTGAAATTTTGGAAGGCGAATCCAGACAACTTTGAAGCATTGTAATCCTCTATTCTTTGTCAAATAAAACCGAGCTAAACTAATAGACAATGGAGATGGTCCAAAGGGTGCATCATAAGTAATGTGTCATTATTGCATGCACCGGTTGAGATATTATCACTCCAAGGTTCTGAGGGGTGAAGAGGGCCTAGGGTCTGAGGTTGAAGTCTTCAAATGCGTATCTAGTGCTACATACTTAACCACTGCTACATATGGATACAGGGCCTTTCTCATCCTTCTTCCTCCCTTCGTCGGGTATAGTGGCCTTGATAGAGTAGCGTGTTTATAAAATCCCTAAACCCCGCACGCAACCCATTTCACCCGTTCTCCATCTACCTACGAGGTCGAAATTCATGAGAACTGGCTCGGATGTGACCCCGAGAAAAACTCTACGAAAGACGAATTAAAATGTTGACTGGCCCAAGAAAAATCTATACCCTAAACAAGTTTTCATTCTACCGGCTATGGCGTGAGAACAACAACAAGGTCAAGTTCAAGTGTGATGGTTTCTAGCCCGCACAAAACATAAACAAAAAATAACATAGGCCACGGAACCGGTACCATGGCCATGCTTACAAGGTATGGAAGCAATGGAATGATAATAAATGGAGGGAACTACCCTAACTTAAAAACTATGGCATTCCTACCATGCTGATAATTTAAAATATTTACCAAAGAGTTCACAGATAAGGTGCCTACCTGTCAGCTCTTGAATGGATGTGGGTTGGGATGAATGCAAAAAATACAGATGTCTTTCATCGATTAGTTTCTTTCCAAAACGACGTTTGTGGGATAGAAAGCAAATGAAATCATCCATTTATATAAAGAAAATGATAAAAAAATTCATAAATGAGGTTGGTGGGTGATTTTAATGTGGTGTTTGAAGCATTGAATACGGTGGTTGTCACAAAGTCATTGGTGGGAAAACTCAATCACTCGCTGCAAAGGAAAAAGTAACGCCGATGTATATCGGCGATAATTTTAAACATCCTCCGATACTATCGACGGTGATTTGTGAGTTCTTATGACCATGTTGGCGGAAAAAATTGATCCTTCTTCGACCGTGTCGGCGAGAACTCGCTAAAATCCTCTGATTGGTTTTGTCGCTACTTATTTTATCAACCACGATCGTATTGACAAAAATCCTGAACCTCCCCAAAAACTGGTCAGTAATTTGGTTGCCGGCAGCATTCATTGATCTCTCCGATCGTTTCGGAAGTGAATAGTGAGTTACTCCCGACCATGTCGGCGATTTTCATTGAGTTTTGTCGAAACAATGCTTTGTGAAAAAACTTCTTTTGCCCAAGCCGACTGTGTCGGAGAGACTAGTTGAGTTCCTCTGACACATCGAAGGAATTGGCCAAGTTATTCCGATATGTCAGTGGAAAAACACAAGTTTTAACTTATCCAAAACTTCTTTGCTCAACTTTTGGGAAAAAACTAAGTGTTTAGGATGGATTCTCTGGAGATGGAAAACTAGTCTAAGTAAGATTTCAATAAAAAATATAAGGAAGGGCCCTAAAATATAAAAAAATTGGGGAAGTAGTTGCAACAACAACATGATATTAGCATTTTGGTTACACATATTATTATCCACTTATTAACGATCAGATCTTGTTGCACACTTCATGCCATAGCACAATTGATTGATTCTCCACCATAATCGTGAGTTGGTGATGACTGGCTCAAATTAATGGCAGCATGGCAAGCTGTCTTCAATGATCTTTCCTCGGATTCCTTAAATGTCACCATACTAAAATTTCATCTTCATGTATGATCTTGGATATTTCGTTCTTCTGGATAAATAGGTGGAAAAATCATATTGTAATTCAATGTTACTTGCGAAAGAACAAAAGAAACATCATAAGTCCATTCTTTAATTTGATTTATTAGAATCGTGCAAGAGTAATCTTTGATCTAGTAAACATGGCTCTTAATGCTCTTAACCAATTCGTATTATATGCAAAAGGGCAGCTTATCTATACAAAGAGACAAAATGTATTAATAAAATGTGGTTACATGTAAAAATATTAAAGGTTATACTTAAATTAGCCAGCCCTTGTCAACCCAACTTACGAAGCTGATAGCTTTACATGATGAGGTAGCTCCATTTAGTAATAAATATGGCAAAATAAATAAATAAAACATTTGAAAGTCCAAATATTACCATACATATGTGCTAAGCATACCAAAACAAAACGTAAGTTTTAGCTAGCTTCAAGATCTTAATTTAAAAATGAAATCCAATTTTTTTTTTAAAAACTGCTTTGATTATTATTAAATGACAAAGTGCTAAATTAAAAATTCCTTCACTACAATATTCATAATAAAACACATATAAGGCTAGAATAAAGTTGCTTTAATAATGTTAGTTTGAATCGTCTCATGATTCAGACTTACATCGATGGGCATGCCAGAGGCAGGTGGGGCACAATGCCTCATATGAAATTTACTATGACATGGTGCAAGCCCTATGAATTTTCCAACTAGGAAAATTCGTACAACAAAGGGTAGGATACTTTTGTTATAAAATGGAAAACACCACCATCAAGTTATAATACACCAAAAGTTTATAAAAACCACCCGACTCATCATCATTCACTCTTTTTATTGGGTGGAAAGGAGAGCTTGAACCCACCATTGAGGACAAATCACTTGGAGAGATAAGCAAACCCAAAAAACAATTGGTTTCCAACAATCTACCAAGTATGTTAACACCAACCCTAATTGTTTCATTGTCTTATTATAGCATATTATTGTAACAAACAAACCATCAAATCCTTTTACACATCATCAATTTAACAAGAGAATTAACCTCATGTAACGAATAATTTCAAAGGTTTATATTATCCCCAATTGATATATATGCCACCTATAGCTTGTTATGAACCCACCACCATGTAATCATGCTAAATCGACCAAGGGTTCTTATTCTCATCATTTAAAATATTTTTCATTTGACTAAGTTCACAACTCACTCCTCAAAACCTATTAAGATCCCATTACTATCAAGCAACATTACCATCGAGTCTATGCCTTAGGTTGTTCCCCTACACATGAAGCGTGCCTCCAATTTTCACTATCAGGGGTCATTTCCTTTGTTTTATGCATGGACAAGATGTCTCCCCTAACTCTTTTTTATGGCTAAAATGCATTCAAATGTTTAAATCTATGGGTTTTCTTTAGTTGGCTAAAGCATAAAAATGAAGCTTGTTTAAAGATAGTTGAGGTCCATAGAGTGAGATAGATAATGAAAGGATGATTAAAAACCCCAATACATTGTTTCCATGGAAATCAACTCTCTATTTTGGTTAAAAATATTCAAATACTTGGTGCCATAGTTCCTTTAGTTTATTTCGAATCATTAAATAAAATCATTTGAGCATTGTTTTATTGCATAGATTGGAGGATATAATAAAAGGGAGATTGGTGTCTTCAATTCATCATTTTCAAAATCATTTGTTGTAAGAATTGAATGCTAATTTTAAAAAATTATGTTGATACTAATGGGTTCTTTTGATGATGATGATGAGATACAAGTGTTGATACTAATGCTACTAATGGGTTATTTTGATTATGATGATATACATGACTGTGATATGGATCACATGAGGACCAAACATCAAGATGAGATGACACATGGTTTATCATCATTAGATGAAGATAAAATAACTAGTGAAATAGTGCAATAAGGAGACATAGATAATAGCACCAAAGAAGAGCCAACTCACAAATGGGGAGAGATATATCAGATATTCAAACATGAGCATTATTTATCCATCCCAAGAGAATATGTTGTTGACCTGAGAGTCTGTTAGAATATAAGGAGATGAGATATCTATAGAGAAAAAAACAGACTAACTGTTATGTCATGTGTAGAAGTAATTCCATGGTTTCTTACCAATGTTAATATTAGGAACAAGTTGATCAAGAGTGTAGATGATAGATCAATTGCATCCTTTCATACTTTCACCCTTGAGGTTTACTAAAAATTCTTATTTGGATTTGTTCATCTGACTAAGGAATAGATAACATCTATAAACGTGGATTACCATATGCTCTTGGTGAAATGGTGGGTAAAAGGAAAAAAAAACAAATAAATGGACACTAATATTTATCTTGCATAGTATCTGAGATCACCTTACTAGATGGTGGTAACATTAATCACAATATTGTATGGAGAAAAAGATGTCAAGAAATTATGAGATTCTTGGTTTCTCATGTTAGATCAAGTAACTTCACTTGGTGTTATTTTCAATTAGGCATCCATTTCATTTTCTAATATGAAGCAATCCATTTCTACTACAAGGAATGCATCCCCAAGGGAACTCTTAGAATTTACATGTCTTAATATCGTTTAGACATTGTATGCACACAAATAGCTTTGTAGGAAAGAGATGGAAGTGGATATTAGAAAATGCAACAATTCATATCTATTGTAAGATATTATGGGAGTGTAAATATGTCAACAACCATGTGAAAATATATGAAGAATTCATAAGGCCATTATATACAATCATTCACATGCAACCAACAAAATGTATGTCAAATAAGCATTATAGGCGTTGGTTGCTCTAGTAGATTGGTACCGTGACAGAGAAATGCACCTATATGTGGATATATGGTAGCACACACCATCCTCATAATTTGTTCCCTCTTTGTAATGGAGAAAGTGGTGATATTGGAAGTTTCTAATTAGACTTGAATAAATGGAATTGGAGTAGTACTCACTAATTAAAATAAATCTTCATGGCCTCCCTTTCTATTCGTCATTAGATGTTATATTTTGAATTATGTAAAGGATTATAAGGAAGAGGCACAAGCTCTAAATGTTCTTCATTATTTTGGTACTTAAACCTTTAGAAGGAATGACTCCAAGAAGGTAGTGGAAACCCATTGTAGTTCTTGTAAATACAATTGGGTTTATGGAGATGATTTTTAAAGAGATTAAGTTCTTAGAGGAGCCAATTCACTTGAGGAAGTGGAAAATATATTGAGGACTAAAGGGAAAAAAACTTCTACAAAATCAAATCCCAAGGAACAAATAGAGAGACGTGAAACTCTTCTTAGATAACAAGAAGAATATTCCAATAGAGATGCAAAAAACAAAGAAAAAGGGAAGGATTCATAGAGGTTGCAAAATAGTAGAAAAAGAGAGAAGCAGTGAAAAAGGAAAGAATGGAAAAACCCATTAAATATCAAGGAAATAAATAAGAGGAAGAAGAGGTGAGAAGAAATTTTATGCACCAAATTCCAAAAAGCGCATAAACTAATAAAGAGAGAGTAATCCAATTCCTTAAGAAAGAAAGAAAAGAAATGAATAAGAAGACTCTTCAAGGGGGAAACCTCCTTTTACTATGTATCAAATACACAAGACAAGATGACATGAACCTAAAACTAGGTCTCCTTGGTGTGTGTGTGTGTGTGTGTGTGTGTGTATGAGACAAATGGTACGATTACAATTCTAGTAGAACATACAATTAGATTTAAGGTCCTTGTTGACCAATAAAGACAATACAAATATAATATTAGAAATGTAATGTCACAATATATAGGTTTTAACATGCCCCTCCCTTTCAAACAAGTGTTGTCCTATACACTTGATTAACTTTGTATGATTAAGCATGAAGAATTCATCTTTCCATGTCACCTATTCTATTGGAAAGTTCTTCCACTTAACGAGGTACTCAGTAATTACTCAATTTTGCAGTTGCTTGATCCTTGTGTCAAGGATTTTTTCAATTTCTAATATCAATTTCCTTTCTTCATCAATCTCTAGTAAAATAGTTCGAAATGGGATCTTGTCCCCAATTACCATTCTAAGGAAATAAACATGGAAGAATGGATGTACATTTGAATATGGATTCAAATCCAATTTTAAGCCATACTTCGAATCCTCTGCAACACCTTATAGGGACCATAGTACTTGGGTGTTAATTAATCATCCTCCTTTTGTTGCTTGAGGGACACTTGTTGATATAGTTGTAGCCTAAAAAACAACCATTATCCCACATCAAATTTCCTTTCACGATGATGTTGATATGCTTGTTGTTTCATCATATTTTTTGCTATAGCCAAGTTATATTTCAATATTTGGATAAGCTATTGTTGGTTATCTATATGATCCTCTACTGCTTGAACCTTAGCTTTCACTTTCGAGGACGATGTGATGGTTCAAGGAGGACGATATCCATAAAGTGCCCTAAATGGTGACATTTTTTATAAAGTATGGAAATATATGTTGTATAACCATTATGCTAAGGGAAACCACTTAAACTATTATGTTTATTTATCAGATGCAAAGCAACGAAGATACCATTTTGGTCATTTATTCACAATCTCAATTTTTCCATTAGATTGAGAATGGTCAGAGAAGTTGTGATTAAATTGAGTTCCCAAACAAGACAATATTTCTTTCCAAAAATTACCACTGAAAACTGGATCTATATCACTTACAATAATCTTGGAGATTCCATGTAGCTTTTGAAATTTTTCCATGAATATTGCAATTATTGTCCTTTCTTTAACGAAGTTAAAAAGTGATAAAAATTGGCCATACTTTGGGAGTCGATACATAGCTACCATAATGGAAGTACTTCCTTCTAACTCTGGTAAAATAGAGATAAAATCCATTGATACCTCTTCTCAATGCTGACTTCGTATGGATAATGGTTATAGAATAACGGATGTGTTGATTGTCTCTTCTTTGTTATGTTGAAAAAAACATTATGCCACAAAATTTTGGATATTAGTTTTAATACCTTCCAAAAAAATCACTTATTGATCCTATGGTAAGTTTTCAAGGGCCCTAAATGTCCTCTTATTGGAGAAGTGAGCAATTCCAAAAGGATCTTTTGTTTGAGTTCATAACTCTTACACAAATATAGAAGATCCTAGTACCATAGTGAATCATTATTCCACAAAAACTTATCTATTGAACTAGGGTCCTCTTGTAGTTATTGAATTAACTTGCATGATTTCTAATCCTATTTCCATTATATCCTTGCTTATTCCACCCAATTAGATTGAATAATGGAAATACCACTTATGTATCCCTCTATGTCATCTTCTTTTCTTGAAAGTGCATCTACCACCACATTCTGTCTTATTTTCTTAGATAATTTCAAAGTCATAACCTATAATCTTTGTAACCCACTTTTATTTATCTTCTAAATATAATCATTGTTCCAAGAAGTACTTAAGACTGTCATGATATGTTCTTACCTTAAAGTGTATTTCTATTTGGTAAGGGATCCATTTCTTAATCGCATGCAGTATGGACAAAATTTCCTTTTCAAAAATTGGTTTGAATAAGTTTTTTTCTTTAAGATGGAAACTTTCAAATTCAATGGGCCTTACTTCTTGCAATAAAAATACACTAATTCCCTGACTTGAAGCATCACATTCCATTATAAAGGTTTTTGTGAAGTTAGGAATGACTAATAAAGGAGTTTCACCCATATCCAGTTTAAGTTTTTCAAACGATTTGGTTGTCTCTTGATTCCAAGAGAATGCCTCCTTTTTCAATAACCTTTTTAGAGGTGCTACTATTTGACCATATTTTTTTACAAACTTGCGGTAGTATCCTGTAAATCCTAAGAATCCTCTAAGACTCATCAAGGTTTTAGGGATTGGGAATTCCAAGGTACCATTAATTTTATTACGATACACTTTGACACCTTCATTAGATATAATATGACTCAAATATTCCATTTCGTGAACCCCAAAGGCACACTTAGAAGGCTTGACATATATTTTTGGCCCTCCAATAGTATTAAGACGTTGTCAACATGTTATACATGCTATTCCCAATATTTTTTATAGATTTGTATATAATCAAAAAACACTAACACATTTTCCATGGAAGGGTTTAAAAATAGAATTCATTGAGCTTTTAAATGTGGAAGGTGCATTGGATGGATAAATTCTAGAGGAGGTTTGGTGTGGTATGCTAATTGATTAATCTCACTTACACATAGTTAGTTGTGATGCATTTCTCATGTTCCTAAAGAGAAAAGGTCCAAACTTGACCCAAAGTCAAGAAAATGTGTTTTTGAAGGCTATGATAATATAGTAAATGAGTATAGACTTTAGGATCCTATTGACCACAAAGTAATTGATATCCATGATGTTATTTTTAATGGAAATTCATCCAAAGGAAGGAGGTACAACAAACACATAAGATTTTAAATTTTGAAGTAGAAATGTGTGAAGATGAAAATGAAAACGAAGCTTTGAAGAACAACAAGTTCAACAACCACAACTTAGAAGATCTACACATCCCAAAAGGTGTATGGAAAGGTATTATCTTGAAATTTTCTAGTCATATTTTTCTTTGTTAACTAATGATGGTGAACCCAATTCATCTCAAGAATATTTTTAATCTAAGAATGAAAATAAGTGGATGGAAACCATGGACGAGGAAAATAAAACACTACATAACAATGAAACGTGGAAACTTGTGGATCTTTGACCTGGAATAAAGGTTGTTGGTAAAAAGTGGATATGCAAAGTAAATAAGAACAATGATGGGTTGTTGGAATGATATAAATCTCTCTTAGTGGAAAATTTTTATGTGTAGAAACAATGTATCGAATTTAATGAAATCTTCTCTTTAGTTGTGAAGTTGATTATTTTAAGAGTTTTACTTACACTTGTAGCAACATAGGATATAGTAACTTGATGTAAAAACTACTTTCCTCCATGTTGATCTCGAGGAAGATATTTATATGGATTATCCTAAGGGATTTAAATAAAGAGGAAAAGAGAATTTAGTTTGTAGACTCAGTAAATATCTATATATATTGAAATGCACACCAATGATGTGGTACATAAAATTTTACACATTCACGAAGAGCCAAGGTTTTACTAGGAGTAGGTTGGCCATTGTGCATACTATAAGAGGTTTGGTGATGTACATTTTATTATCTTGCTATTGTATGTTGATGATATGCTAGTTGGAGGCCCCAACATGAATAAAATCATTAATCTTATGAATCATTTAACTAAGACATTTGAAATGAAGGACTTAGGAGCAACAAACCAAATTATAGGGATGAGATACACAAGGACATACCTTGTAAGAAGATTTGGTTAAGTCAAAAGTACTATGTAGAAAAATTCTACAACACTTAAATATGTAGAATGTAACATTAGTACATATGGCTCAAAAGTTCCATGAAATATTGCCAAGAATAAGTTAAAATCAAAATTTTGTGGATAAACGTACAAACATTTTGAAAAAAAAAGGTTTCTGGCCCTCGATAATCGTCGCTAGAGCGACAGACATAACAGTTCATCACTATAGCAACAAAAGTTTGTTGAAATAGCGACGAAATCACAAAGTTCATTGAACTAATGATGAAATCATAAAGTTCGTCGCTATAGTGACGGTAAAATTAACATCAACATAAATGGTCATTGACTTTTTGTTATTGTTGAAATTTGATCATTGTGCATTTTTCGTTGGAACCACCACGATCATTGATCTATAAATACATGTTCTTAAGACATATTTCAACAAATTATTTGCGATAGTTGCAACCATTTTTATGTTGATTGTTCGATCTGTGATTTTAAGAGTCCGGTACTAGTTTAACACATCGAATCTTTTATCTCCTTCGGTTTCTAGGTTAGTATTTTTGAATTCTTTGTCTCCTTTGGTGTGTAGGGTCATACATTATAAAGTGAGTCGACTATTAATTTTCTCCTCAATACTAATTCCTATATATATTTGTCGCTTAAAATTTGATAGATACACATGAATATCTCTTTTTAAAGACCATTGAGGGACATTTACGAATTAGATTTTTCACTTTCCATATCACGTCCTTTAATTTCCCGTCTCCTTTAATATATATATATATATATATATATGTATGTATGTATGTATGTATGTATGTATGTATGTATGTATGTATATGTATATGTATATGTACACACACACACACACACACACACACACACACACACCGTATTCAATTTAATTATATATTGATTGATTTTTTTGGTTCTTATAAGCTATTAGAATGTCAAATAAATATACTTGGGAAGAAAATAATAAGAGGTATGCTGAAATTAAGGTAGAATTGGAGGCGAAGGGTGATGGAAAGTGTTATTCCCTTTGCAAAGATTGCAGGGGTTTGAGCACAAGAAGAATTTTAAGAGCATTGGCTGAAAACATTGTAAGGAGAAGGGGCATGCTGAAGGGGGGTATGAATATCATCCCTTGGTAAGGCGTTATTCATTACATAATGTACTTCTTCTAATATTACTGATCATGTATTCATAAAATGCTTTATCCTTTTAAATATATGTGTTGTATATTATACACTAATGTTATTACATTGTTTGTAAATATAAAGACAATGCCCACTAAATGTCGACCGCCAGAGAGCTATTTGCCACATAATAGTAGAAATACTACTTTACAAGGTGAGGAACATGGAGATCAGAATATTGAAGATCGAGTTCTTAATGATCCTATGGATGAATATTATGTTATTGATATAAATGGAGAAGATGAGGTAAATAGATTCCTCCAAGACACATTTTCTCCATTGGATCGTGAGGACAACCTCCATGATATTCATGATGTTCCCTTACTCGAGAAGTCCCAAGAACCTCTTTATGAAGGCTCAACAACAAATATTATATCTGCTATATTTTTGTTGGTGAAATTCAAGGTTTTGAATGGTTTATCAAACACTTGTTTCACACAGATCCTAAGGTATGTAAACATGACTATTTTCCTCTATTTGTAGTGCTAATTAATTTGTAAATTAGCCTGATATGCGATATTTATGACTTATATTTCTTACATTTCATTTTTTGTCAATGTTGCAGATTGTTGGGTGAATTTATATTACCACCATCAAATAATTTATCACGCACATGTCAAGAGGTATTATTAATTATGAAAGAAATTGGAATGGAGTATCTCTATTGATGCATGTCCTAATGATCATATTATATATTATGGATAGTATGCATCAGCAAAAAAAATGCCCACAATTTGAAATTAGTAGATATTGAACTGATCAAGTAACAAAAAAGGTGCCTCGTAAATTTCTATGTTATATTCCCATAATTCCATGTTTCCAACGACTATTCAAGTGCCAAAGTATAGCACAATTCATGGATTACGATGCAAAGAATAGAAGTGATGATGGTGTTCTTTGAATGCCTGTATATGGTTCGCGTTGAAGAACATCGAAGAAAAATGGCCAATTTTTAAAGATGAACCTTGTAATGTTAGACTTTCATTGGTAGCTGATGGTTTCAATCCATTTGGAGAGCTTCGTTCTACTTACTCAATGTAGCCTATTTTCGTCATAAACAACAACCTTCCTCCTTGGATGTCGATAAAGAGAGAGAACACAATGTTGGCAATGATTATTCCAGGTACTTTTTTGAAATTTATTATATTATTTAGTTAAGTTCTTTTTTAATTGTTGCATGAGAACACCTTTTATACAGTGGGACACATAACTAAATAGCATTGTATGTTGAATGATCAATTAGGTAAGTACCAAGTTAAAGATATGAATGTATATATTGAGCCTCTTATTGATGAGCTATTGAAGTTATGGGTTGGCATTAGTATGTATGACATCTCCATACCAATACAATAGGGAAGAAACAATTTCAGTTCCATGGAATACTTGCATGGACAATTCATGATACTCTCGGGTTAACACATTTTAGTGGTATGTAACTTTGTGTTGCATGTCGTTAAAATTATATGTTTTTAAGGTAAATATCATACATTTTTTTTAAATTAATAATCTTTTGATGCTATAACATTAATACATATATCTTGCAAGTATTCAAACAAAGGGAAAATTTACATGTCCAGTATGTGGTCCTAGGATAAAATATCATCATTTTGAGAAGTTTAGCAAAGGAGGTGTTTGATGAGTACATACACTTCCTTCCTAGGAACCATAGGTATCGAAGTACCGAGAAAACAAAATTCAATGGTAAATAAGAGAATGGAAAGAAACCACGAAGAATGACACCTCACCTATGGAATTTGGAATATAATAGAAATCGTCGAGGTATGCAAATTGTATATGGAGCATATAATATAAACATGTAATATTATGAATTTTATATTTTTACTTAATTTTCTCTACCATGGATACTGTCATGAATTATTGTTAATGTGTTTTCGTTTATGTTTAATGAATGTATTTAAGGCATGAATGGGATTCCATGAGGAATTCCAGATATCCCATACAATTTACTAGGTTGCCTTTATATGAACACCTACAAATAGCTCATTTGTTCGATACAATGCATATTAGGAAGATTGTAATATAAATGATATGGCTGATATTAGATGGAAGGACGGGCAAAGATAAAATAGGAAAAATTTGTAGTGACATTGCAGAAGCCAAGCACATATTGCAAAGTGTAATTATTTCCAATGCTGGAGATGGGGATTGAAATATTAGTCTTCCATGGTTATTGAGATAGAAACAAAGCAATTCTATAAAAGAGGTCATTCAGAAAATAAGAGTTCCAATGGGGTTTTCATCGAACATACAAAATATCTTAACAAAAAAAGGTGATTTTGATGGTGTTAAAACTCATGACTAACATACATTCACTAAGGTAATTATTTACGTATATAATTTTATTTCAGTACATCTTTTTAGTAATTGTTGACTCTTATTTGAAACATTAAATAATGATTTGCTTTTAATTGCTACAGTCCTTTCTACCTCTATCTCTCCTAGATAGCTTTGACGACAACATAAAACAAGTTATATATGATCTTGGTAAATACATGAGGTAAGTAACAATTTGTATGCATGAAAATGTTTTTTCTCTTTGTTCCATAGGTTATTGACATATTGTGTTTTACATCTTGGAACTTTATTACATATGCCTCAATCTTGTTGATCGCTGTTATTTTCTTGCATCATTTGTAGGTGGATTTCATCTAAAGAAATCCATAAAGAAGATATTAGGTATTGGAAGAGAGAAATTCCTTGTATAATGTGTGAAATGCAAAAGTATTTACCTCCAACATTTTTTAATGCCCAAGAACACTATCTCATACACCAAGTTGAGGAGATTGAATTGTGTGGACCTATAAACTCAAGGTCAATGTGGATGGTGGAAAGGCATTTGAAGTCATTGGGGATTTTGTTAGGCAAAGAGCACATCCTGGGGATTCTATGGTGCAAGGTTATATGGTATATCAATCCATGGTGTACATTAGTCGGTATCTTCCAAATTTAGCAAAAAATATCAATCTTCCTTGCATTTGGAATGTCAACTCCATCAACAAATTTGAAGGGGAAGTCCTGTTGGGGAAAGGTAGAACAAGGAAAGTGAAAGGTAATTGAATGGTGTAGATTTAATTTATTATATAATTAATTTTTCAATTTCATATATATATAAAACTTACTTTTATTTTTTATTATTCCATCAGTATTTTAAGGTAAACTTAATTGTCTTTAATGATAGCTAATTTACAATTCTTAATTGTTATTTTTTCATATAGTTGGTCGTGTGTGGGATGCACTACATGTATGCATTGCAGATAATCTTTATTGGATGGAGGAATGGAGAGAATTATGTACATAATTATATGGTAAATGGAGTATCTGTGTGGATTACTGAGAGCTGAATAAAGCTACACAAAAAGGCCATTTCCCTTTTCCATTCATTGATCAAGTTCTAGAAACACTATCTAGGAAGAAATTATTTTCTTTCCTAGATTGATTTAGCAGGTATAATCAGATCTAGATTTCCCTTGAAGATCAAGAAAATACCACTTTCACATGTCCTTGGGGGGCTTTTGCATATAGGGTGCTCCCTTTCGGATTATGCAATGCACTGGCTACATTTCAAAGAATTGTGATTGGAATATTTTCTGATATGGTTAATGACTGTATAGAAATTTTCATGGATGATTTTACCCCTTATGGTGGTAGTTTTGATGAAGCTTTGGAAATATGGAGAAAGTGATCAAACATTGTGAATAGACTCACTTGTCCCTCAGCATTGAACAATTTCATATGATGATGAGCGAAGGAAAAGTTCTTGGACACTTCGTATCTGTTGTAGGGATACAAGTAGATCCTGCTAAAATAAAGGTAATCTGAACATCCTTGTTCCTAGAACACAAAAAGAGGTACGTAGTTTTCTTGGACATGCTGGTTACTATAGACGTTTAATTGACATTTTTTCTAAGCTAGCATATCCTCTATTTAACATACTAATGAAGGATGTTGAATTTACTTGGACATATGCATGTCAGACAACGTTTGCATAATTGAAGAAGATGGTTTCCACAACACCTATTTTGCGGGGACCTAATTGGGCCTTACCATTCCACATTTTTTTTATGCTTCATATATTTCTATTGGGGCGGTGCTAGGACAATAAGAAAACCACAATCCATATGTTGTTTACTATATCAGTAAGAATATGGATCTTGTTGAACTCAATTACACTGTAACCGAGAAGGAATTCCTTATTGTCATTTATTCCATCAACAAATTCAGGCACTATATCACCGGGTATCCTACTTTTGTGCATACAGATTACTCATCCATTAGATATTTAATGAATAAACCTATTACTAATGCTAGAGTGACTAGGTGGTTGTTGTTATTACAGAAATTTGATATCACTATTATTGATAAACTGGGAAAAGATAATGTTGTTGCTGATTTTATTTCTCTACTAACTAATAACGATGATAATTCAGCAGTCGAGGATTCTTTTCTTGACAAACATTTGTTTGCAGTATTAGTTCACTCACCTTGGTATGTAGACATTGCTAATTATCTTGTTGTAGGAAAGCTCCCATCACATCTATCAAAAAGGGAAAGAAGAAGGATTGTACAACATAGTGCTAGGTATTACCGGATAGACAGATATGTCTTTTACACAAGGTCAGATATGGAAATTAGAAGATGTGTAAGAGAAGATGAAATCCACAGTATCCTTAAGCCTTGTCATGACGAGCCATCTGGGGGACATTTTGCTGACAAAAAGACCAGACATAAGGTGTTAAGGATGGATTATTTCTGGCCAACTCTGTTTAACGATGCCAAGAAGTATGTGCAAGCCTACGACAATTGCCAAAGGATGGGTCCGCCTAATATATTGGATAAACTCCCATTGCAACCACAGTTGGTGGCTGAACATTTCAATGGATGGGACTTGAATTTTGTAGGGCCCAGTAACCCTCCTTCAAAATAAAAAATTTACATTTTGATTTGCATAGATTACATGACTAAATGGGCAGAGACCACAAACCTGGTGAGAGTTATTGATCAAGCTATTATGGATTTCCTATTTGAAGACATCTTCACTCGCTTTGGGGTGCCCAAGGAAATAGTCACAGATGGGGGACCACAGTTTGTATCTCGTAAAGTTAAATCCTTCTTGCAAAAATATCATATCCAACATAGGATAACTTCACCATATCATCCACATGCCAATGGTCAAGTGGAAAGTACACTATTGAATTTATTCTTACAAAAACTATAAAGAGTCATCATAGGGTCTGGGCTGAAAGACTTCCTGAAGCCCTATGAGCATATCAAACTACATGGCGCAATACTACATGGTTCTCTCCTTATGAATTAGTGTACGGTAAAAATGTTGTCTTCTGTGTTGAATTTGAGATTAAAAATTTTAGAATCACTTTAGAAGAAAACATGGGTTTAACAGAATCCCAAAAGGACCGTTTGAATCAATTGAATGAGCTTGATGAGAAACGTACAGCTATTGTACATCATACTTCAGTGATTCAGCAACAATGCTCCAAGTGTCATGATAGGTTTATCAAGAAAAATGTGTTCCATGAAGGAGAGTGTGCCTTATTATATGACTCAAGGTTCAAGCGGGATTTTAAGGGGAAGTTGCGCACTAGATGGTTGGGACCATACAAAGTGGAAACAATATTTGATAATGGAACTGTGTGATTGAACATGATTGATGAACAACATATACCACTATTTTCCAATGTTCATCAGTTGCGACTCTACCATAAGCCGCTCTCAAAGGATGCATTTGCTTCTCATGTTTCTTCTGATGCAAATTGTCAACTGGTACAAGAACAGAGGTCTCCTCCTATTCCTGAAACTCTTTAATCTTTTGCATATATTCCATGAAGTTGTATATAAATAAACATGTCATTTCTCATTTTTATTTTGTATAGTTTGATAGATGGTTCAATAATTTCTCAACGGGTCGGTTTGATGGGTTTTTTGTAAGAATTGTGTGCAGAGACAGATGCGAAGGACCCAAGAAGAAAAGAAGCAGTCGTAATGGGCCAATCGATTGCATAGATGATAAGTGGTCCTCTGCAGATTGTTAGAAATGATTGGAGAGAGTAATTGTTGTGTTCAGATAAGGCTATTGAATTTCATTCAGGAATTGTTCCAGCTAAAGCTCCATCAATCTTACTGCTTTTTGTTGAAACTCCACGAGATTTTTTGTTGAATTCTGCCAACTTTTTATTGAAACTCTGCCAATCTTACCACATTTTGTCGAAACTCCACCAGCTTTTCGGCTGAAATTCCACCAACGCTTTGCTGAAACTCCACCAATCTTACCACTTTTTGNTTTTTTTTTTTTTTTTTTTTTTTTTTTTTTCTCTGAAACTCCACCATCTTTTTCCACTGAAATTTCGTCAACTTTTTGCTAAAACTCCACCAATATTACCTATTTTTTCTGAAACTCCAACTTTTCTGCCAAAATTCCGCTGAACTTTTTTGTGAAAGCCCGCCAATTTCTTGGCTGAAACATTGTCAGTATCTACGCTCTCCCACAACCATTTTTTCCATTTTTTTTTCAATTTGTCATTCATGGAAATCATCATATTTCCTCGAGACCCATTAGAACATGTGTTGCAAGATGATCTGAGGGAGGTTTTGGTGGGATTGCAAGTTTTCTCACATTGTCGTTTTTAGCAGATTTGCTACATTTTCAGAGAAAAATGATGAAGTAAAAAATATGGCAAAGTTCCCACCCATGAATTTGAGTAATTATGGTACATGGATATATTCTATATTTCTGTTTGATGAAGAATTTTCAACTTGATTAAGCCATGTGATCAAGGAGAGCTTCATCGGTCGATTTGAAAGTAAAAACGGGCCATTCGAAAGTGTTGATGACTCACCACAGTAAGTGTAAAGGTAAAAACTCTAAATCATAGGTATGAATGGGGATAAGTTGAAAAAAGTAATTATAATTATACCCTGGTTCTTATCCTTGTCAGCAAATTTTTAACTAACCTTACCAATCGAATGAATATGTCACCACCTTCTTGTATTTACTGCCCTCCGCCACCCCACCAATCCATGCATTAATCGATCGCATGACCATGTCCCATGATTACATTATCTTTATAGAAATAGCTAACAACTCCCCACTACTTCATTGTTGTTTCAGCACACTACAATCTCAGCATCCAAAATTTGTAATTTTTAGTGTGCATCATTTGAGGACTGCTGAAGGAAGTCAATATGAGGGGATTTGTAGTTGACAGGATCCTGCAACGGAAAATGCCTTACATCGAAACATGGAAGTATTGGAAATATTTGAAGAGGAAGAATGGATGGCATATTTTGAGATAATGAACGGGTTCCATGAAGGAATGGAACTGCAATTTGCCCAGAATCTGGAAGGAGACCATTGTGAAGTGGGGGGACTGAGAATTAATGTCTTAGAGCATGTTCTAGCAGAGGTCACAGGATTTACGAGGGTTGGAAAGAGATGGTTTTGTCAAAATGTGCTCAACTTAAATCCAAAGGAGGATTTCCTCGTGTCAAGAGAGAGCGTTTAAGCCAGGGGACAATGAATAACATTAGAGACCCTGCCTTGACCATGGGATCATGTCACAGTTTTCTTGAAGAAGTACATTACCTACGAAGGTAGGTATCATGTCATCTATGCTTATGCTTTTGTGTTTATTTCTCACTTATGCCATGGCATCTTGATCAATATTCCTTATTACTTAATGAAAACCCTACACAACATGGTGCATTATGCACGAAGGTCTCGACACCCCCAGGATTCCATCACCAATCATCGTCCGATCAAACTGTTAATGCTTAGAACCCTTGAGGGAAGACATTTGTCTTGGGGGAAGTTTGTTTCTAGGGATGTAGTAGGCCATGTGGTCATAGAGGAAAGTGATAATGGAAGTGAGGGGGAAGACAAACAGAGCTTGTATAGATAGTTGGGGGGAGAGAGAAGAGATAAGGAATCAGTTGGAGCAGAAAATAACCAGGAAGGAGAATTGGGAGAAGCCACAACCACAGAAGGGATTCAAGACATAAATCCTTAGTACGCTGTAGGAATCTCATTCCAACATGTAGAAGTCAATGAAAAAGAAAAGAGAAAAGGGACTACAAATCAGAAAAGAGCAAGATTGGAGATTAAATCAACTGTTAGCCCAGAAGAAGTTATCAAGATGAGGGTAGAATCATCACGTATGGATGATTCTACTTCTATGGTTTTAGAGGAGGTTGAGATACTCTCGGAGGGTTCCACTCCCCCTATGCTACTGAAAATAAGAGAAAATTGTGCACTATAAATCGGCCATCGTGTCCCTTAAGGAAAATGAGGACTCGATCCTTTGTTGTGGCAGAGGCATTACAAATGACTAGAGAAGACATTGAGGTTCCAATTTTAAGATCATGGACACTCCTTGAAAAAAAAGAACTAGGGGGTGGTCCAACTGCTACCGATCCAAAAGAATCTACTACAACATATGGGGAAACTAAAACAAAATCCTTGATCTTGGAAAACGATTTGCTGAAAAAAGAGGTGTGGGTGCTTAAGGAGGAGATGCAAGGACTGAAACAAATATTAAAGAAGTAGGAAGATTATAAATTGAGCACATTAACGAAAATGGTTGTTCAGATAGAAAATTTACCCCTTGTCTTAGAAAAGATGGAGAATGAGGAGCTTGTGTGTCCAAAATTCGTAGATACCTTTGGAAAAGTGCGATATAAAGTCACGGTCATGGGATTGTCAGCTTGGAGACTTAGGCAGTTAGGGAAAGAATAATTAGTTTCGAAGGATGTACAGAATCAAAATATGGATATAGATTTTTCAACTGGGGAGAATTAGGAGATCAAGGTCCAGGAACCTGAGAATGTCGTTACAAGAGAAATGTCAGCTTCATACAAGGGAAGGAAAGAATTAGAAGAAAAATCAGTGCAGCAGCAGGGGATTGTTGAAACACAACAACCAACAATCCCATAAATTGTTGGGGCCATTGCTTAAGAAAAATTGTTGCAACATTTGGAAATTATTGAAACACAAGAACCAAAAATTCAAAAGGAGAATTCACTGAAGCTACAGATCTGGAAGGTCAAGAATCAGTCGCTGAAACATAAAAAATGATTACTGAGACACAAAAGTTAGATGTTGAAACACGTGACTCGACTACTAAAACTCCATATTTAACAACTTGGGAGAAACCTTCACCCAAGAAAAATGATGTTGGAACAAGAATCCAGGAACCTTTGGAGGTTATTGCGTTGGACGATGGTGATGAAAAGGACCAGAAAGAAACAAAAGACAACTCCCTATTACAAGTTGAATTAGAAAAGTGGAAGTATCGACCTATCCTATGTGAGGAGGGGATGACCCCCCTGCCTTTACATAGGAAGATTGTCAATGAACTTAGAGAGAATGGGCCGAGGAACTAACTTTCCAAATATTTTGATGGGAAAAATTACACAAAGAACTGAAGGAGCTAAAAAAATTTAAGATCATGCAGAAAGAGAAGAATTAAATGTATGATTTGGTTAAGGAATTATTGAGTTGTAGGGCCCCATCACCATCCTATTTAGTCTTCCTCTTTGAACAATCAATGTTTTTTAAGTTGAGATCCATTAAGGAGGAGAGACCCTATTAGTTTGTTACATGTTCTCAGTTTTTAGATGTGTTTGCTCAGAGTGACTTCTCTGATAAAAATTGACTCTATGAATTGTACTTACATGAACTAGCATGATTCATGGACCAATCATCTAATCATGTTCCATATGTAGGAGATATACATTTGAAGGATTTTTCCTTCTTTGTCACCAATCAGATGAGGTTGTGGTATGCCTCTTATACTATTCGAAGGAATGAAGACAATTCTACCCTTTGGATTCGAGGGGAACCACAGTTCCTTGAAGCTATATTTGCAATACAAAGGAAATACCTCTCCTCTCCCCAGAAGATTAATCAAATAGCAATACTCCATCAAGATATCATCTCTACTTGTGCTCAAATTGTATCACAACAGGAACCTTATGCAATAGAGGTCGGTAAATGTAGATGGGAAGCCTCTTTGCAATCGGCCATGAGGACAAGAGACCCGTACTTTTTTGAAAATTTTAAGTATTCATTGTCATGGGTCCCTGAGTACATGAAGTGTATCCAATCATGTGGGCCAAGTTGGATAGGGATGATGTTTAGATTTCCACTTATATGGTTTCCCGATAAGGAATACATGAGTGTCTACAAGTTAACCAAAAAGGTAGAAAGGGTATGTTGGGAAGATTTGGTTTCCTGCAAGGGTTTTGTGAAACTGGGAGCCAAACCTGAGTCCTCCTTCAATGTTACCAACCTCCACAAAAAGAGCTTCGATTCAAACTCAAATTTAGATTCACAAGATTCTGTTGCATAAGGACATGCAATTGGACATTTGGGGGGAGATTTTGGGCCCTGTAGTTCTTAAGGAAGAACATGTTTCCAAGTAGGTATAATTAATTATTGCTTTTTTTTATTAATGCCTAGAGTTTTACCTGTGATAATGATTTTGTTTCCTAATGAGCTAACTTGTGACAAATTTATGAAACAACAAAAAATGCAGGAAATTTGGGTGTTTCAGTTTGTTGAGACACAAGGATAAGAACAGTTCATAATCAACCGTTACATCCCCAAGATTCCTGTCCAGGCCTTTGCGGAGATAACTTGAGGTATCTTCCACATGGTCATCTAAGACTCCTGCAGTATTGGTTCAATTCGAATAATCAAAGGTGTTAATGTTCTGAAACAAATTTCACTTGAATGTAATTATTAACAAATCTGTTTCTGTTGTAAAAATGATGATTAGACAACCTAAAGATCTTTGATCTTCATGGTTTTCCAAATTAAGAGGAAATGAATTGTCTCGTCTAGTATTTAAAGGAAGATAGGATGGTTCACAAGGTTAGGCTTATTTTGGAAGAAAGACTTGTGACAGTGGGGTGGAAAATTCTGTAACTGGACTTCATATTTAATGAAAGTGGTGTTATCTTCTTAATTTATTGTGTACTAATTTTAATTAGTGCCTAGGGACATATCTATTAGAAGGCAAGGGACCACCTTCTCTCAGAATTGCTGAGTTAATTAGCTGCTTATTTCTGCTATTTGATTTTGTGTGTGGAATCATAATTAGAATTTCCTTTAGTGTGTTGAAACAATGTAAAGATTAAGCATAGGATTTCTGAGTTTGATTTCCTTTGGTGTGCTGAAATAGTGTGAAGATTAAGTGTAGGATTTCTAAGTTTAATTTCCTTCATGTAATGAAACAATTGATTGAATAGCTTATAGTTTATTTTTGAAAGTGTATGATTGATCATCGCTGATACAAATGTGCTCCACCACTGCGTTCCTTACTTTTAGAGAACTGTTGATATGATAATGGAATATGAAATGATAGAGGAGGAAATTTACTCTTCCTTATGACTAATTGGGTGATTGTTGTGCAAAAATTTCTTGCAAAAGAAATTTAATTTATTTTTGAAGCAGTTATTCCCAGAATTAATCTATTAGAAGGATTGAGAACTCATTCCCAGAATTAATGTTCTAGGAAAGACATGGAAAGTCTGCACGACCAAATGATATTTGGTAGCCTTGGTGGTCAAATCATGTTGGCATATGCAAGTTGGTTAGGATGGTGTACTATCATAATCTAGGAGGAACAAGGGATGTCTTATCGAGTGAGGGCGGTAAACTAACAAGATATTAAAGTCAATACTCATTATAGGATAATGAAATTAGCAATGTACTGGATGGTTTGTTTCCCATGCTAAGACAAGAATGTTGAGATAAGGACTGATCGTATGAGAATGCCTCATGCTATGAGGGACATTCCCTTTGGGAATTGTCAATTATTAATCTAAATGAATGGTAGGATCATCATACATTGGGTGGTTGGTTTTTTTATTAATATAGATCAGGGAAAGTCATACCAAGGTAGCTTGTGGTTGGGTGGTGATGGAATAACATCACCTATGATGAAATAGGCACATTCATATTCTGCAAGTATAATGTATCTATGGCTTGGATTAATTCAAGACATGTCAATGAGGTGCATTCCACATGGTACAAGTTGGTTGTATGTAATGCACAACTAGCAAGGTCATGATGGTACCAAGTGGTGACTAGAGTTCTTGAGTGACATGGAACAGTCAAGGGGAACAATAAGTCTAGCCACATTCGAGCGCGGGACTTGCATAAGTGTCTCTTTATTAAAAACACCCCTTTCATTGGGATGTTCCAATAGAAACACATTAATGAGGACATCGATAGATTTAAGTGGGGCAGGTTATTGTAACCCCTAGATTTAAGGAAGTCTTGGGATTGCACACCCTTGTTTGTGATGAGGATGCACTAGGAAATAATGGAAATTCTCCATATCCAACCAATATTTGGTAGCATAAGTAGCCAACTCATGTGTGGAAAACACAGTTTGTTTAGGATGGCATACTAGCATAAGATATGAGTACCAAGGGATGGCTTATTGAGTGAGGATGGGAAATCGACAAGGCCTTGAATTCAAGACTCATCGAAGGATGATCCAATTGGCAATGTGTTGGATGGTCTGTCATCCATGCTAATATGGGAACATTGAGATGGGGACTGAGGGTATGCAAACTCCTCACACTTGGAGGGACATGACCTTTGGGAATAATCAAGTGTTAGTTTAGATGGATGGTAGCATCATTGTACATTAGGTGGTATATTGTTCGACTATGCTAGATAGATGGAAAACATAATGAGGTAGCATGTGGTTGAGTGGTGATGGCATAACATCACCTATAGTGAAACAATCTTGTTCATATTCTTCAAGTATAATGTATGCATGGCTTGGGTTCAGTCAAGATGTGTCCATGAGGCATATTCCATGTGATATAATTTAGTTGTTGGTCATTCCCTACTAGCAAGGTCATGATGGTGTCAAGTAGTGACTAGAATTCTTGAGTGGTACGAGATGATCAAGATGAATGGTAATTTTATCCCCATTATAGATGGTAGCATCATTGTTGAGTGAGGATGGGAAATCAACGAGGCCTTGAATTCGAGACTCATCGAAGGACAATGCAATTAGCAATGTGTTGGATGGTGTGTCATCCATGCTAATATGGGAATGTTGAGATGGGGACGGAGGCTATGCAAACTCCTCACACTTGGAGGGACATGACCTTTGGGAATAATCAAGTGTTAGTTTAGATGGATGGTAGCATCATTGTACATTAGGTGGTAGATTGTTCGACTATTCTAGATAGATGGAAAACATAATGAGGTAACATGTGGTTGAGTGGTGATGGCATAACATCGCCTATAGTGAAACAATCTTGTTCATATTCTTCAAGTATAATGTATGCATGGCTTGGGTTCAGTCAGGATGTGTCCATGAGACATATTCCATGTGATATAATTTAGTTGTTGGTCATTCCCTACCAGCAAGGTCATGATGGTGTCAAGTAGTGACTAGAATTCTTGAGTGGTACGAGATGATCAAGATGAATGGTAATTTTATCCCCATTATAGATGGTAGCATCATTGTTGAGTGAGGATGGGAAATTGATGAGGCCTTGAATGACTCATCAAAGGACGATGCAATTAGCAATGTGTTGGATGGTGTGTCATCCATGCTAATATGGGAGTGTTGAGATGGGGACCGCGGGTATGCAAACTCCTCACACTTGGAGGGACATGACCTTTGGGAATAATCAAGTGTTAGTTTAGATGGATGGTAGTATCATTGTACATTAGGTGGTAGATTGTTTGACTATGCTAGATAGATGGAAAACATAATGAGGTAGAATGTGGTTGAGTGGCGATGGCATAACATCGCTTATAGTGAAACAATATTGTTCATATTCTTCAAGTATAATGTATGCATGGCTTGGGTTCAGTCAGGATGTGTCCATGAGGCATATTCCATGTGATATAATTTAGTTGTTGGTCATTCCCTACCAGCAAGGTCATGATGGTGTCAAGTAGTGACTAGAATTCTTGAGTGGTACGAGATGCTCAAGATGAATGGTAATTTTATCCCCATTATAGATGGTATCAAAGCCACATTCGAATGTGGGACTTGAGGAAGTGACTCTTCACTACCAACACCCCTTTCATTGGGATGTTTTGATGGCATCTCATTGATGATGACATGGACATATTTAAGTGGGCGAGAATGTCATAACCCTAGGATTTGAGGAAGTCTTGGGATTGTATACCCTTTATTTTGAAGAGGATGGATTAGGCAAGACATGGTAAGTTTAGGGAATGACCAACTGATATATGTTAGAATTGGTGTCCAACTAATGTGTGGAAGACATGATTCATCCAAGACGACATACTAGCATAAGATAAGAGGACCAATGGATGGCTTATCGAGTGAGGGTGAAAAATTGAAGAGGCCTTGAAGTCAAGACTCATCGAAGTACAATGCATTTAACAATGTTATGGATGTGTGTCTTCCATGCTAAGATGGGAGCATTGAGATGGGAACCGAGATTATATAATATCCTCATGCTAGGAGGGGAATGACCTTTGGGCATTGTCAAGTGTTGGTCTAGATGAATGGAAACATTATCGTACATTGGGTGGTCAGTTTTTTGTTTTTTCTAGCATGGGGGAAGGTGTAACAAGGTATATTGTGGTTGTGTAGTGTTGGTGTAGCATCACCTATGGTGAAACACACATGTTCATATTCCGCAAGTATAATGCATTCCTTGATTGGGTTCAGTCATGATGTGTTGATGAGGCACAAGCCATGTGATACAAGTTAGTTGTTGGCCATGCCCGACTATCAAGGTAAAGATGGTATTGAGTGGTGACTGGACTTCTTAAGGGGTATGGACGCTGAAGGTGAACAGTAAGTCTAGCCCCATTAGGAGGGTATCAAAGCCACGTTCAAATTGAATACTTATAGAAGTTTATATTCACTACCAACACCCCTTTCATTGGGATGTTTCGATGACAAAAAGTTGATGAGGACACCAATAGATATAAGTGGGGGGAAATGTTGTAACCCTAGGTTTTGAGGAAGTATTGATTATTGTGAAGAAGATATGCTATGCATGAACTAGTAGAAAGAGTGTGATAAATGACTAAAAAAACTACTAAAATTTCCATATAGATGACTAAATTTAGTCATGTCACTATTAGTATATAATTCGTAGTCATTTATAACTCGACTAAATATGTGACTAATTTTTTTTATTTGTTATTCGTTGCTCTGATTGGTCAGTTTGGTCGTATATTTAGTCATTGTTTTAGTTATTTATTGTTTTTAACTGGTCAATTATTTAGTTATTGATTGTTGCTAACTAGTCATCTATTTAGTCATTGATTGTTGTTAACTAGTCATTTATTTAGTCATTGATTATGGTTAATTGGTCATTTACTTAGTCATTAAGTGTAGTTAACCGATCATTTATTTAGTCATTGGTTGTTTTTAACTAGTCATTATTTATTCATTGATTGTTGTTAACTAGACATTTCATTATTCATTTTTTTTTGTAGATAGGGCACGAAGGAATTAAGCCACCAACCTACTTCCCATAAGGCAGGTGCTCTTCCATTGAGCTAGTACCATTAAATAGAAGAATCAAATTTCACACTAACAAAATTGTTCCCAAATTTCTAGTGTTCTTCAATAGACAAACCGATATTTATCCACATGCAATGAAACAAAAACATTCCACTTGCTGAGAAGGATTTGTCAGAATAAAAAAGTTTACATTATATGATAACTTGCAACTAAAGGAAATTAAAAATCATGAAATTCAGGTTTATGACAACAAAAACAACAGAGTTTGGTATGTGACACATCAAGTGCAGAAATAAATAGATAATTGGAATTCAAATTGTCTATAGTGTAGAGCATTAATATTTATCTGAGAAGTGCACATCCATAATGGGTGCCTTTGGAATGATAATTTCTATTTAGAAATGAATCTTTGTTTTTTTTCTAACATTTTTAGCATCATTACGCCACAACAATTGCTTAAGCATGGATTCCCCCTAGCCATTTTTTATATGTTAATGTAACAGATGCACTAGGATGTCTCCTTGAATATTCTATAGTGAAAGGGTGGGTTCTATGCATTTCTCTTCTAGATGATGAATATTTATTCCATGCCCATATCACTAATGATTATTCTTTGTTGGAGGAATGATGCAATGCCTAGAAAGTTATGCTTCAACAAT
>LPNX010144162.1:608683-659548 GCA_001517045.1 Pseudotsuga menziesii | reverse complement strand
ATATATATATATATATATATATATAACATGAACAAAAATTCAATAGTTCTAATAGTGGAATTGTTGTGATCTTCAATATGTAATCAAGCAATCAATTCAACTTCACGTAACAACCAAATAGAAACATAAGTCATTATTTACAGTTGAAAACATAAAATTATATGTATGTCCAATTCACATATGGGAATGAGTATCACATAAGGATATAGCTACACCATGAAATCAATGCATTCCATTATTTATACTCACTAGGTAATTTCTTTGAAATCAATTCGAATATGCATATCGACACTTTGATAACATATCATTCAATTGTTGTCCATGATGGATAAGTGATGAGCATAGAAGATGAAACACCAATTTTACATAGACATTTGATTAGTCTTGTTATCACCAACCTTGTAGTTTCCTGTGTTAGGTGGATCCAGGATGGATGGTAGAGGGGAATGCAACTAGGGATGTGGAACCAAGACTGCCTAGACTCCCAAATGGATGGTTGTCACGCCAATCAAGGAAGTCTTCGCTTTATGTTATCTAAGTCCAAGACAACAACAGGGGAGGCCCAGATCTACTCTCGACAGGAGAGATCAGACCTAGACACCATAATAAATAAAATGTGGCTTTGAGGTACATAATGTGTAAGGTAGATTGAAACCCTAGCTCTGGGGTATATAGTATTAAGTGTACTAGGGCTTTGGATGAGGGCTTCAATCATACGAGGGTTGATCCAAAGTGACCTGTAAGGGTAATACTAGATCTAGGGTTAAGGTACTAGCAACTGATTAAGATAACCACTATCTTGGGAAGCATAACTGAGACAAGGTGAGTAAGGATAGAGTTGGGACTGTCTAGTACCAAAGAGATAGACTCAGTGAGAGATATGAAAATGCCAGGTTGCCTGAGTTGTCAAGGAGCTGTCAAAATTCTGGAAAAGAGGTCAATAAGGGGCTAGCACTATGCTTGGAGATCAATGCTTCATCGGCATTGGGTAATGGAGTCAATATCAGCACAACGTTTAAGTGAACCCACCTAGGATATGCCTTGATCTATGGACCCAGAAAAGGATTTGGCCCAGAAGATTCAGGTCACAGGGAAATCAACAGAAGGAGGGCTAGCACTAGGGTTTTGAGAGGTAGATATAGAGCCACCAGGAGACTATCATCTCAGCGTTGGAGTGGAAATGAGATCAGGATAGCCTGATCTACAAACCCAAGTCAGAAAATTTCAGGAAAAATCAGATCTGGAAAAGTCAAAATCTGATGAAGAAGGCTAGGAGGCTAAAAGTCATTTTTTCAGATCTAGGGCTACTTGGCAGGAACTATCTCATCATTGGGGGTGTTCTGGAATGAGGAAGACCTGATCTACACACCCATGTAATTATTTTTTGGAAAAAATAAACTTTGGAAAAAGTCAAATTTTCAGTGGGGTGCTGGGGTTTGAACAATAAAAAAGTCAGATATAGGGAAAACCAGTCACAATTAGGGAAGCGTCGAGGATGATGAGTGTTATAAATTCATTTATAGACAAAAATATAGTCATTGAAACTCTTGTCGTTGGTCTATCCATCGATTGACATTCATTCTAAGTCAGTCAGAGATGGGCTTGGCTCATTTCCTGGGAGACTCCACTGGGAGGGATACAGTTAGTGCCGATAACCTTGGCGACTTCACAACTATTGGAAGCCAGCCCAGAATGAACTTATAATCATATAACCTTTTGGGAAGCTCTACTCAGCTACACGTATTGAAAGCCAGTAAATAAGGTCCTGCCCTTCTTTGTAAGGGAAAGGTTATAGGATTTTTTACCCTAAAAGAGCTAGCTAGGTTGAGGGAAGAAAAGAGTCTCCTATTGCAAAAAGGCCAAGTTCTTCACCAATTTGTACCTCAAGTCAGGTTACCATCAAGCAAGTGAGAATGAAAAAAGCGGAAGATATGTGGAAGACAATGTTTCAGTGAGGGGGAGGCCCGATCTACAAAACCCATAAATGGTTCGCTCAAAGATCAAGCAATTCCCCGATTAAATATTTTTTGGATTTTTTATTATTTAGGAGTTTTTCAGAAAAATTGAAGAAAAGCGGGTACAATGGATTGAGATCTGAAAAAAGGAGACTTACCTGTTAGATCTTACCTGGAAATGCTTGTAGATTCCTTGTTGATGATGATCCCCGCCATCCCGATCAATTATGGAAGATGTGAGTGAGTTCTAGGACCAACGTTGTGCTCCAAGTGACCAATGCGCCCTCTCTCCTGCATAAGAAAATGTCAACAATATCAGATTTGTCGTATCATGAAAGAAAATCAAAATCTACAAAAAAGTAACAAGAAGTAATCATAGATAACAATGAAGCTAATGAAAACCCCCTGATACAAGACGAAGACAATCCGAGCGAGTTGAGGTCACCCTGCAAAAATGCTCCAGCTAAAAACGCCCTCCTGTAGATAAGACAAAGATCCCAAAAAAAAGATATAGATCTCACAAAATATTCGAAATGCTAGGAAGCAAGAGACTTTCCAATCACCACCGAAGAACACCAGATGCAAAGTAGATCCAGAAAATATCCACAATACAATATTTCTATTAATCAGATCCAAGAGCCAAAAACCCCTTACAAATGAGAATCTCTCTCCTTTAAATAGATTTGAGAGAACCAAAATCCTAACCACTTTCAAAACGAGTGGCTAATATTAAAAAATAACATTTTCTAATTAATAGTTGAGATGAGCTCAACATACAATACATGGATCAATATAACCATAAAGTACCAAAGTGGACTAGATCACCCATAAAGAGGGTACCCCACTCAACAAGAAATAAATGAAGGACATGGTAGGTCCATGGAGTGTTAACTAACTCCATCTGAGTGCCCCATGACACAATAAAGTAATATAATATTTTAATTTTCTAATTTTGTGCCTCCTTGAGGAAATCATGAGCCTCCCAAAAGCTCCAAAAAATAATATAAAAATGCCCCAAAAATAGGTGTGGGCCTAATTGGGTGCTGCAACTACTAGAGGAGGTGTGGAGGAAATCACTCTCATCATCATGACTCATCCCATGTAATTTCTTTGCCTCAGTAGCCCAAATCGATTTCTTCAATAGCCATTTAATCATTTTTTAATCTGCCTCGAGAAATGTGAACCTGCCAAAACAACCTCCTAGTTTTCCTACGTTGTCAAACTGAGCCCACCAGACTCTCTAGGATGGGGGTACCATGGTACAAACAAGTGGTTGCACCCCTATGCCCCATACAACGCCCTAGGAGATCCAAATAAAACATCTCCCTACTTAGACACATCATCCTGTGAAGCAAAACTGCATCAGAAAGGTAAAGTGAGCTTGATCATCTTTGTAAGTGCCCCGAACTGAAGATAGGCTATCTCATTAGACTCAGAGGGTCCAAATCCATCTAGGGTGTATACTCATACCCCTCTTAGGTCTCTACCTGATCATCAACCATATCCAATAGACAATATAACCATCTATAAATGATCAGATACCAATAATATAACTCGGACTATTATCCATCTGCTACAAGTGTTATAAGGCTAAGACATGCTCTAAAACTCATTTAAGCAACAATAACAACAAGTAGCAGTCATTTCATTGGCGGTGTATTAACCAAATACATATATAGGATTTATTTATTATTACTCAAATTAGACTTTCAAGACTATACTCACTTCATAGTTGTAGTCAATTTGCTAGTGAAGGGTGAAGGATGAAATTGACAAGGCTAGGGCAAAGGATGACTTCCTACTTAACATCATGACACTTTGGATATGGAAAGGAAAAACTCACTATAACCCTACGCAGGACAAACAACAACACAAGTAATGGCAGTGCCTCACAAATGGTTGAGTTGTTTAGAGAGTGCTTATTCAACTTAGGCATCATGTCTATATCAAGTTTGATCCAGTTTCATTAGGATCCTTAATTTCATTTCCATGGCCTTTTTGGCCTATATGTCCTTTTGGGGACTTCACCAGTGCTTAAAAGCACAACTAACTGCAACTTTCATCCATGACATATTCAAATTTATAAGGTCAACAATATTTGGATATAGCATATATTTAACCATTGCTTTTTTGGACCTTTCCTTATACCCTTCAAGGAGTATTGTAGCATTTCATTGCTCTTTCCCTTTTTCACATATGTTAAGAAACACAACTTTAGCATTTTTATTTTCCACGGGCGCATATAAACATTTCCAATATAAGTAGTACATGAGCTTTCAGTTTTAGCCAACAACATCTCAAGTGACTAGGGGGAGTTTTTCACAATGCCAAACATTAGGACAACCATCAATAATGATTTAGGCATACACTCCAACTCACCAAAGGAAATTTTTGTCACCAAATCAGAGCCAAGACACACTATAAACAGGGAGGTTTGTCTAACAAAGGTTCTAGCAGGGAAAAAGGTCCTCCATGCCATAAGTCAAGAAGTCAGTTGGGTTGTAAACAAAACTAGAAGGTAATGGATGGGTGGAGACAGTGAAAGGTGAAGCCGACACTACCAAGCCAAAACAATGGTGGGAATTACTACCTCTATTCTCCCTAAGGAGGGTAAAACCAATGAGTATAGATCAGTAACTTCAAAACTTGAGTAGGGACATCAATACATAATACAAATGAATCCAATTCCATATAATTATGACCGCCAGATCATGACACCACATGTTAATACATGTCACAAAGATGAGTATAAGAGCAATGATAACCACAACACAATATAAAAAGCTGATTCATAATCATGCATATAATCCATATGAAACGTCATCTGTCCAATGAGAAAGCACTTATATAAATCTGGGCATCAATAACTGCTCTGTAATGATTAAATGGATACATCAGTCCTCAAATTTGAGTGTCTTGAGACTCAATCCTGACATGGGAGAGTACAATAGTCCACAAATACAATAATGATCCATCAAAACTGCTCATCTCAGCATCTCATATGTAAGAGATTTGCCTGAAAAATGTACTGTATCTGAAAAATAGAATATGGTATCCCGACTACTATATATGTGATAACAAGTCCTATTCCATAGAAATTTTATTAGTCCTATTATACAAAACATCCATGCTCATATCTAACATATATCTAAAGGAATCTACCTTAAAGTTTTAATGTGAATGAGTTGAGAAACATTCAAGTACAAGTCTTCTTACCATTGGGATCTTTTTTGAAACAATCTAGGTGTTTATACACATCCATAGGAGCAGAATACCCATACAATATGCATGAATCTACCTTTGGAAAAATGCCAATAAAAGACCCACCATGAGAGGCCTAAAACATTTTTACAAACTTCTCCCATTTACCAACCAAAATATTAATGGTAATTTCTAAAAAACGATAGTGTAAACTCATTCCTCACAAGTGCTGCATATCAAACATTTGAAAAAACCTAACAATTATTAAACACAATAAGAATATGAAAGATATATAAAGAAAGAACCAAATTTTACCTACACATAAACCAATTCTTCATGCACTCTTGAAACCTTTGAAACCTCTAGAGTAATTCAAGAAATATCTCTACCACAATTGATGTAGCAAGGAAGATGAGAGGATATATGGGATACAAAAATATGTTTGCAAAGAACACATGAATAGAAGCCATCATATTGCATCCAAGGATGTAAGGAGTACTATGGCTGGTTTAAATAAGGATTTCCTACCATATTAACAAAATTCTTGAAACAACACAAATATACAAATTTGCAGAGTGAAAACTCTAATATAAGTTGCATCATATTCCAAACATAGAGATGTTCTTAAGAAAACATAGAAAGGGTCTATATGAATTTACCTCCTATGTAAGAAATGTCCATTTCGATTATTTAAGTAGTTGATAAATATATGATGAAAAATACTTCTCAATATATTTACACTCCAGTTCTTTCCCATCTAAATATACAATTAATAAACATTTTTATTGTTCTTGAACAAATGGTGAATCCAATAGCATTCTTTACCAATAGGCATGCTTAGCAGAATAGAGAAAGTTAACATAAGATGAGGTCCAATAAGTTTGCCAAGTATCAATGCATACCAGTAGTGAAGAGACAAATCCATTGAACAAATTTTCAAATTTTATTTATTTATCAAATGACGGTGGAGCGAGATCCATGGGAAGTACTTGGTGGATTACAGGGGCATATGATTTTCAAGCTCTAATTTTCGCTTCAAAACGGCTTCTCATTGAAGAGAAATACCTCTTGGAATTTGGGTCAGTGAGAAATACCTTTAGCAAAGGTATTTCTCATTTAAACAATAAATTTGAGAATATAAATATTTTTCCAAACCATAAAAGTCCCATTTGATCTATGTAAGTGACTATAGCCCGAGTAATAAACAATAGATGTGTTATTTGTCCCTAAGTCGAGTTTCAACAACAAAATCAACGATTCTAAGGTTTTTATGGTCTCTCTAGGTCAAATTCATGTAGAGGGTGGACCTTTTAATAATCATGAGAGAGATATTGTATGTCTATGCCCATAATATTGGAGAAATAAGTAATAATTTAACAAAAATAAGAGGACCTCCAATATACGAGGATGCTAAAGATTTTAGAGTTAGAAGTTGAGGGGGCTCGAAAATAATCATAGATGCACTTAGATTCCTTCGATATGGGTTGAGAGGAGTATCCAATAATGCCACTTGGATATTGGAAATAATAATGGAATAGAAAAGAACATATTTTGGCATAGGAGCTCAATTCTATTGTAAGAAACATGTATTCCTGTATAAACAATAATTTGTATCTAGGAAACTTTTCTTCTACTTGATCCTCAAACATGTTGGTATATTGTTTTGACTTGCAATGAATAAAATGAGAATTCTTATTCAAGTACAAGGAAAATAGACTTCCATGGAAGGAATTTTATTTTTTTTAAATCATATTTGTACCCAATAAGCATTTCACCAAGATTCAACTATATGGAGAATGTTGATAAGGGAACATACTTTTCATACCCTAGATTAGCTATCTAGTGGTCAACAAGACATAAACACCAGGTAATTAATTTTATATTTTGAACTATCGATACTAGGGGCTTACATGTAAATCCACATTTATTAGGTACACACTTTTTCTCATAACTTGGTAGGTCTGCACCGACTATATGTGTAATAAGACAGAGTTTAGTGACTTTGGGAATCTTCCAAATATTCTACTATTGCAATAGGTATGATGCCTCGATATTAAATCCTATGATTTTATACTATATCTCACCCACAATAGTGCACAAAGCTCCCACACAAATAATGCATGTAGTTATATTATCTATAGGAAACAATACTTTTTTCAACAAAATATATAATAAAATGAAAGTCCATAATCTTACATTGTTAAAATATCTCAAGGGATTAACCCAAAGATTGTCCTTGATGATCTCATTTATCTGTACAAATCATAAAGTATTAAACATTAATCTTACATTGTTAAAATATCTCAAGGGATTAACCCAAAGATTGTCCTCGTTGATCTCAGTTATCTGTACAAATCATAAAGTATTAAACATTAAAATGCCACACAATAATCATGAGGAATAATGTAGCAAAAAGGGAGTTTATTAAAATTCCTACTCCTTGAGTAGCTAAAGACCTAAAACGTCTAGCCTCAAATAGATGCTTCCCTAACATAATAAAGTACAAAAAAATCCTTTAGGTTTTGTCTCAAGAATGACAAGTTTCTATTACATAAATAGTAAGCAAGCACACACCCTCAAGTTTTTAGTAAACCTTCTACTACCATATATTCCCGCACACAACATTTTATATAAACAAGAAGACATGTTTTTATTATTTGATATCATTTCTTATAAGAAAACAAATTCTCACTCCTTCATACTACTTGAAATATACTATTTTAAATCCTTATGTAGGAAATAAAAATAATAAAATTGATGGAAAACCAATATGTTAAACAAAGCATATTGAAATACTACCAAAATGTACCCGCCCCCCACCTCTAGTGATGATGATTTGTAATGTGCATACAAATATTGGTACAATATTCATATACCCTTAAGGTTTGCAATAGTTGGTGTCTATGAAAGTTGTATGCATTTCCAATTCAACCTTACACTTAGGAAATTGAACTTCAAGGTTATCATAATACAATGTTTATAGTTAATTGGAATCTTTAATAAACAAAACTATGATTCTTATATGATGTTAAGGAAATATAAGGTTTTACAAAGAACAAATCCAAAACCAACACTAAGCTTGTGATTAGATGGGAGTGTTGTAATAAATGAATTTTACCTAGAATATTACATAAAATGATGCTTATATAGAAAAAAAATGCAAACCTATGATGCTTTTATGGTGTCAAAGCATGAAAATATTTCAAGGAGAACAACTGCAAACTACGATGCCTCAATAGACAAAACTATGATGTTTATATGATGTTAAGGAAAGAGAAAAAATTTCAAAATAAAAGATGAATTTTTGTACCTAGAAGATTACATAAAACATTCCAATTGGCCAAAAGACAACCCTATTACTTGCAACATAGTTTGTCCATACAACATATTGCTCTTTATTTCAATCAACAATGGCCTCGACCCTCAACAAAATTATTTTATTCAGAAGTCAAAGTGAAATAAAAAGATGCAATGCCAAGCATACCAGTCTAGTTCAATGCCCATTTTGAGGCTTGGGAGGATTGAACCAATCAAACCATCCAGTTCTAGTTTGGTTGATTTTTAATACACTTGTCCAAAATATAAAACCATTAAGTTTCTAATAAAAATAGTTTATTATTACAAATAAAGAATACAATAATAATGAAATACAAATTCTAATTGTACTGGCAATAATAAGTAAATAAAAAATATGTATTTATGGGTGATTTCTAACTGAAGATGGAATCCTTTGGGTGGGATCTTTAATTTTATCCCTCTTTATTTTTCTCTATTATAATAAGTTGGTGAATGCTTCATTCAAAGGATAATAAAATTAATATGTTACACCTCATTTCCTCCCAAGAAAAGAAAGGAGACAACAAAATTTGTATTTGATGCTTATGTTTATATCAAAATCCTATATCGGTGTACCTTGCACATAAGAGAATAATGGATCTTTAAGAGTCTAATGTGCAACTAAATTTAATCGATTTTCGTCATGAACTAAACTGATCAAATCATTCAACCCAAGTTTATTTTTGTTCCTCAACTACCTCAATTTTTTTCATTTAAATCTTGAAGGATACAAAGTAAAGTCATGACTTGATCCTCTTTTGAAATGTTTACCCCAACCATTGTAAGTTTTGATCAACCAACACATTAATTGCATTCAAATGGATATAAATCGTTTCTTCATCACTCATCTTCAAGGATACTAACTCGTTGCGAGATTGGAAAGCACCTATCCTTTTTTTATTACTGCATATTGCTCCTCTAATTACTCGAGTTTGTGGTTGGTCGTTACACCAATAAATAGACACTGGAATTTAAGGCATCGTTGCGATTGAATCCTCATGTTTCTATATAGGATATCATCGAGGGAGAGGGTGTGTGGAAAATAGGAAAAGGGGCATCCATTGTTGATATATGTGAATAAACCATGGATGAAAGGAGAGCCTCGCCTATACCTATATATATGTTTATGTCCTAAAAATGCATCCCAAACCAATTCCTCAGTTATCCATCTAGGAAAACATTTTCTAGTTTGTGATATAACTAATGGAGAGGTATATATTTTTGGAATGTGTGGCCAAGTTTTTTAGTTAAATCTCCATTAAATTGAAACCTGGAGTTTGGTATTATACCAAACTGTTGTGGATAGTTTTTTTAGTTAAATCTCCATGAAACTAAAACCTAAAGGCTCTGCATAAATTGACCCCTTCTTTATCTTATTCCCAAACTCTTCTCATATTTATAAACTAAGCGAGGTAAAAATTGAGTAGAAATGGAGGTTTTGGAGGTCCATCTGATGTTACCACTAGTGGAAATGCTCTTAAATTCTAGGGATCAACAAGTCTAAATATTTGGAAGCATGGTCAACTAGAAGAAAGTGACAACATAGGTTTGGAGAGTTCATAAAAAAATGTCCTCGCAACTACTTGCATGGTTCTTGGTTTCATGAAATAAGGATAACTCATGAAGAAACTTTTAATATTTCAGTAGATTAACCATTTAAGGAAATACTCGAATAAGTGTTTACTGCAATGCTCTCATAATTGTTTGATTTTATGCATATATCATATCTATTGTCATTATAGTTGTAAGCAATAGTTACAACACAATTAAATATTAATTGTTATAGTTTGGGATTCTACTTGCAAGACATGGTGGAAAGAACCAATAATGAGAGAAAAATGGATTAGGAAAAAAAATCCAAGGGAACCCAATTCTACATTAATACCTAGTTAAACTAATGAACTACTCAACCATAGGGTTAAGTATTATTGAATTTAATTTGTTTGACATTGATTGGGCCTTGTACTCCTATTCTGCATGTGTACTTGAGTGCATGTTCTCGTTTTGTATATTGATATTTCCATGGCTAGGAATGCTTCGTTGCCTTCAGAAAAGAAAAAAAGGCGAATAATTATTACTATTACTATGCCTTTGTGGGTGAAACTATTGTTCCTGAGTAAATTGTTTCAAGGACAACAACTGAAGTGCCAAGCCCATTAGAGCATAGAATATAGAATATGCACATTTATAGATACAAGGTAATGTATATTGTGCTTAGGAATATTGCTATATCTGCCTATGTGAGTGGATATTTTATGTATATTCATGTGTTGAGCCTAGATTGAGTTTACCATAGGTGCATTACAGGGTTAAGTGAAGACTGTGATCTAGAGAGAGTCTAGTGGTATTTGTTCGATACAAGCTATGTTGATACCCCATGGAATTTTTTGAATTTACAAGATGCTTCAAAGCTATATTACAAAATAGATATGGCTTGTATTTCAATATTAAAGAATTTTGTTAAGCTAATACAAAATAATACCATCCCATGGGTTTGGTTTCTAAATATGTATTACTTATGGAACATGTGGGAAATTTCAGCATTCTTTAAGGGTATCAATTTATCTGCATTTGAAGGTATTTTTATATGTTCTACCACATGTTTTTCTCAAAGTATTCCATGTGTTCTTTTGTGAGATATATAAGAAATCTTGAAAAACTAAACCAAGAAGGTTTCATCACTCTATAGAAACATGTTTATTGGGAAAATATTGGTATAAAATTTCACTACTATTGTACTTTAATGATTTAATTGGAAATCCCTTCTTCCAATCATTTTATAAACCAAGATAAAAACCGATGCTTTTAATGATTTAATTGGAAATCCCTTCTTCCAACCATTTTATAAGCCAAGATACAAATCGATGATGGTAATTTATTGAACACAATTATTCATACTTATACTAAACTTCCATAGGGAAATCATTTCCTAACCCTTTCACAACAATCAATATCCTATTTCAATTTTTTCATTATGGTATAACTACGAAAAACATGTTTCTTTGTTAAAACTATTGGATTACCACTTAAGCATTATATCTGTATAAGTGAATATTCATTTTATTTAGAAACTTTCTTTGTTATTGCTTGTTGCCAAACTCACTCTTCTCTGTGTTCTAAGTCATCTACAGTGAATTTTGGTAAAATGAAATAATTATTAGATAAAGTCGTATTTATCGAATCCATGAAATAGTGAATACAATCAAGTTTTGAAAGGGTGTTAGGAGCATATTGTTCGAAGGAAAATGGGGAACTAACGAGAACATATTTAACTATTATATTATCATTATCATTATCATTATCAATGTTTGACTTGGTTAGTTCCTTTTGGACTATAGTACTTAAAGACCAAGGTTTTGTAAAGAGATTTTCTATGTTCTCCTATGCCTATACGATTTCAACATCACTTGTTCTTTTGTGTTTTCCTCTCTTTTGTATTTTGTATTTTAGGGGATTTTGTGCAATGTGGTTAAGATTCAACTTCACCTTAGATTTACTCCTAGTCTCATCAAATTCAAATCCACATCTAGATTTGGGCTATTTTTGTATTTTTAATCCTAGCAAGTGTACACTCTATTAGACCCTCAAATTAGGGTTTAGTATTTGGTTTGTTTTCTCAAAGGTTTCCACATTTTATCCCTCTTTTCAAATTACTTATGTACGCAACTCATTTCAGAAATTTGCACTCAGAGTTCATATTTATCTCACAATCCTCTCACATTTTCAATTGTAACAACAGACTCACTCACCATTATCTAGAATGTGCTTAGATGATTTGTAATTATTTTCTTTGTATAACAATTTTATCTCCCGTACTTGGAAAATACAATTTTAATCACAATTACTCTCAACAATCAACGCCCTTTTGAAACTTTATGTTTTTAATATTATGTTATAAAAGTCTCACTCTTGCGAAAAGCCTAAGTTCTAACCTAGGTTTCCCAACCAGAGGAAATTTCCACCATGGATATCAGAGTCAAGAAAATACAAGGGCGAGGAAGCACCAAGCCCAAGCTTCTTCCTTAGCAACTCCTCCCACATCTACACTCCTTATCAAATACTACCACTCAACAAGGGTTATGGTGCAAGCATATGGCACCACATCCTTGAGTTCCTACGACTCCCCAGAGTACTATATCAAACTAACCTAGTAAAATGGATGGGAAGTTTGGCTTCGAGTTCGACTTGGACAATCGTGTTGACAACATTTATAATGAAGTGTGGAATTTTTATCCAATATTTTCATTGAGTGTAGACCAGTCTTAGTTCATGCTTGTAATAATAAACTTAAAGGTGATACTTGTTCAATTTTTTTATAAATCATAGAAGTTAAGCTTAGGTTTAATTGAACCATACAACCCAACATAGGAGCGAGGCAATCTTCCATTTCAGGAAATAAGTAGTATTAAATTTGGTTGAATTTTAATATCATTGTAAAAACTTGCCCTGGATCAAAGTAAATCCAAGAAAAAACATTAAATACCTTGATAAATCATTTGAGATGTGCATCATAAGTTGTCCCTATCTCATGGGGGAGATTTCTTTCACTATGCACATTGTTGTGATGGCTCAAACTTGCAACATATTAATAGAATGTTTAGGGTTTTGTACAATGGTAACTTGAAACCCCAGTTATATTCCTCTTCTAAAACCGCAATAGCAATGAATTTCCCATAAATCAAAGCATGTTGGTGAAATGAGATAAATCTATAGGGAGAAGCAAGGTTGAGGAGTAGGGTTGACATTCACTAGAAATACACAAATGAGAGGAATTTATATGGAACTCTCCTTAGCGCCTCTTGTTTCTTGGGCACTACTATAGTACAACAAACCCCTCAATTTATTTTTAGAAAGTTTTATTTCCCAAATTTCTTTTCGAGAATTTGTCTTTCCCTCCAAAGTTCTTAAAATTTGTTTATATATATATTAATATAATATATACCATAATATATTTATGTATTCAAAACATATTATATTAATATTATATACATATATAAGTATAAAGTATTAACATGCTAACATATTATCATATTAATATACTATATTAATAGTATTATATTATTACATATAAACCTAAAATATGAACTTATTATCTATATATGTACAATATCTATATATTAATATACTAGGTGTTACAAATTAAATATTTTTTGTTATAAAGTATCATAGAAATTAGGGTGAGACAAAGGTATTTACTAGGATTTGATAGTTTTGACAAATTGTTTTGGATCTAATATGAATTTTTTAAGAATGATAGTGAGGGGTCAAAATCGTATAAATGAATAGTATAACATTGATATGTATATGTATATTTGATTCTATATTAATAACAAGATGCAGTTTTTTTCTTATTGAAAATTAATACTATATATTAAATGTATACCAATTACTTAGGTGAGGCTCATGTTGATCATATCCCTCCACCTCCATATAATATGTCGCATGGGACGAGGGGGACAAGGGAGAGTGTGCTGGTTTTTCTTAGAATTCGCCATGGCCATTGGAGTAGGCGAATAATCATGGAGCATTTTTCCCTTTTCGGTAAGTGCTTTTACAAAATCTGACAATGGGAGATTGCAATTTTGATAAAGAAAATTTATAAATTAGTAAATTTTAACACCACAAATGGAGTCAAAGACCCCTTTTTTATATTACCATTTAGCATCTATAGTGTTAAATTTGATAGGTGATTGATATTGAAATGCTAGTTTATATGAGTAATCAATCATTGTTTTAGTCACTTTTATTTGTGTGATTTATTATTTAGTTTTATTATTTATCTGATGACTAAATTAGTGGTTTTTAGTTGTGTTTCTCAAATTTAGTGATATTTAGTTTAAAAACACTATCCTGACTAACATTTTTAGTCAAATAGTCATTTATTTGTCAATTTCTACTAGTCATCAGGACATGGTAAGTCTGCACGACCAATCGATATTTGGTAGCCTTGGTGGCAAAATCATGTGTGGAAAATGCAATTTGGTTAGGATGGTGTACTTTCATAAGATAGGAGGACCAAGGGATGGTTGTTGAGTGAGGGTGGGAAACTGACGAGGCCTTGAAGTCAAGATTTGTTGGAGAGAAATGTGGTAAGAAATATGCTATATGGTGTGTCATACCTGCTAAGACAAGCACATGAGATGGGTACCATAGGTATGTGAACACCTAACACTAGGAGAGGCATGACCTTTGGGCATTTTAAAGTGTTGGTTTAGATGGATGGAATAATTGTCGTACAATGAGTGGTCAGTTTTGTGATTGTGCTAGCATGAGGGAAGGCATAAAAATATAGCAAGTGGTTGGGTGGTGATGGCTTAGCATCATCTATGGTGAAATGAGTACATTCATATTCCAAAAGAATTATAATATACACCTTTCTTGCATTCAATCAATACATATCAATTGGGCATATATATAGTACACGTGATACAAGTCGATTGTTGGTCATTCCTAACGAGCAAGATCACAATTTTTCCAAGTAGCAACTAGAATTATTGAGTAGTATGGGACGTTAAAGGAGAATTGTAATTCCATCCCCATTACATATGGTATTAGAGCCACATTCAAAAATGGACTTGTAGAAGTGTCTCTTCACTACTAACACCCCTTTCATTGGGATGTTCTAACAACAACACATTAATGAGGAAGTCAATCGATAAAAGTGGGGGAGAATGGCATAACCCTTGGATTCAAGGAAGTCTTGGGCATGCATACCCTTTCTTGCAAAGAGGATGCATCGAGAAAGACATGGAAAGTTTGCACAACCAAACAATACTTGGTAGCCTTGGCGGCAAACTTGTGTGTGGAAGAGATGAGTTGATTATGGCGTACTAGCATAAGTTAGGAGGATCAAGGATATTTCCAAGTGAGGGTGGGAAACTGATGAGGCCTTGAGTTCAAGAATTTTTAGAGTACAATGCAGTTATCAATGTGCTAGATGGTGTGTCATCCATGTTAAGATAGGAATGTTGAGATGGGGACCAATGGTATGTGAATGCATCACACTGGGAGGTGAATAACCCTTGGCCATAGTCAGTTGTTGGTCTAGATGGATGGAAGAATCATTGTACATTGGGTGGTATAATGTTTGATTGTGCTATCTTAGGGGAACATTGTGGAATATTTACCCTGTGGACAAGTGAAACCTCCCTTGGATTGAGACTCCTTCAATCCAAGATAGAAAGAAAACAAATGGACACTAACATCTCCCTATACCTAACTCATACACAAGCATTTAAACCAAAATAAAGGAAAAGGAAGTAGACGGCATACCTCTCTTTCAAATGGTTGTCCTCACTGCTCCTAGTTTATCCAGCTCCTAATCTTGAAGCTTGAGCTTAATATGTAAATGAAAGTCTGCACAAAATAGAGAGAAACTCCTTTCCAAAGCAACAAATATTGTATTAAGAATAGATCTAACCATCAAATGATAAACATATTCATGAACCAAACATAAGAGACATAAATTGGGGAGAATAAGCTAAGATTTTATTAAAACATGGAAATAAAAATAAGAGGCACCCACAACCATACATTTGACCTTGCAGCAGAACCTTCAAGATCTCCTTCTAGCCCACCTAGTGTTACAAAACCATAAGTTTGATACTCTCAAGATTTGTGTCCTTTCACCTAAGAATGGATCCCATTTTATAGGGTTTGGAGGCATAATAATCATGGAGAAAAGAATGGATCAAAACAAGATTTGTTGGATTAAGTAGTTTGATCTTACTTGGGATAGAAGGGTAGAGGTGACTTGAATCCCTGACCCAACCAGCCAAATATTCCCAAATATATATCCTAAATCCAAGTTTGATTAGTTGAACCAAATTTATCGCTCCCCAAACACTAGGCACAAAGGGATAAAGTGGGGTGTCATCTCCCCTATATAACAGGAAGGGAGAGATAATGGGTCTTGATACATCCCTACAAAATGAAAGGGGGGAGATAATGCTCAAATAGGGGAACAAATAAAGGTGAAATGATATGATTTTGACCTCCTAATGATAGATTTCCCTCCCAACACTTCTAGAGACTAAATCAAATACTTGGTTTTCCCTCCAAACACATCCAGGGAGCATGGAAAATAATTTCTCATGGTGGTGAAATGAAGTGTGAAAAATAGGTGTATAACAGATGCCGCTTAAAGTGTGAGGTTAGAAGATAAACTAATGGTTGAAACAATTTATAAAAAATATGTGTGTAAGGGTGTTGGAATAGTAGATTCAGGTGGAAGCTGCAAACAAACATCAAGCAATATACATGTATCATCCCAGAGGTAGACATACCCATGCTCAGAATAAAATAACTCAAGACATGGTCTCCAACCAATACATTGCATATCCATGGAATCACTAACTAAGGATATGGCCACCAGAAATACAATGTAGATCCATACCACCATGACATGATCAAGTCATAAACATGAAATAATACACAATGGATCTATGAAAGAATAAAACATATCCATGGATCAAGACCATATGTGATAGTATAAACATCAATGAGATCACCAACATGATGACCATAATGAGATCATTGAAATACTCAAATAATATCCATCACAACCTAGGTGAAGCACATAACAAAAGTTCCTAGGGTCTTCATCCATATCCTGAAATGGTGTGATTCTCACCATGTGAATATATGTGTTGACGTTGAACATGGTAGAAGCCACTTGATTTATTGGTCATTGATGTATATCATTAGCAAGTGTGAGGGAAAACACCAATAATGGTAATGACTCCCAAGGTACCCTAGTACATTCCAACAAATGTGAATAAATGAGCTAAAGTTGAACACTTGAAAAATCATTCAATCAAATTCCAATGATGTAAACCTACTATGAAAAGTGAGGAAATCTACCATTAAGGCATGTGGGTTCCAAGGTATTAACTGGTTTCTAAGTCTAATTTCCATATGATGCATTGAATTCAATAGGAACAAACTTGTCGAAGGAGGGTCATGATGTAGCCCCCATCATCGAAACAAAACTTACATAGGAAAGTGATGCAATATAATAGACCAAATGAGCACAGACTTACACAAGGATGAAAGTTAACGATATTGTAGAATGGTTGATTTAGGTTAGTAATTCCCTTAAACATTATGAGGCATGATAGATGACTTGGCACCATTCACTTTGTAAAACCAAAAAATTGTTCTCCTATATCTACATGGACTAAAATTCATACATACATAATATTTCCACCATATTTCTTTTACTTTTGACCTTCACAATTGTAGTTCCACCAAAAAAAGGTCCAAAACATTGTTATTTGCTATGGCCCTTACCCTCATTCTTTTCTAAAAAGGGTTTAAAAACCCTTAAAAAGGGTCAAAACCCCTAAAAAAGGTCAAAAACCCTAAAAAGGGTTCCAAAACCCTAAAAAGGAGATAAGATAAAAAACCACAGCAAAATACCATGGGTTAACCTTGGGTCAAAAAACCCTAAAACCTTACTGTAAATACATTGTGAAGGTCTTCCTAAAAACAGTTTTCATAACCTTTTGCCATTGTGAGTACATTGGAAACCTTTAGCTCTCAGGTATTCACACACCTCTTTGCAACCACCATGTTTCCATACCAATCCCACTTAGTACGTCGAGTCACCCTCCATACCCACCTGGAGAACCATCCTATGGAGAGGCGAATTACTTTCGAGACGACCACGGTGGCCCACTTTCAAGAAAAAAGGTATAATACTTAGTTTATTTGCATTTTGTTCTAGTGTATCCCTCGTATATATTTACTTCATTTTACTAATATTGTTTGTTGTCTTAATTTTTTTCATGAACTCTACCTTACTGTCTCATTGAGGTAAGGATGGTGCTTTTGCACGTAACAAGGGAGAAATGCCTGTTACAGTTTTGGCGACTACGCTGGTGATTGAACCCATAATATATGGTTTCACAAACCAAAGATAGGTTGGATTAGGGAACACACCCCGCATTCCGGTTCCTTGAACCGCCATTTTTGAATCCATCTTCGACATCACTCACCACCCTTAGAGCCACACACAGCCTCTGAGTCTGATTTAGATTCCTACCAATCTAGACCCACTTTGTTCACTACCCTGTCTAGCTCCATGGATGACACAACCAGATCCCTTCTATGGAGGGGTAGTTGGCAGTGTCCCTACATATTTGTCACCCGTCATCATGGGTATCCCCTCTAGTGGTCCCATTACCACTACACACGTTGTTGTTGGCATGCCACCCATTAGTGGCATCCCCACACCAGCTACCATGGTTTCCAGCATTCCACCCATTCCACTTGGGGGAAGTGGCCCCTCCACATCCATCCTTACTATCCCCACAATGGGGGGTCGTCCTCATATACCCCCAGCTATGCATGGGAACTATGTTCCTGCAAACACTAGCACCCTTGTTGGTTTATCCCGAGACAACCTTGGGTCTAGATTTCCTCTCATTGTTAGTCTTAACTTGCCATATTTGGAAATATTAACAAATGACCTCATCAGTCCTCAACCACACTGGCGTGCCATGTCTACAAAACTCCCATCAGACATCCTAAATTTTAAGGGAAAAGCAGGTGAGGACCCCGAGAACCATATAATTGCATTACACTTATGGTGTTCCTCGAACAACATAGTGCATGAATCTGTCAGATTGAGATTGTTCCAGTGCACACTCATGAGTGCTACAGACAAATGGTACATTGAAATGCCTCATTCCACTTACCCCGATTTCTCTTCACTTGCCTCCATTTTCCTCCAATACTTTCAACTACCCATCCACAATCACGAGGGAGTGGATATCCTCTTATCCTGTCTTCAAAATACAGCTACCCACATCACGGATCACATCCATGAGTGGTTACGTAGACGTAGCTTTTTCAAGATCCAACTGGATGATAGGATCTTCCTTGACTAGTTTTTGAAAACCTTACTCCCACCCATTAGCAAGGACATTTCCTCTGAGCAACCCTAATCTGAATAGGAGGCCATATTAAAGGCTCAGTAGTTTCACTTGATCTATGCCCAGTCTTGGTATTTATATACCATCATTCCCAATGCTCCCCTATCCAAAACCTTTCGCCATGACACACCGGGGGAATCCCACGACGTTGATGGAATCATTGGCTCTATCACGCAACACCCTCATTTTTACATGGCCTCACCTATGATGCCACCACACCCAGGTAATATCCAACATGTTTCCCAACCCAATTTATCCCCCAACTACTCATGAATGATGGCTCAATTCAGAGACACGCCCTCTTATGCACCTCCTACACCAGTTCATCACGTCCATGGGCCGACCTGTTTGGTGCAGTCATGTTCTGGCGAGTCGATGGGGTTTGTTGCTCCTCTAGAACCCCATTTCTATTATGCACCACCTGTGCAACCCACCCCAGCTCTATCCTCGACTCCTCTAATTTCTACAGGATAGGTTTATGCTCAACGAAAACTTCCCAACCAACCTACCCCCAATAACCAACAGGGAAAGGAGGTGGCCAACAGGCCAATCCTCTAAACAACAATGGTGTTGACCATCCTGCATAGAATACCTAGCATCCCAACCGACCCGGGAAGAACCCACAACTACCGACCAACCATCTGTGTGCCATATACAATGTCCACGGTCATTACACACACCAATACCCTCACATGGCTCGCGTGCAACAACTTCTCCAGAATGACCAGCGACATGACCCAAACACGGCTACTCCAGCTCAATTTAACCCCATGCCACCCATGGTGCTCCAAAATCCACTACCACACCAAGGGATGGTTGCAACCCAAACCTTTCCCCCACCTGCTCCCTCAACTCCTATTGCGGCCCCTCCTGCAAAGGCTGGTGTCCATCACCTGATGACAATGTCATCCGAAGAAGTCAACCTACAAACTCTGTGTAACCAGTATGGTTCCACCATAGCAACCGCTGACCCATCATCAATGTCTAACTCTACCATCATAGACATGTATTTACATTTACCATGACCCCCCACCCCTAGGGCAGCTAATGCACCTTGGTTCCCTATGCATCACATTGCCAACAATGCTACTACTAGAGCTGCCCTCAACTACAGTATAGTTGACGACCTGGCCCAATCTCCTACCACCATGTCCACTTTGGAAGTATTCAAAACCTTCCCCACACATCGTAAATCATTGTTGTTTGCGCTAGGTGTCATTGATCCCTTTGATTCTAGGTTGATCACATTCTATTTGGATCAAGGAAAACCTAGGATTCCATCCACTGTCACCTTCTAGGTTTCGATCTCAATTCAAAATTTGGTCATACATCAATGCATCATTGATGAATGGTCTTCCACCTGCGTCATGTCGAACATGGTTTGGCAGAAGCTCGGGTCCCCTACCCTTCAACCGCCTATCACCGCTCTTCATGCCTACGATAGTGCTCCACTCGGCCACAGGGAATCCTTACCAATGTCCCTATTGAACTAGATGATAAAATGGCATTGATTGACATTGAGGTTGTTAATGCCCAACTTGACTATAACCTCCTCCTAGGAAGTAGCTACATGTATTCCATGCAAGTTGTGGCCTTGACTGTATTTTGACTACTGATGTTCCCCCATGATGGTAAGATTGTAACTGTCGACTAGTTAACCTACTATGATACTAAGGATTCGGCCACGCCAGAACACATTTTTCTGACTATCATCTCCACCATCGACAGCGTGTCTATTCCATCCTTGTCTACTATTGGCCCGGGCTTGTTTTCCAACACTACCATAACTGACACCTTGTTGTCCTTACCACCACTGCCTACGCCGATTGAAGTTTCAGTTTTATGTACTATCACATCCAGTACCATTCCAGCTACATCAAAACCTCAATCACAACCTCAATATCAGTCACCAGGGAATTATTGGGGTTCATTACCGATCCACATGATTTCTTTCATGTTTCCACCATCTGGCATCATGAGAAATCCTGTGATGGCTACTCTAAACCTACCAAATTTTACATTGGGAATTATTGTGTCATACCTTGACCCACCCACCCCACCCTTGACCCCCCTCGTTGTGTTGACTCCCGTCCAACCCATTGAGATGGTGTCACACCCACTTCCTGGTCCTTCAAAGACTTCACCCGTCTCTGTAGCCAGGTTTTCACCCTAGCTACGTGCAAAAGCACCTCCCTTCTGTCTATGGGACATAAGGGTAGAGTTCAATGGAAACAAGAGATACAATAAAAAAATAACATTAGTAACAATAAACAAATAATGATGGCTATGCTCAAACTTAAAATAAAAGCAAGAAAATTATACCCTTGTTTGAAAATGGGCCATCGTGCCCTGATCTTTGGATACGGGCCACCTCTCCACAGGATGGATGGTACAGAGGGTGCCTCAACGTACGGGATGGAAAATGGCATGGCTATCAAATGATGGTTGGATGGCATGAGTATTTTGAGAAGAGTAGGTTCTCAATGTACTCACTGATTTGAATAATGAAAAAAGGGCATGAGAATCTTGTTGATGGGGACCTCCACCCTGTTTTTATAATGATTTTTTGGCCTTATCTTGCTTTTAGGGTTTTGGAACCCTATTTAGGGTTTTAAGCTCTTTTTGAGGGTTTTGACCCCTATTGTGTTTTTTGTCTCTTTTGGGGTTTTTAAGCCCCTTTCTGAGCTTTTTAGCCCTTTTTGTGGGGTTTTTAGGCCCTTTTTGATATTTTTGAGCTCTTTGAGAGAGAATAAGGTTAAAACATAGTTGTGGAGCTCAAAAGTGAGGGAAAAAAGGCAGGAAAAATATATATGTATGTGGTTTAGGTCATGTACATCCAGTTGAGCAATTTTTTGCATTAATAGATTGCCACATGATGTGTGAAGGCAGGAGCTCATCGTATGGCCGACATACATCATAGGATCCTGGAATAGTGGAGAGACCTGTGAAGAAGCGATGCTTCCTCATTCAAGACACAGTGGCTTTTGGTTTTTGTATTAATATTGGTTCCCAACAATGGGTGAGATACAAAGAATATGTGACATGCATATGGACGAGGAGGGCATACCCATGCTCGTAACAATGTCAAAAGAATAAATAATGGGATCAAGGATAAAAAATATGGGATCCAATCAATACATATACAATTGATGTTACATAATGGTGGCCTCAATAAGAGGATGAATACAATATTGATCTGAAGAACGAATACATAGGAACCATGGAATTCTCATGGAATGAAATATCTGCACAATTGATTCTCTGATGGATCTGGGAGTTTTACATAATTGTAGGGACTCAGTGATGGATATTCAGAGTCTCAGTGGTACAATATGTCGCATCAATCATGAATCTATACAGAAGCATTGCTCTGGGGGATTCTGAACACTATTTCCAATGCAACCCAGTAATCACAAGGGACATGAACCTGTTTGGGTCCCTAAATAAACTCACCAATATGCTAGAATTAGGTAACAACCAGGGTCTTCAACCAAATACTACACAGACCAATACCCTGTATGAATCTTAATGGTGTGATGATGTAGCTAAAGTCGAGCACGTGAGACACAACCACCCCGAGAGGCACTAAGGGTTCCTCTCAAGTGGTCCAAGGCACTCATCAATAAGGTTAATGAAACTAGGATACAAGGACCTCTGGGTCTATCCTCTTGAATATATGTTTTGTCGTCGGTAGAGGGATACCTCCAACTAATCAAGGAAATAAGGTTTCCTTGATGAGAAGCACAAGGGGGATAAACAAATTTGTAGGGAAATATGGGGATTGACACACTGAATGGGGGAACAGGGGTAGGGGGAGTATGGGGGACTCAAACTTCCTTTGTTCAGAGTAGGAATGCAGGGATGACCTGGTAGCAAATGAAACTGACTCATGGGAGAGGGATCAGAGCTATATTATCGGGAATGTAACTGCAGATGGGAAATACTGAGGGAGGTAACTTGGACTATTGATATCCAGGGGATCCAAGCAAGACTCACCGCAGGAAACTCTAAACAAAGGCGACGCAATTGGGAATCTTCCAAACTGTAATATAGGGTGGCATCAAAAGACACTGTTATGACATGATCTCGTGTATTTTTAGCGATCCAAAGAAAGTAAATGCTCGATGGTGTTTTCATTTTTAGAGATTCTAAAAATAGGAAGAAGAATCCAGTGGGGTCTCTTTTTCATTGACAGTCTCTTGTGTCCGAAAAAGGATAAAAGTGTACATAGGAGAGCTCACGCACCCTTTTTTGGGGGATAGGATACTTCTTTACCATTGGTAGTCCAAGTAGGCCAGAAAAGGTTAAACTTACACTAACTGGACGGTCATTCAAATACTTTTATGAGCATGAATGAAACCAAGTTTTCTCAACGATATTTTCTTGATGAGAAGGATGGAAAAGGGATTAAAGACAACCCATGATGTGCTTTTTCGTAAAGTTCGGTCCCAATGCCTGAGAAATCATAAAAGGGTGCAAAGGGAAATGTTCCTAGCTTGAGTTTGCCGAGGTGGTCCTTTTCTTATGGTAAAATCCACAGTCTACAAAAGGTGATAAACAAGGCTATGTAGATTCCCTTTCAAATACTTTAATGAGTGTGAAAGGAAACAAGCGTGCTCGACGATCTTTTCATTTGTTTAGGAGTCAAAAAAGAGCTTAATAGAAACTCCATAATGGTCAATCAAGAACAGGGGAAAGTGTTCGATATGTGGAAAGAGGTTATGTTGTGATCACGGTTGATGGGCATAAGATGCAAAACACTAATGGTCCCCCCTTGCAGGACAATGGATGGTTGTCGAAAAATGGTTGACTGTGCAGTATGGATGGAGTAAATGGCTCATGAACATGCCAATACATGCAAAGGGAGATTCACATGATGACGCGCAAATCAAGGTGACTTCTGGGAAATGGCCCATAAAATCATAGTGAGAGAATGAGAAAAGGCTCTCATCAAAAGAAAGATGACATAAAATCGAACCCAATGGTGTGAACGACGTCTCAAACGGACTCCAGATGACTCTGAATAGCAGCTAGTGCAGTGGTGCATGGGTGAAAACTCGACCATATGGAGGCCTATGGGTACAGAGCTAGCTCAACGTACAAGGTTTGATTCACATGGTGGTACGCAAATTGACATGAATCTAGGAAATGGCCTGAAGAATTAGTAAGGAGGGAGGCAATCTAGAAGATCATTTCTCAACCCAGGAGCTTGTTTGCACAATGATGGCAGCTTCCTATCCTTATAGAGGATGATCCATACGTGTGCATGGAATACCAGGGGAATACAGAGAGGCATCGAATACTAGGAAATACTTGGGACATGATGATATGATAGCATAGTGGTAGCTAGATCATATGTGCAACATAATGTGTGCATGTGCAGATGTGGGATCCCACCCTTCGATGGGCTACCAATGGCACAGGACCAGGGGTTATATCCACCTGCTCACATGCAAATGATGCGACAGAGTTCTGCAATGGACTCACTATGAGTAGACATGGAGAAACTACTGGAGGGGGTCATCGACTTGTTGTAAAAATGATGCAAAAAAAAAAATGCCCCAAGTGCTGCATGGTGAGCGACTCAGGAATAGGCCCTCTAGCAAAGGAAATTGGCCTCTCCTTGGAGACTTTGTAGTTGGTGCAAAGTACAAGGGGGAGGAATCTGGAATTCAATGGGAAGAACCGACTCCATGCCATGGGCTAAGTGAAAGGGGATAAAATCAATGGTGGTTTTGACGATCTCTCTATCTTCGCGAAAGTGGTGTTGGGATAGATCAGGTGGATCTTCCACGACTATGGAGATGGAAGTAGTACTAGAACTAGAGATCATGTAGATGGTGTTGGTCATGTCCAAGGAAGAAACTGAAGGGTGAATTTCTTCAAGGACAGTGGTTTCAAACTCACAAGAGTGGTTCTGTAGGTCATGAAGGATTGCCTGATACTCAGCAAAGTCTGGGAAATGGTGAGAATAATGGCCATACAATCCACAAATTGCACACGCATGGTTTGTCCTCAAAGACTTGTTCTTGACCGCAATCTGAGTTGAGACAATGACTACTAGAGTGTCATTGGTTGTCTCCATAGTGTTTATGTGTGTCTGCAAGATAGGTATCTCTAGGAAATTTTGGGTTGCATGACCCTGGGCGTCGTACAAAATGCAAGGTGGAGTTGGATGAGGCTCACTGCGATTTTGGTGGTTTTTCCCCTATCCTTCTTTGGAGGAGGAGGGGTTGGTGTAGGAACGATAGGAATTTTTAGTGGGCCTATAGGAGGGTGTGACTCCATAGAAATAGGTTGGATGGGATTCAACACTACCTGAGGAATTGGAGGTGGTTTAGGTGGGTCAAGGTACCACACAGGAAACCCCAACGTAAAATTATGTAGGTTTAGGGTAGCCATAACAAGCTTACTCACAATGCCAGATGGTGGAAACAGGAAGAGAATTGTATGGATCAAAACCTAATAATTGCTAGGTAGTTGCGACTATCATCGTGGTGTCGGTGGAATGGTACTAGATGAGAGGACACACAAATCCATTGTGTCAGTCAGATCTAGTGGAGGAGGTAAAGATGGGAAAGTGGTCATCATAGGTGTGTTGGAAAAAAATCCTGGGACCACTGCAAATAGGGAAGGGATGGTTATGATGTCGATGGCAATATCAACACTTGGGATGACATGGTCCAGTGTGGACGGCCCCAACAGATCGTAGTAAGTCAATTGGTCAACTATCGCGATCTTCCCATCATGGGGAAACATCATAAGGTGAAATACAGTGGATGTCACAGCTCTCATGGCATACATGTAACTACGTCCGAGAAGGAGGTTGTAATCAAGTTGGGCATTCACAACTTCTATGTCAATCAAAACCATTTTACTGGCTAAGGAAATCAGAACTTTCGGGAGAATACCGTGGGCCTTTGTAGAGAGACCATCGTAGGCACAAAGGGAAGTAGTGGATGGTTGGAGGGTGGGGGACCCGAGTTTTTTCCAAACAAAATTTGACATCACACAGGTGAATGCCCCTTCATCGACAATGCATCAATGGAAACCAAATTCTGAATTGAGACTGGAATCTGGAAGGCGAACGGTGGATGGCATTCTTGGTTCACCTTGGTCCAGGTCAAGCATGATTAATTTGGAATTAGAAGGATCCATGACACCTAGTGCAGATAACAACGCTTTGCACTGCGTTGGGCACATTTTGAGTACTTCTAGAGCGAACATGGTCATAGGTGATTGGGCTAAGTCGTCAACGATGCTATAATTTAAGGCAACTCTAGTACTCACATTGTTGGCGATATGTCCTATAGGGAACCATGGACCTCTAGTTTCCCCATCCATGGGGGGTGTAGGTAGGTGGAGGGGCATGCCAAAAGTGTTAGAAGTTGATGCCGCTAATGGGTCAGCGGTCTCCATGGTGGACCTGTATTAGTTGCACCTAGTCTGGAGGTTCACCTCTTCGGTTGACAGTGTCATTAGGTGATGGATACCATTTTCTGTAGGTGGAGCCACGGTGGGTGCTGCAGGAGAAGGTGGGGGCAAGGGTACGGTCGTAACCAATCCTTGGAGTGGCAACGAATTTTGGAGCACCATAAGCGAAGGGCCTAGTGGTGTTGAGTTGGGATGATCTTGTGCTACCGCATTAGTTTCCCATTGAGCTTCATTCTGGAGAAACTATTTGACACGGTCCAAATGTGGGCATTCATGAGCATAGTGACTATAGACGTTGCATAATTTACACAGATTATTAGTCCCTAACGGAGTTTTTTGTCCCAATCGATTAGGTTTTTGGGGGTTTTGCGTCGGTGGTTTAGCGTTGTTGTTATTAGGAGGATTAGGATATTGGCCACCTCCTTGGGGTTGGTTGTTACCCCGGTTCCTTGCTCGATTTTTCTTACCCCACCCTTGTTGATTGTTGGGGGCGGGTTAGTTGGGAAGATTCTGCTAGGAAAAAACTTGTCCTGTGGAAGTCGGAGGAGATGGAGTAGGGGTCGAAGCGGCTTGCATAGGTGGTGCATAGTAGGCCAGAGGAGATGGGGGGGCTACAAATGCGATCATTGGGCCCATATACGATTTTGTCGGCCAAGTCGACGCATGAGCATGCTAATTTGGTGCGGGCTGTGCATAAGAGGATGTGGCTCCGGACTGGGCCATCATCCTTGAGTAATAGGGTATATGGTTTTGTTGGTCAACATTAGGGGTGTTTCTTGGGTGTGGTGGCATCATAGGGGGTGTTTCATAGTACTATGGGTGTTGTGAGATAGAACCGATGACACCATCTGCAACATGGATTCCCCCGACGCATTGCGAGGAGAGGTGTCAGCACGGGGAGTGTCTGGTATGATGGTGTATAGGTATCCATACTCAGCATAGATTACATTGAATTGTTGGGCCTTCCATATGACCTCTTCCTTAGATTGGGGACGTTCAAAGGCGACGTCCTTAGATATGGGTGGGAGAAAGGTTTTCAAGAACCAATTGAGGAAGATCATGTCATCAAGCTAGATCTTGCATAGGATACGTCATCACCGCCACTCATGGATGTGGGAGGTGATGTGTGTAGCAGTATTCTGATGGAAAGATAACAATATATCCATGCCTTCATTGTATCAAACAGGGAGATGGAAGTACTGAAGGAACATGAAGGCCAATGATGTGAAATCAAGGTAAGAGGCTTGAGGTAGTTCAATATACCATTTTGTTGCAACACCTATGAGTGTGCGTTGGAATAATCTCAGTCTGATCGAGTCATCTACAATGTTGTTTGATGAGCACCATAAGTGAAATGACATAATGTGGTTTTGGCGACACTCTCCTGCATTTCCTTCAAACTTTGGAATATCATAAGGAAGTTTGGTTGGCATGGGAGGACAATAGGGTTGATGACTGATTGGGTCATTCGCTAACCGAGCCACATCCAGTAAGTTAAGAAGAGACATGAATGGTATGTTGGACCCGAGGTTGGCTTATAGGGGGACTAACAATGGCATCGGGATTTGCAAGAGTATAAATAACTGGGGTTTACATGGCTGGAGGCACATGAGGTTGAATTCCCATAGTGGGGATAGTTGGGATGACCGTGGAAGGGCCAGTGCCCCCAGGTATATACAATGGTACAATTGGAATCGTGGGGCTGCCACTAATGGGTAGCATTCCCACTGCAGCAAGAACAGTGGTGCTGGGACCACTGGCAGGGATATTGGTAATGATGTGCGATAGGGACATGGGTCCACTGCCACTCCCACCTCCAAAGAAGGGATCGAGATTTGTGACATCCATGGGGCTAGATGGTTTGGTGAATAGATTCGACTCACATTGATAGGAATCTGATTCGGAATCATAGGTCATGTGTTCCTCTGAAAGTGAGGAAGGTTGTCGATGAGGACCTCAACAGTGATGGTATAAAGGCACAAACTGAGGGGAGTGCCCCCTAAGTCATGAGGAAGAACATGGTGGATCAATGCTGGCTTGTGGTAGTAACTGGTAATGAATTTTTGGACCCTGGTTTAAATCAGCTTCCTATGGGTTCACAGGTAGTCACTCAGCCACCAAGACTGCCAAAAGACAGCGCTTTGGATTTTTCCTCACAAGGGTGTATCTAGTTAGTCGAAAGGGGTTGTTTCCTATTTCGCTTAAAAATTCCTCTCGTTGGCCAACTACTTTGGGGTTCATGTGGTACTCCTCACAATGATTTTTAGGGAAAATCCTAAGCACTTCCCACAGTTGTTGTGGTTGAGACTTATGTCCCAAACCGAAATATTATTAAGTAAGTTGGTTACTTTTATGGTTTCGCTCAGGGTCATGAACCAGGTTTTGTTTGTCTATTTGGTGTGAGTATGTGCACTTGTGTATGAATCTGTCACTTTTACTTTCAATTATGTAATACGAAAATAACACTAGTTTCCTTGTAAGACACAAGCAAAGGAATTGTACCGAAGCAGGGTTGAAAGCGAAAAATAAATCAAAACAAAGTGCAAGACAAACTATAATAATGGGGGACTGACTATAATTTTTGTGAACCAGTAGTGTGACTACCCCACTTTTTTATCCTTGAAATCCAAGATGGAGTGCTAGGATCTCATCAAAATGGAAACAAGTCCAACCGTAGATCCATAGCTCACACCCCAAATTCTTGGTGCTCAACAAGGAGGATGTGAACACAATGAAACCCCCAACGGTCTCCACTCCCCATAGATTCCAATATCACTTGTTTTTAATGGAAAATAACAATAACAAAAATGGATTCCTATTACTAAGCTTACTCAACCCCCTGTCTTATCTTAGAAGACTCTGTAGGGTGCAAAATTCAAAATTGTAGAAACTATATTAGAAATAGATAGATTACATGTAACAGTCAACCAGTAGTGAATGGGCCTTTCAAATAGGAAAAATAGATATAAAATGGCTCAAAAAAGGACAGTTCACTTCTAACTACAGAATAGTGGCGACTGAGTTGCACAAACAGGACACACAACAATGACTGGGTCACTTCTGCTACAAAAAATAGCCGCGACTGTGCCCTGGGAGGCAATTCGTGCCTTTCGACGTTGAAGTTGCGACCTAGGTCATGGGTTTCAGCCCGAAAGCAGCAACTGGGTCATGGGTTTCAGCCCGAAAATAGCGACTAGGTCGCGGGTTTCAGCCTGAAAGCAGCGACTAGGGCCGGAACTGAAATTTTTTTAAAAAGTAAGTCAACAATGGCTGATAGGAACAAGCACTAGTGCCTTACAGACTTGGATCGGCCTTGTGGGGGTCCAACCAGGGACAACTGTGAAGAAAACAAGAAAAATACCTGCAAAACAAGGGATCTTATGGGATGAATCAGTATGGTCACCAAAACTGTAACCGGGTTTTCACCCTAGCTACGTGCAAAAGCACCTCCCTTCTGTCTATGGGACAAAAGGGTAGAGTTCAAATGAAACAAGAGCTACAATAAACAAATAACATTAGTAACAATAAACAAATAATGATGACTATGATCAAACTTAAAATAAAAGCAAGAAAATTATACCCTTGTTTGAAAATGGACCATCGTGCCTTGATCTTTGGATATGGGTCGCCTCTCCATAGGCTGGATGGTACAAAGGATGCCTCAACCTATGGGATGGGGAATGGTGTGGCTATCAAATGATGGTTGGATGGTGTGAGTATTTTGAGAAGAGTGGGTTCTCAACGTACTCACTGATTTGAATAATGAAAAAAGGGCATGAGAATCTTGTTGATAGGGACCTCCACCCTATTTTTATAATGATTTTTTGGCCTTATCTCTCTTCTAGGGTTTTGGAACCCTATTTAGGGTTTTAAACCCTTATTAGGTTTTTAATCCCTTTGTGATGGTTTTTTATCCCTTTTTGTGTTTTTTGGCTCTTTTGGGGTTTTTAAGCACCTTTGTGAGTTTTTCATTCCTTTTTGTTGGTTTTTAGGCCCTTTTTTATAGTATTGAGCTTTTTGAGAGAGAATAAGGTTAAAACATAGTTGTGGAGGTCAAAAGTGAGGGAAAAAAGGTAGGAAAAATATATTTGTATGTGGTTTAGGTCATGTATAGCTAGTTGAGAAATTGTATTCATTAACAGTCTCCAAGATTGACCCTTCTCCTCTAAAGAAGACTAGTGGAAAGGCATCCAAAGCAACACCTGAACCTCGGTTGACACCCCCTTGCAGATTATGTGACATCCCAAGTCACACAACCCAAACTTTGTCCATAGTTTCCTATCCTACGCACACACATTGATGCTATGGATACATATGAAGGAACTCTAGTAGTTTTTGTCCCAAATATGCCGATGGTTAAGAACAAGTCATTGTGCACTAACCACCCTTGTGCGATTTGCGTACTATATGGTCACTACTCTCACAATTTCCCTGACTTTCCTAAGTATCGATCTGCCCTTAATGACCTTCGAAAACACTCTCGCGAGCCTGACATCACTATCCGTGAGGAGATCCACCCTCCAATTTCTTCTGTGGATACGTCCAACACCATATATATGATCTCCAATTCTGTTAGTCCTTCCATTCCCTTAGACATAGAGGATCCCTTCGATCTACCTATGCATTGTTTTAACAACGATGAGGAAATTCTTGAAGCTCTGTCTGCTCCTGAGTACCCATGGGACGATATGCATCATTGCTCATTCTTTGTTCCCAATGAACCTCTTTCATCATCGTATCAGTACTCTGTTGAAGCTAAAGACTTTATCTATGGAAAATTCAACTGGTTTAAGAACCTTATTTCTGCACCTGATGCCTTTGAAGAGGGTGATATGGCTAATATTTCACCAAAAATTAAGGTCAATATATCAACTAACCCTTAGGTAGTTTAATACATTACACTCACAGCCTCTTTCTCCCATGAAGAGGTGGCTTCCTACAGAGCTCTTTTTTAGGAATTTCATGATGTTTTTGCTTGGTCCTATACTGAGATGCCTAGACTTGATCCATCCATCATCAAACATTGCATCAACACATGGCCTGATGTGACACTTGTTCTCCAAAAATAGAGACCCATTTACCTCGTAAGGGCTCCTGCTGTAAAGGCTGGGGTCGAGAAACTATGCAAATCAAGTTTCATATACCCCATCACGTATACCACTTAGGTTTCTAGTCCTGATCTCGTTAATAAAAAATAGGGTACCATTCATTCCTGTACTGACTTCTGTGATTTGACATTCTTTCAAATATTTTAATGAGCATGAAAGAAAACAAGCTTTCTCGACAATATTTTCATATTCAAGGATTTGACAAAGAGCTTAATGAAGATTCCATAGAGTTCCTTTTTTTGTAATTAGTCTCATGAGGTCAAAAAAGGGATAAATTATCACTCGAAAGATTGCTCTTTGGTATTTAATCGAGTTCAAACAAAGACTAAGTATTCTTGTATAAATAAGGTCACCAAAATAGAAAAATCCTTCCCACCTAAAGTCAAGCACAAGTAGGCCATGACTTGGTAAAACCAATGTCAAAAATCCCCATAAATCTCAATAAAGAGCATTTAATTTTAATAAAAATAAATATCATCGGGAAAAAGCAATGTGAACATGGTAAATCAACTAGTTCAAATGGGTTAAAAGAGTAACTAGTAAAATACTTAGTCATTTTTACCTCATAGTTTTTCCCTGTTGGATTTTTTCCCTCTTTTGGAGAAGATCCTGGAGTGGTGATTATGGGAGATCTAGGAGGCCATTTCAAGAACTGTCTGAAACTAGTTGGTCCTCTTATCGTTTTCTTTCTTTTCATAGTCTTTTTAGTTCATTTTGTACAATTTTCAAGCTAATTTGAGCTCATCTAGGTCTTTAATGGCACCTCACAGCTTCATTGCTCCCCTAGTGAATCGTGGAGGGTGATGAAGTGGGAATTTATCACCCTGTGTTGAAATAAGGGTAGTAAGTATTCCCTATAACCCCTTTTGGGGGGTGATAAGTGCAAGTACCAAAAACAAATTGCCATTAATTCATCAAATAACCCCATATTTTGGCTCAAATTTTGATCAATGATTCATTTTGTGATGTATAGGATATTCTTGGGCAAAATGAATGAATGGAAAGAGTAAGAACATGAGTTCAAAGACATGGACATCTTGCATGACCAAAACATTATGGAAGCATTGCAAATTTTCAGATTACTTAAATTCTTTAAGACCCAAGGCATGATGAAGCAAGTGCTTCTCTTGTAAAATTTAATTAAAATGGAGAATGAAAACAAACAACTTTTCCACCTAGGTAATCATACTCTTGGCATAAAGATGGATGACATCTATTTTTAACAGAACTCTCTAAACGATGGGTATATATTACCTTGGTTGGTCATCAAGGAACTAAGTTATCAACCAAGTAATACATTACCCAATATTGTAGGGAAGGAGCCTGGAAAATTAGTGGTAAGATCCCCCATCAAGGACATTACCGATTGTCCATTATGCATGGTAAGATCGTCCATCAAGAACATTACTGACCATCATCACAAAGTTGGCAGGAAGCATATGGCCTCATCTAGCTTTGAAAGCACGGATGAGATATTCTATTGATTGTCTTGAGTGTAAAATATTCAACTGGTGTGAGGGAATGATGGTGAACATGAAATATCAAATCATGTAATATGAGGAAGCAAAAACAATTTGGATATGTATACATAGTGTTTATTTCTTCTTGGAGATAGTACCCTTAATGAGTCCACAAATAGAGATGCTTACATGACCTCCATCCAAGCCACAAATGGGATGATTGAACAATATTGTATCTCAGTTGGGGGATCCTCATATTTTCTTGTTCGATGTTGGTGTCTTCACTTAGTAGTGATACTGGATTCTTATGATGGAGGATTTCCCATACACTAGGATGGATTTCATATGTGACAAGGATCTAGTGCTTCCTAAGGGAGCACCAATGGGATGCATCAGGTATGTTTTCAAATAACATGATCTTGTATCATTTTTTTTTTATGTTTTTGTTGTACAAAGGTGATCTAAATATGCACACATTCCATTTCAAAAATTGAGGAGCAAAGCAACCGGCTAGTATGTCACCATTGCACTGACATGGGCAAACACCTCAAGTGGAGGAGGAGGAGGAGGGAAGAGGGCTTTGTGATGTGGAGAGGAAAATTAGGGGAATCACTATGCGTGACCCCCCATGTAGATGCAAGAGATGCCCTACCATATTCAGAGGCACATAGTGGGAATGACGAAGATTATTAATCATTTTTTGCGACAAGTGGCTTAAGAAGTCATATGTTATCATGAGCAAAATGTTCCATAGGATGATGAGTAGTGTCTAATATTTTAGCATCATCCTAGTTTTGGGATATGTATATGATCTTTGGGAAATGTAGCCCAATTTTTGTCCTCTTTGTACTTTTTTGGACTTACAATGTGAAAAAAATTTCCTACTATGTGTGTGTGTGGATCTTGTTTCAGGTGGTTATTCCTAAGTGTTTGATCAAATGATGTTTTTAATTTTTTACATTTTTATAACCTTTGTGACTATGGAAATATTATGTATGTGCTAGATACCATTATAATATAAAATTAACTAGCGAATCTTTCATAGTATTCGTGTCCCTTAGTATGTGTCAATATTCACTGTAATAGAATGATATTTCAAGGAGGAGAATCCTTCATTAAAGATAGAGAAATGTAGGGTCATGGATGGAATAAATGCAGTTCAATTGAGAAATCATGAGTTGGGAGTCGAGGATAACAATCATGTGGATTATTCCAAAAGAGGAAGCCTCGGTTAAAAGACCAATCATGCCATGAAATTCAGTGGAATTGTTGATCATAGGGCCAAGGAAAATGCCTCCTGAACTCAGTAACTTGTCAATAGGGGAATATACCTCCCAAGTTGCAAAAGAAAGGTTCCAAGTATGTCTACTATCCCCATCGACAAATCCAAATTGTATCGAAAAAGATGTCGACATATGTGCGTTCAATCACAAAGAGGGATAAGTGGACATAGGTGAAACAAGACCTCACACACAAAAAAAAACACCACACCAAAACACACCAAACCTATGGTACAATAATATACAAAGTACAAATGAAAGATAACCCTAGGAATAGTACTTTTTCAAGTAGATCCAATTTTGGGGATTTATTAATGGAGTTCCATCATAATCTACCATCTCATATGCACCCTTTTGTATTACTGTTTTGACAATGTAATTGTTGTACCACATGGGTTCGAACTTACTTGCCCCTAGTTCATCATTGTCTTGATCATAGACTAAGAATGGGTCACCTTCATTGAAGGTACAAGATCAAATGGATTTTTTGAATTGAGTCTTGACACATTTCTTATGTGCCTCATCAGTGAGAGCAACATCATGATGAGTCTCATAAAAATTTTCTAAGTAAGAGAACTGTTCTTCATCGGTGGAGGTGTTTGGTAGGAGTTCAATGGCTAGTTTAAGTGATAGAATTTCACATTCGATAGGTAAGACTACCTGTATACCAAATGGAAGTTAAAATGGTGTAAATCCCATGGTAGTTTTAACGAAATTCCTATAGTCCTAGAGTGTTGAGACAAGTTTCAAGTGCTAACTCGATTTGTGTGTCCCCGCCATCCATTGGATTAGGGTTTTCAAGACCTTATCGATTTCCTCTACTTTTCCTTTTTTCTTGGGATAATATGGGAATGAGTTTTCATGCCAAAAACAAATTTTGCACTTAAATCAACCATCTTATGGTTTCAAAAATGTGAACCATGATCAATAACAATGGCTTGTGGGACTCTGAATCTAGTGATAATGTGATTAAACACAAATAAGGAAGTAGTGTTGCCATAATTTGCGAATGTAGGCATATCCTCGACCCATTCATTAAATTAGTAAACTATGACAATATTATATCCATGCCCCCCGATAGAGGTAGGATTATAGTGCATAAAGTCAATGCCCCATTTTTCAGAAGGGCCAGTGGAAACTACTAAATGAAGCAGAGCGAAAGGACAACATTTTTTTGGATGAAAAAACTGACAAAGGGGAACTTCTTAACTATTCCATACAATATTTAAATATTAATGGCCATAAGTACCTAGTGCACAATATTTTTTAGGTTGTAGTCATGCCAAAAAGATGAGCATTGCATCATCTAGAGTGATAGTCATTAAGGATGTGTTCAACTTCCTCATGCGTTAAGCATCGTCGAAGGATAGAGTCAATATCACGGAGATACAAAGTGTCACCAACAATGAGGTAATATTTTGCATGATGGTTAATTCGACAAAGATCTTCATAAGATAATTCGGGACAAAAGAGTAGGGTTTGCATATACAAAGTGATGTCTCCATACCAAGGGTCACAATGATAATGGGGAACAACGAATCACCAGGAATAGAGTCGATGAGATAAGTTTATTCATCAGTATGAGGAAGATCACATATCATCTTAGCAAAAACCAATGATTTTTTTACTTAGATTTTGCAAATGCCAGATCAAATTCCTGGAGAATTATGATCTATCATGAGTATTTTCCTATTAGTACTTAACAAGTCAAAATATGGTACATGGGGTTGGAATCCACAATGATGGTGGTTTTGCGAAGAAAAATATCATGGAGAAATATTTGGACATAAATGTCAACTGCCAAAGCCAACTTCTTATCATGTACTACTCAGACTAGCTAAGGAAGCTAATGTTGCAGCCAAACAAAGGAACATTTGGAAAATAAAAGTCATATCTGGAGAGACTTATACTCATGAAGAAATAGAGGTTAGTAAGGATCGGAAGGAGGAAACACTTGAGGTGTTAGTTTCATATCCACGGTTCTTGCATGTGGAATTTGAGTTTCAAGAAGATAACTTATAGAAACACTATTTCTTATCTTCTTGTTGAGGCGAGAGTAAAGAACAAGTTTGTGGCCTTGGATGTTAAGTAATCTTGTGAAGAAAATATATGTGAAACATTAGAGGAAATTTGGGGTCTAAAATGAGCCTTATAAGAAAACGCGCCAACAATAAGTTCTTGTGAGTTGGAATTCAAGAACCAATACAATTCCAATAAAATGAGTCAACCATAATGGTTGAATTGACATATTTGTCATAAAAAAAAACTACCTTTTTTGTTTGTATTTTCGACATATCTCCTTGTGTTTTTACTCAAATTTCAATTGGGAGAGCTCGTTGGATGCGGAATTTGATTCTGCATCCAACGAGTACCCACACTGCATACTTTTGATAGACCCCGCTACCCCAAAAACAAGAAATACCTGAAAAAATGTGATGATGACATACACTGCATACTTTTGACGGACCCTGCTACCCCAAAAATACTTGAAAAAACGTGATGATGATGTCATCATCACATTTTTTCAGGTATTTCTTGTTTTTTGGGTAGAGGGTTCTATCAAAAGTATGTAGTGTGGGTACTCATTGGATTCAAAATCAAATTCCGCATCCAACGAGCTCTCCCGATCAAAATTTGAGTAAAAACACAGGGAGATATGTCGAAAACACGAACACAAAAAGTAGTTTTTTTCTTTTTTCCTCCAAAATTAATCAATATTATTTTATTATTTTCCTTAGGAGCCCCATTTTAGATCTCAAAATTTATCTAATGAATATTCCTTGAAAGCATATTAAGATTAAGGTTTTCATTGATTGATGCATGAGATATACATGAAGAGAAGTGGAAGCATGAGCCCAGGAGGAGAAAAATGTGAAAGATAAACAAGTCAACAAAAGAAGCATGAGCAATGATTATCAACAACAACAGTCCTAATGATACTCAACATTATCTAATTGAATATTTGATGAGATTCTCCTAAAATATACTCTTAACATCAAACTATCATAACATGACTAAGAGTTTCCATAATGAAGCATAATGTAGTCCAGACTTGAAGAACCTGAGTTGTGAGAAAAAATTGGGATAGCTTCTCATCTTCAAGACCTTTGTGACATTTTCCATTGTTGAATTTCATGGAGCACAACAAATTGAATTGTATATAGAATAGTTATAGGCATGTTGATTATTTGTTGTTAAAGGTCATTTAAAAAATTATTTGGAGCTGAGCATTTTCATCATCAAGGAGGATGAGATTTGACTTATCTTAAGGAAACATTTGAGGACTTTGAAGAGACTTTGGAGCAGTCATAAAAGCTCATCTAATTGCATATCTGGAAGAACATTTGTTGATAGTGGTGTCATGTAGATACAATATATTGTTCAATAAGGGCCTCACTTAGTGTTTCTAGTAATTCAAGATACCGAAATGTGTTCATTAAGGAGCCTTGAAGAATATATGAGTTTTGAGATAAAATGATGATATCTAAACATCAACAAGTTTAGTTGTGGAAATATTTCCTAGAGAAAGGATACTAATAAATCTGAGATTGAGATCTTATAACCAGAAACAAAAGGTAATTGTGGATGATCATAATTAAAGAAACCCAGGAAAACATTTTTGGTAGCATTTGTTTCATTCGATGTCCATGAAGAATGATCTCTTCAAGGTGACATACTCAAGGTTTCAAACATACATTCATATCCTTATGCCAAAGAGAAAGGTTGAAGACTAGATAAAGGTCATTGATGATAAGGACTACTTGAAGAATAGACAAATATTATAACAGACTTGGAAATCAAAAGTTGACTGGAATATGAACCAAAATGGGAAATGCCAAGCCTAAGGTAAGTTGATTCTAAACTCAACCAATAATATAAAAAAATTGCGGTGATGACTTCAGGTTGTGGCAACATAAAATTTGGATGAACTATTTAGAACTGAGATTATGTTGATTTATATTGACAACCTATGATGTTGAAAAAAATGTAGTACATGAATCTTGATGACATTCAGGGATTGAATACAATTTGTAGCAGTAAATCACTTCAACAATTCGATGGATGAAAAATCAGGATTCAAGTCCTGTGGAAGTCATAGTCATTAAGAAGAAACACAATGCAGAAGTTTCTTGAAGTCTATGAAAAGAGTTCAAGGACTTTGTGACATATGGAAAGGGAAAATTGTTGACAAAATATTTCTAATACGGAATCTTTGTGACCAAAAAAAAGAGCAGCCAAAGAGATTGAATAGTGTTATTAGTTTAACAGAATAGAATAGGGACATTAGCAATTTGCTTAGGATGTGCTAGTTTTCATATCTAATCTTTAGTGTTGATGTTAAGCATAGACAAATCCATTCTTGTGGAAAGAATATATCTTTGCATGCTTACCATGAATGGATTTAAATAAACAACACTAAATATATAGCTCAACAAATCATTCCTAAATCGACCCTCTTCCTTTTTGGCCATAATCATATTTATTAAAGGTATCTATAGGCCATGCAAACCGAATCTAGTTTGGATTCAAATATTCCTATTTTCTAAATCAATATAAAGTCATATCCTAATGTTATTTTGATTTCCATTAAGTCTAAATCATGTTTCTCATTCTATTGATGTATTGGCATTTTGTTCTAATGGAAAGCGATACAATAAAAAGGGACATCAAATCTGGGTACTGTAGGGTCTAACATGGCTATGCTTGTGAAGGGATGGTGTGGGATTAAAATTCAGTTAATTTGAAGCTCTTATCATCTGTTTGGATTGAGGGTCCATTGCTTGGAAATGGTGGATTGAGTAGCTACCAATTATGTCCTGCGTAAAATCAATGGACAACACACATATGCAATTTCATTTGATGTTATGTTTATACTACTATGTTATGAAAACGATGGCCTAAGTGGACATTTGTATTGTATTCATTTTTGTATATAAAAAAATTGTAATCCATCCATCATGTTGGGACTTTTTAAATTATTAACTTAACATTCATTCTTGATTGTCCGATAACCTTCATTCTTAACCTTAAATTGAATTAGGTAACCATCGTGTCGGAACAAGATGTCAATACACCTAGTGATAGTGCCATAACCTTTGAGAAATGGGAAGTAAGTATATTTCATTGGACCCATTAACACCTCTATGCAACACTCAGGGGAATAGTATATTATTACACAATATAATATCTGACCTGGTGCACAAAAGCAACGTCATTACAAAATTCACAGCCTACAAAGAAGCAAAGTCCATCTTCAAGTCCCGAATGTGGGTGACTATCGTAGGTGAGAAAGATGGAGTGAGGGGGACAAGGTACATTCCAGGGAAAGTGGAATCCCCTACCCCAAAACCCACCATGCTTAAATCATCCTTCCCTCTTGCAACTATGGAGTCTCATGCATGTCGTCTAATTTCTGCTCTAGCAAAGAAATGAGGAGTAGCTTCACCATATCTTACATCACGTGGACTCGGTACTTGAAGGCTTGTCATGAATTCTCAGCCATGATGTGGTTCACCTGGTCTTGGTACTCGAAGGATGTTCAAACACCCATGAAGTAGTATAATAGGATGATCTATGGGATTATAGATTGCATCCCCTCACAGCAGTTTGAAATCAAGGTTCTTTGGTTCTCCCTCTCTTCAACTGCTGATCAGACTGGTCTACTTTGGTACTTCTCCTCCCCTACAAAAAACCCTGCTCTGGCATTCCAACACTTCACGACTCAACCATTACAAGTTATCTTTCTCCAATTATTTCACCATGACTTCACAAGGCAGAGACGATGGAAACATTAATTAGGAATGCCTCTTCTACGAGGAGACCCTTACTCACATCTGCGATTCCATTACTGCCATGGAAAATGAACTGTTCATAGAATTTTTCCTTCGGCTTAGTCCTAATGTAGTTATTTCTAACTAATGAAAACTGAAATTCATACTCTCCATAGCCATGAGGTAAAGAGAAATTTTTGGGGATATGGTAAAACTTACACTCGGCATATTCAAGGAAGATGTTGACCGCAACCTTATTCACATGACAAATGTTATCCGCCTCTCAGATCCACCCTTCCGGTGTTCTCAGGGAGCCAAGATTCAAGATCGTGAATCTAAGGAAAAGGGCACAAACAAAGAAATTGATGAAGAGTTCGAGTCTAAGAGGAATTTTAATTGATCTCTCCAACGATCCCTACTTTGATTTCTATTTGGCGTGATAATGACTCACTATAGGACCAAATCTTCCCTCTATGTTCTTATGCTAGATAAACTGCCAATGTACAATGGATGGGTAGTTGAAAAATTATTCAGATTATTTGTTTGGACTTTACTTCATATAATCCTCTTTTGGTCTCATTTCTATAGTCTGACTCCATGTTTTGGACAGACTCCATGTTTTGGATAGACTCGAATACATAACCGTTTTTTTTTTCAATTTTAAGTAATAGAAAGAATCCTTGCAATCAACTATGGTTAGTTTATTGTTGCAGTTATCTATTGTATAATATGGTTTTCTTCACAAATATATCAAATACATAAATCCTTTTTGTATGATGAAGGGGTTTGATTAACCAATTGAGGAAAATGGATAGCGTGAGAAAGGGCAAAGCCGTGAGGCGATGGGTTTCAAATGACAATCATGGTGAATGCAATGTCTAGTCAAACAAATGAATAAGAGAAGAAAACTTATCCATTAGGAAAAATGAATTCAAATAGAGACATATTAAAAATAGATATTTAGGGCTCATGACTCACTGATTTTTGAATCATTGACTCCTTTATTGCTTTTCTCGGCTATGCTTTGTGTTTCTAGCTCAAACTGATAATTAAATGGGTTTCTTTACTCATCTTTCCACTCCCATACATGACCGCAATAGCCCCAGTTTGATGTTGACTGACTGGGTTTCTTTTCTCATGAGATGGGTTTCTATGCTCACGTGCTAGGTTGCTCTGCTCATGGGGTTTCTTTCCTCATGGGATGGGTTTGTTTTCTCACAGGGTTTCTCTATTCATATGATGAGTTGTTTTTCTCATGCGGTGGGTTTCTCTGCTCATGGAATGGGTTGCCTTACTCATGGGATGAGTTTCGTAATGCACCCTTTGGTTTGGATTATACAATGTAGGAATTATACCTTAAGGTTATTAGTCCTAAAGGTTGTAGATGTTAGAGGTTATAAGAGTTAAGGATTATAGTAGTTAATGGTTAAGTGTCATATGGGTTATTCATTATAGAATATAGGAATTATGTGTTTTAATGATAAAGGGTTACAAGGGTTATGAGTTAAAGGTTGTAAATTAGTATTTTGGGAAGGTTGGGGGTTATAATAATTAGTGGTTAAGGGTTGAGATTATAAATGATATAAGGTTTATGTGTTAAATAGTTATAGTGGTTAAGCACTTACCGATTGAGGTTAGGATTTATAAGGGTAGTTGATAAAGATTAGAAGGATTAGATGATTTATGGGTTATAAGGAATAAGTGATAAGGGTTCATATCGGCTAATGGTTATGTGGGTTATAAGTTATAGGGGTTAATATTTATGGTAACTCATAAATCTCAGGGTTTGTACTATCTAGGTCATAAAGGCTACATAAGTTAAGCATAATATAAATTACGGGTTATAAATGATAAGGGTTATAAGGTTTAGAGGTTATTATAAGGATTATAGGATGTATGCCTTATGGGTTACAAAGGTTAGGGAATATAATCGATAGGATGAGAGTTTATAAGAGTCGAGTGATATATATAGAGGTTAAGGTTTAGTTTAACTAGGGGTAATTATTAAGGTGTATAAAACCAAGGGCTTATAGTTGTTAATGGCTGTAAGGATTTTGGTTTATAAGGGTTATTGATTATACAGGTTAGGGAGTGCTAATGATGGTGAGGATGATGATGATAACACATTTTTGTGGTATGTAACTTTATGTTGCACGTAATTAAAATTATAATTTTTTAAGGTAAATATCATGCACTTTTTTTTAAATAATAATATTTTGATGCTATAACAATAATACATATATCTTGCAGGTCTTCAAACAAAGGGAAAATTTGCATGTCCAGTATGTGGTCCTAGGATAAAATCTTGTCGTTTAAGAATTTTAGCAAAGGAGGTGTTTGATGAGTATAGGCACTTCCTCCCTACGAACCATAGGTATTGAAGTACCAAGAAAACAAAATCAATGGTAAAGAAGAGAATGGATAGAAACCACAAAGAATGACACCTCACCTATGGAAGCTGGAATATAATAGAAATCATCGGGGTATGCAAATTGTATATGTAGCATATAATATAAACATGTAATATTATGAATTTTACATTTTTACTGAATTTTCTCTACCATGGGTACTATCATGAATTATTGTTAATGTGTTTTCATTTATGTTTAATGAATGCATTTAAGGAATGAATGGGATTCCATGAGGAATGAAGAGTTATCCCATTAAAATTTAGTAGGTTTCCTTACTACAAGAACCTACAAATAGCTCATTTGTTCGATACAATGCATATCGAGAAGAATGTAACATAAATGATATGGCAGATATTAAATGGAAGGACCGACAAAGATAAAATTGGAAAAATTTGTAGTGGCATTGCAGAAGCCAATCACGCATTGCAAAGTGTAATTATTTTTAATGCCGGAAATGGGGACCTAAATATGAGTCTTCCATGGTTACTAACAAAGCAAAAAATCAATGCTATAAAAGAGGTCATTCAAAAAATAAGGTTTCCAATGGGGTTTTCGTCGAACATACAAAATATCTTAATGAAAAAGGTGATTTTGGTGGTGTTAAAACTCATGACTGACATACATTCATTAAGGTAATTATTTACGTATATAATTTCCTTTTAGTACAACTTTTTAGTATTTGCGATCTCTTATTAGAAACATTAAATAATGATTTGCTTTTAATTGCTACAAGACGTTCTATCTCTATCTCTCCCAGATAAATTTGATGACAACATAAAACAAGTTATATATGATCTTGGTAAATACATGAGGTAAGTAACAATATATATGCATGAAAATGTTTTTTCTGTTTGTTCCATAGGTTATTAACATATTTTGTTTTATATCTTGGAACTTTATTAAATATGCCTCAATATTGTTGATCATTGTTATTCTCTTGCATCATTTGTAGGTCGCTTTCATCTAAAGAAATCCGTAAAGAAGATATTAGGTATTGGAAGAGAGAAATTCCTCGTCTAATGTGTGAAATGTAGAAGTATTTACTTCCAACATTTTTCAATGTCCAAGCACACTATCTCATCACCAAGTTGAGGAGATTGAATTCTGTGGACCTGTAAACTCAAGGTCAATGTGGATGGTGGAAAGGGATTTCAAGTCAGTGAAGGATTTTCTTAGACAAAGAACACATCCTGAGGATTCTATGGTGTAGGGATATATGGTATATCAATGCATGGTGTACATTAGTTAGTATCTTCCAAATTTAGAAAACAATATCAATCCGCCTTGCATTTGGCATGCCAGTTCCATCAACAAATTTGAAGGGGAGGTCTTGTTGGGGAAAGGTAGAACGAGGAAAGTGAAAGGTAATTGAATGGTGTAGATTTAATTTATTATACAATTAATTTTTCAATTTCATATATATTTAATACTCATGTAATTTTTATTATTCCATCAGTATTTTAAGGTAAACTTAATTGCCTTTAATGATAGCTAATTTACAATTCTTAATTGTTATTTTTTCATATAGTTGGTCGCGTGTGGGATGCACTACATTTATACATTGAAAAAAATCTTGATTGGATGGAGGAATGTATAGAAAAATGTACATAATTATATGGTCCCTTATCAAGGGAAGGGGTTAGTAAATTGATTAAAATAGTGCATCGTTATCGAGAAGAATATCCCGGTGAACTTACATAAAGGGAAATTGATTTAGCATGTGGTTTAAAAGATAAAAAGGGAAGTATATAATTTACCATGCTAATTTTTTTCGTTGTTTCCCATTATATCAATGTATTTATTTCGTTTATTTCTTATATATTTATTTACTGAGTCGGGCATGATGCAGTTGATACACCACAAGGCTATGTGGTGCAATGGTCATTAATTTCACATCAAAAAGTTGGATGACAAGAAGAAAGGATCTGATGTGGCATAACTGCAGTTTTTCAAGTCACTAATGTTTCCTCTAGAAGTGACAAGAATCTAGAAGTATCTAAAAATAGGTAATGTGGTTATTTGGAAGATATAATTGAGTGTGACTTTAACTCCTTTAAAATAGTTCTATTTGAGGTCAAATGATACAGGCTACAAATGAATGAACGTGATCCTAAAATAACTGTTATTGAGAATGCCAATGGATTTACCATGGTTAATACAAGGGCACTTGAACCGGCTACCGAGCCTTATGTTCTTCCAATTCAATGTGAGAAGGTACTTATAGGTTCCATGTAAAGAAGGTTGGTCCTACATTGTTAGATATGATCCAAGAGGAAGACCGGTCAAGTATAATGCACTAGAGGAAGAAGAAAATGTTGAATAAGAAGGTGATGCAGACCAGGATCAGTTGCTTGCTGACGTAGATGTGTTAAATGAAGAATTTGATAAAGAGAATGATCATCCAAATGATGTAGAAAACAATGACATATAGTCAGTGATGATATTGATGATGAATATATAACCAAAAATGACATTAATGATGGTGTTGATATGGGTGATCCTTTCAACAATGCGATTCTGAACTAGATGATGATACAAATGTTGAGTCAGATGAAGAAGAATATCAATGACATTTTATAAAATTTGGAATATAGGAGCTGGTATGTGCATGATGGGTTATATGATGATTATTCCAGGTAGTTGGTTATGCAACATCTCATTTGTCGTATTTTATGCACATTGTCATATTTTTTTTCATTTACTAATAGAAATTTTGTTGTACACTATCATATGGTTGTAATAATTATGTATTTTATATGTTTGAATCAACATCAGTAGCATCAGCATCATTGCCATCATCATCATCACGATCACCATCACGTTCATCATCACCATAAACATCATCTTCATCATCATCATCAATTTTGTCATCATCATCATCATAATCATAACCAGCATCATCCTCATCATCCTCATTATCATCATCATCGTCATCATCCTCATCCTCATCCTCATCATCGTCAATGTTATCATCATCATCATAGTCATCGTTGTCATCATCATCTTCATTGTTACCATCAGTATCATCATCAATGGTATCATCCTCATCATATTCATATTCATTGTTATCATCAGTATCATCATCATTAGAATCATTAGACTATTAGATTTAAAGTACAGAAAGGAAATAGGAAGATATGATGGACTCACCCGATTAACGACGGTTGATCCAAGCTTTGTCTTCTCCCGCTCTGCTCCTCTCCAAAGCTTGCAGGGATGCACCTCCTTCACCTGCAGAGAGAAAATCCTCCAAGTAAAATCTTATACATGTATATATGACAAGTTAGATAAACAATATATAGAGTGCTTAACCATAAATATTCATCAAACCACGATACATGAAAGAGAGTCAACACAAAGTTGGAAGAAGGATTCTCTTTATTAACAATAGTGAATGAGATAAGTGTACAACCCAACACCTGAAACAAGGACTCCTCTGCAACCAAAGGATTTTGAGTTCTGATGCTCCAAATACTTCTAAAGATATACCACCGGCATAACTTTGCTCTCCAAGTATGATTGATTAATTCCCTCCCCAAGGCCTCTATTTATACTTAGGAAAATAGAGCAGTTTCGAAGGTTGAGGAGGTTAAGACAGTTAAGATAGTTAATGTTTAAGGCTTAACAAATCTCCATTAATCATGTTTTATTATTTTTAATGTCGAATGGAAGCATATGCGAGTATTGATACTGGCAACCCGCGTATGACATGCGTGTTGCTATAAGGGAAACCAACGTACAGATCTGTACGCGGGTTGCAAGGACAATACTCGCATACAGTACACGGTATGCTGTGGATATAGTCACGTATGTACACGAGTTGTTGTGGAAAGAGTCGCGTACAACAATCAACATGTAAAAAGGTAAAAATGGCAAGCTAGGTGGATAGTGAATGCATCTCATGTCATGCCCATCTATAGTGTTTTAGGCAACCTTCAATCCATAAGTGTCCTTTTGTGTTCCAACAAATGTAGTGTCGAAACTTGGATGGAGAAGTGCCTCTGTTTGGGTTGATAACAGATGCCCCCTAATGTGTGAGGTCAGAGGGAAGCGATGGCCAAAATACATTATAGTATTTATCTTTGGAGAACTTAGAAATCCAATGGAGCGGAGGTAGTACCTAAAACAAATACGTAATAATGTCATATACAGAGTCATGTCTGAGGATGCTATGTTCAATATACTGGAACACTAGCTCCTTTACAATGTTTGAATACATCATATAGTACAGGTACAAGACCACGTATATTACAAAGGTGGATCGAAGCCATAATATATAATAATGATGAGTCTTCAAAGATCTGGAAGCTGTGTACATAAGTAGAACATAATCTTGCAACTTAGTCCATAGTGAGGGAACTAAGGTCTTCATAAACAATCCCAAAGAACTAGTACAATCCAAGCCATGTGAATAGATGTAGGTTGAAGTTGACCATGGAGCAGATTCAGCAGATTGTCAATCAATAGGTGATAATTGACAACTGAAGCAAAGGAATTCACCAATGATGAAAGTGAATCCTAAAGTACGATCATCAAAACTCTAATTCTTCATCATCAGGAAGTACTGATGCAAAACCATACTGTGATAAGGAAGGCAATAGAGCCTCCAACGGATCACAAGAGTGACTAGGAACTAGGTAAAGGAAGGGAGACACAAGTGATCATAGATACGACAATGATGGGATCAGCATATACATCAAACATTGAGTTAAGTCCTTGAACAGTGAGCACGACACAGAGATGACCCAAGGTAGCTTTTAACTTTATAGATAGAACAACTAGACTTATCTGTCATGTAGGAGACATGATCAGATTCCCCAGGTAGAACTGACAAGAGGAGGAGTAATAAACTCAAAGTAATAGCTGAACTGAAAGTGAACACTGAGACATGGGTATCGAAAAATATAGAGAGTGCTATGTTCAAGGATGACATGCTGCCACTAACTGAAAACTAAGAGAAAACTTCTTCCTTACCTTCCCTATTAAATTTTAACGAGTCCGGGGAATTCAACTCGGATCTCTCTTCATTTTTTAACAATATTGAAGAGAAGAGGGAATAATGCTTGATAGTGTCACTGATTCATGGATTTAATGACCCCAATCTAGTACATGCTTAGTTGGTGTTTTCACATTTAGAGAGTCTGAAAACTCCAAAGAAGACTCCAGGGGGTCCTTTTTCGTCCAATTTAGTCTCTTGAGGCCGGAAGAGTATAAAACATACCACAAAAGAACTCTCTTAACTTCCGTAGAAGAAAAGGTGAACCTTTTTTGTACTTAGTTAAGGAGGTCCAAAAAAGGTTAAATTACCACCTACCCAACGCTCCTTCGAGAACAGCATGTAGCTTGAGTTTTACGAGTGTGAAGGAAAGCAAGATCACTCAGAAAGATCCATTTGAGTATGAGAAATGGGGCTTACAACAATAAACTCGATGCTTTGTTCTTTAGTGTTTAACGAGCATGACAAAGACATAAAGTACACTCGGAATATTTTTCATGTTTAGGTCCAGAGCACAAAAAAGAGAAAACTAAGCTCATACCGGGAGTTCCTTTTCCGTTAATTTAGTCCCTCAGGTCCGGAAAAGTGATGAACCTATGCCTAAGAATACTATTCTCAATTCCGTAGAAAAGAGAGTGATCCTTTCTCGTGTTATTCCACATGGTCTGAGAAAGAGATAACCTACCACCAATGCGAATGCCCATTCACATATTCTTAACGAGCTTGAACGAACAAGTTAACTCAGTAGTCAAGTCTGTTTTGAAGGAGTCGGACCTGGGCCTAAAGAAACTCCATAAAGGTGGGAAGTCCTATAAAGGGATAGCTTGTAAAAAGTGACCATAATGAGGCTCCATTTGGTGTGAAAATTAGCTAAAACGATTCCCCTATACCTAAGACAACTTGCAGCATGAGTATCGAAAGATAGCATAGGTTCTAAATGAGGATACTCATGAGAGGAAGGCCCTATCCACGGAAGAACGATGGTAAAGACAAGGAGCCAATGGTTAAGAATACCATAGTCTGTGGTTAAAATGTTGATTACTAAGTTTCAGATGGAATCAGTATAGATGCAAAATGCATGTGGAATGACATAAAACCATCCTATATGAACAAAAAAAACATTTTAGAATGATGAAAAACCTTTTACAAGGAAAAACAAAGATGGGATTAGTTTGATAAAATATGAACTATAGGCCAAAAACCCACTTAAGAAATATAATTTCTAAAAAATGTTCAAAAAACTAAATAAAACTCACCATTTTGAATTTTAGCCATAAGAAGCAATTTTTTACCTCTACCTTCATTTGATCGGTGTGGACAATCCAGTGGAAGAAATCCAATTCTGCAAGTGTTAGGTAAGACTAGACCCCAAGCTCTTCATTTTGATCCTAGCAAATTTCAAATTTGAGTCCCAATTATATATTTTTTAGAGCCCTTAAGAAAGGAATGCTATGTACGCAGGTTTTCTATACTGACACTCACCTACACACGTTATGTACGTGGGTTGTCTGAAAGACAGTCACGTACAGTATGTGACATGTCTAACTAGACAGTCGTGTACGCTGCGTGAAGGGTAAAAAATATATATAGAGTCAAAATTTTAAATTTTTATATGAAACTAATGCTTCACAATGATTGTTTTGCTAGGTGTGAAGATGGTGCTTTAGTGGAGGGAGCGTGAGCATGAAGATTTGGATCAAGAAGCACTCCAGGATGCCTCCACTGTGAATGTTTTACATTCAAGTGGGTTGTTGAAGTTCTTTTGCACATCACCTATGCGGGCCAATGTCCACCTGCTAGAGTTCATGATAAACTACTGGGATCATGATTTGGGCATGTTCGACCTTCAAGGTGAGTCCTTGGAGATTACTTCTGAGGATATCTACTTAATTTCTGGTCTATCATGACAAGGGGCTCCAGTCAACTTGGAGGGCACCGGCAAAGGTGGTGATCCTCTAAGTGTCCAAAACTACATTGATGTATACTGCGCACCGAGGACCCAAAAGAGAGGGAGTTACATCCCTATTACACATATACGTGATCTTCCGATATAGGTTTTGACAAGTAGCATAGTGAGGGTTGCGGGATCATTTTCTCTTCATCTTGCTACACGGAACCAAATGAGGTTGGCAGTGGACTGCATGCAGGGGGCGTTATATGATTGGTGCTCATGAGTGATTCCAATTTTGAGAAAACAACTCCCATACTGCAAGAGAGGAAGAAGGAAGAACTTTGGATATTCGAGCATTCTGGTAACCTTCGAGAGAGAGAGTGTCAGGGTTGAGCCCTGCAGTGCCCCTACCGGTTCTATCTCCTCGTCATCCTAGGCTGAGCAGATGGGGAGATATATTCCTCTGCCAAGGAGGAGGTGGCTCAGTGCAGAGTGTATACGATGATGATTTCTACTTTTGGTGGGAGCGGCAGTTTCCAGCATTAGAACAGTTTCCATATGCTGGGATGGATTTCTGGGGTGATCTAGACCTTGTCCTCCCTCCAAGAGGAGCATGGGGAGAGCTAGGTAATTTTTAATTTTTAAGTTTTAAAATTTTTTATGAATTTTAAAATATAGGGATATATACATATGTATAAGAGTTCTAATCCTATAAATATGTCAAAATGCAGATATTGGACTGGTCCGCCCTGAAGGGCACCCATGTATGTTTTTTCATCCTATCTTAGGTGAAGATGAGGGGCTTATCAGGGTTCTAGAGGGGAAGATGGCCAGGATTACCCAGAGAGTACTCACTTTGAGGATTGAGCACATCCCAACCATCATGCAGGAGTATGTGGTTGGAGTACCACTTGTCTAGATATGCCTTTTGAGGCGGGTAGCCAGAGTTCTTTTAGTGTACATAGATGTTGTTGAGGCTGCCGAATCCGAGGAGGCTGAGGAAGCCAAAGTACAAGGAGACCAGGGGGACCAAGGTGGTCCATCTGACCAGGGTGGCACAGCATAGATATAGGGCATTTTGATGG
>LPNX010144162.1:581332-605679 GCA_001517045.1 Pseudotsuga menziesii | reverse complement strand
AATTGAATGTAATGAACTCAAAATTTCTTTCCAATAACCTAACTTGCATGAACTGACGCAATAGAATAGGGTTTCACACCTGATAAGCTCGATTGAGCTGGGAAATCACCAGTTGAGAGTCCATTTGGACTTCCAGCTGAGTGACACCACGTGAGAAAGCATCCCATAGAAGCTTAATTACAACCCTATACTCAGCAACATTATTAGAAGCACTACCTAAGCAAGTGCCTCCTAAGGCAACTAACTGTCCTGAGGGAGAATAAATGACCCATGCTGCTGAAGCAAGATTACAAGTGTGGCGACTGGCGCCATCAGCAAAACCTATGTACCTCTCGAAAGACATCTGCAACAACCAGCAGATGGTATAAAAAACACAAACCGACAAACTAGTGTACATAAAAATACATACAATAAAATACAAGAAAAAGTGCTAAGCCTAAGCATAGTACTTCTTCAGATAGAGCCCATTTCTAGGCTTAGGTAGCTTATTCCCATCAAAATCTATTAACTCATATGCGCCCTTCTTTAAGACCTTCGACACGACATAAGGCCCTCACTACATGGCCTTGAATTTTCCTGCCCCCAGGGGTTCTTTGTCTTGGTCCCAAAGCAAAAAAAGTTCCCCCTCAAAGAAAATTCAAGGTTTGACCGACTTATCATATTGGCTTTTGACCCTATTCTTGTGAGCTTGATTTTCCATCAACGCATCTCTACGTTGCTCATCCAGGTGTTCTAAGTGTACTAGACGTTCTTCAAGCTCTATTGTATTGGGTAACACGTGAATAGCTATTTTAAAGGATGGGATTTCACATTCAACCGGGGTAACAGATTCCACTCCCTGAACGAGTTGGAAGGGGAAGAAACCTGTAGCAGTTTTTACATTAGTTCGATACACCCAAAGAGCAGGGTATAGCATGATATGCCAATTAGAACGGGTTGCATCAATGGTACATTTGAGGATAGTCTTCAAAGTCTTGTTAACAGCCTCAACCTAACCATTTGCCTGAGGATAATACGAAGATGAATGCTCTTGTTTGAATCCAAGCACAGTGGTTAGTTCCATCATCATGCTATTTTGAAAATGACTGCCATGGTCAGTGACAATCACCTTGGGTATACCAAACCGTGCTATAATCTAATTGAATATGAAGAAAGTTGTTGTTTCCCCATCAACTTTAAAAGTGGGCATTGCCTCTGCCCATTTCGTAAAATAGTCCATAGCGACAATGATATATTTGTGCCCCCCAGTCGAGGCTGGGTTGCACGTCACGTAATCAATCCACCACTTCATGAAGGGGCCCACCGAGACAATGGGAAACAGTGGAGCAAGATGTGACCGCATTTTTCTGGTGTAAAGCTGACAAGGATGACAGCGCTTCACCCCTTCCACACAATCTTTGAAGATTGTGGGCCAGAAATAACCGGCACGTAGTATCTTCTAGGTCATTGCTAACCCAGATAAATGACCCCCACACGCTCCACTATGGGAATCATTTAGGACAATCTCCGCTTCCTCATGGGTAAGACATCGACGCAAAATGGAATCTACCCCTCTTCGATATAAAGTATCTCCTATGATGAGGTAGTTCTTAGAATGAAGGCGTAATTTACATCGTTCTTCCCATGAGAAAGCTGCAGGATACTTCAAAGTCTGGAGATAGATAAGTATATCTCCATACCAAGGGTTAGAGGTGGCTATCAAGAAGATATGCTCATCTGGGAATGAGTCATCCTCAATGACTACATCTTCTTCCATTGGAAATTCTACTATAAGGTCAGCAAAAACTAAGGACTTTTTAGACTTAGCGGACTAGAAATCCAAGTCAAACTCTTAGAGAATGACTATCCATTTGTTGAATTTCCCCCCAATAATCTGTTGGGACAAAACATACTGAAAAGGATTCACATCCGCCACTACTATTGTGGTCCTCAGTAAAATGTAGTGACATAACGTCTAGACAGCATAGACAGCTACTAAGGCCAATTTCTCGACATGGGAGTACCTGAGTTCAGGTCCGGCTAAAGCACGACTAAGATAGTAAATGACATGCTCCTAGAGCTTATCATTTTCCTGGACCAGGACTACCCCAATGGTCGACTCGGATGCTGCCAGAAACAATATAAAATACCTAGAGTAATCTGGCGGACGCAGTAAAGGTGTCGGCAACAAAGCTTTTTTCAATGCCTCAAAAGCGAGTTGTGCAATTTCATCCCATACAAATGGGGTGTCCTGTTTTAACAGGCGCAAGAAAAACCTTGTTAATCTTGGCATAGTTAACAATGAAACGTCGAAGAAAATTAGACTTTCCTTACAAGCTTTGAAGTTGCTTGATAGAACAAGGAGGAGGCAGATTTACAATGGCCTCAACTTTTAATGGATCCACCTGAATGCCTTTATTAGAGAAAATGAATCCGAGCAGTCTCCCTGACTCAACACAGAACACGCACTTGTGGGGATTCAAGTGGATCTTATAGTATCTGCATCGTTCAAAGATTAGATGCAAGTGATCTGGATGATCGATTCTTTTCCGAGAATGCGCAGCAGATCATCAAGGTATGGTTCGACAATGGCTTTTATATTGTCAAAGGCAAAGTTCATTGCCTATTGAAAGGTTTTCCCAGCATTTTTCAATCCGAAGGGCATATTTTTGTACGCAAAGGTACCCCAAGGACAAATGAAAGCAGTTTTATGTTGGTCTTCCGGTTTTATTTGAATTTGACTGTATTCAGAGAAACCATCCATAAACGAGAACACTTCACTTCCTGGGAAAGCATCTATAATTTGGTCTATAAATGGCATGGGATAGTTGTCCTTAGGATAGGATTTATTCAAATATTTGAAGTCAGTACAGATGCATATGGTCCCTTGCTTCTTATCAACAGGAACAGGATTGGATAACCATTCTGTCAGAGCTATGGGATAAATAAAACCAGCCTTCAACAGTTTTTCAACTTCAACTTTCATGGCTGCCGCTTTACGCGGGTTAACAGGTCTTAACTTTTGCCGAACAGGTTTAGCATTAGGGTATGTTCATATCTCATGTTCAACTATCAATGGATCAATGCCTAGCATCTCCTCATATGACCAGGCAAAGACGTCGCAGAATTCCTTGAACAAGGCCATATAGATTGCAATCTGCTCAAGAGAGAAGTTTGCACCTATATGTATATTTTCCATGACATCCGGATTTACAGAGATGTTGATAGGGATGGTAGCAGAAATATTTGCCATATTTCCCTCCACAAATATTCCTTCCCTAGGTAAGGGATTGATGGGTGTATCAACATCATCTGACAGTCTCATATGAAACTCTTGATTTTCTATCCTGCTTAGCTTTGGAAGAAAATAGGATCGATGGTGAAGATCTTCACAGATATTACCACGTCCACACATGGATTCCAGAATGGCTTCATCATAAGGTAAAACCATATCTAAACAATCCATAGAGTGCAAAGAGTTTTCCGCCCAAGCGAGGAAATAGACTTCTTCCAGGTCCTCTGAGACTGTGAGAGGGTCTGGAATGGGATGAACAGTGGTTTGAGTGATAGCTTGGTAAGCCACTTCCACTGTCGATAAGGGAACTTCTGGTTCATGGGGGGAAGGGAAAACCCAAGGATCAATCCTATCAACAACCGTGGCTATGGACTTCCCCACACTAGTAGAACCAATATAGTTAATTGGGGCTGGAAGATCAAATGTGCCCATCAGTGATGCATACATTCCAGCCCCCAAGCTCGGTGCAGCAGGTTTGACCTGATCAACCAATGGCATAGCAGACTCATTAGACTCCATGCATCCTTTTCGAGTAAAATCGAGTTGGTCAACAGTAATCAACTTTCCTTCGTGTGTAAAAAATACCACCCGAAAGATGGTCTATGCAATAGCGGACATGGCATAAGTCCAGCTTCTTCCCAAAAGAAAATTATAGTCCAAAGGTGCGTCAATCACTTCCACCTCAACAGACACTGCTTTCCCTACTAGCTTAATTTCAAAATCCGGTAGGATACCATGCAGACGAAATGACCTTTCATCGAAAGCAGTAAGCAGAGTGTTTGATGGGTCCAGCTCTGGGGATTCGAGAGCTTTCCAACATGACAAGGACATAACGCATGTAGAAGCACCCTCATCAACAACTGCCCTTCCAATGGTCTTTCCACCATGGATGACATCTATTGATAAGGCTACATGGTAAGGTAGGCAAATTTTAACATCAAACAAGTGAAATTTGGCCATGAGACTCAATGAGTCCATGCTGCCTAAGGCTGCTAAGAGGGCATCCCACTGGGCGGGATAGCTCTGTAACACCTCTAAAGCTGACATTGCACAAGGGGTTTGGGCTAAGTATTCAACCACATAGTAGTTTGAAGAAGCCCTAGCATTAGGGTTATGCAAGGTCTTCTTAAAGACACCTTATGGTATCTTAGGCATAGTTTCAGCAGGCTTCTTGATTGTGAGAGGGTTAGAAGTTTCACCTATAGACTTACCCTTCTTGGAAGTCTCTTTTTCATAGTTTGTATTCCTAGTCTATAGCAAAGTCGAAGATCAAACCATGTTGATATAGTTGGGGTCAGGGGCACCTGGAGTGCCCCCTGCTACATTAGAAGCTGAAGCAGAGTTCTACCCTTGGGGAAAAGGATCCTTCAGGACAGCCGGTTGTTGAGATTTTAGCAGCTTCTAGGCTTATTCCATAAGGGGAAAAAGGTGAGTGAGGTGATCCTCATGGCACAACTTACACAGGAATTTGACCTTTTTATTTTCTTTCTTGCCCCCATCATCACTATTTGTGGGTTTCTGCTTGTTTTGATTTCCCTCCCCTTTCTTTCCTCTCTTCTTCTTCCCTCCAGGCTGTTGATTCCCTTCTGAGAGGTCTGTGCAAAAACATTTGCACTTTGGGGGCCCGGGGGCATCCTTTGCTGCCTCCACCGTAGAATGCTTGACAGACAACTAGTGGAGCTGTTTGGCCAAAGAATCTATAGTGAGAGAGTTTACAGACCCAACCACACCATCGGCATGGGGACCAAGCTTAGGTTTCTCCATATCATGGGTAGGCCTCAATGCCTCAGGGATAATCTCATACAAGATCCCAGATTGTGAATAAATCAAATCCAATTGCTGGGCCCTGAGAATGGCTTCTTCTTCATTCGTCACTCCTGAAGTGGATACGTCCTTAGATATGTAAGGCAACAGGGATTTAAGGAACCACTCTAGTAAGAAATCAGGAGGAATAGTGGCTTTTATAAGGCTCTTTCACCTCCTCCACTCTTGGATATGATCCGAGATGTGGGTATCCTTGTTTAGGTAGATAACAAGTCCGTTCCAAAATTGTATTGGACCGAAAGCTTAAAGTGGCTAAGGAATGCACTACCCAAGTCCCAAAAACTACTCAACGCAGCAGAAGGAAACTCAATGTACCATTTTGCTGCAGTATTCGTTAAGGTTCTTTGGAACAGCCTCAACCTAACTAAATCTTGATTCAGCGAATTAAAAGAACACCATAAATGAAAAGTGGTGGCATGAGCCCCAGGATCTTCACCAACTTTACCCTCGAATTTAGGGATGCCCGATGGCAATTTGGTGGGAACAAGTTGCCACGAGGGGTCATGCCTCACTGGTTCGTTCATCAAATTTGACAAATCTAGCAAGTTTAATGTTGCCAGGAAAGGAAGCTTGGGTAGCACCGGAGAACTAAAAGTGTTAGTCTGGGGATTAGAGGGACTTTCCCTCGAATGCCCATATGTAAAGGTGGGGTTTCCCCCTGCCACTGGTTGCAAAGTGGATGAATTACTTTGAAACAGATTCCATCCGTAAGCCACAAGATTGTGTGTGGGAGGTGCAGTATAAGAGGTTCGGGCCGTCCCAATCGAAACTGGAGTTTGAAAAAAGGGAGCAGGTATCCCTCTGCTAAACAATGAAAAGGGAGAGCTCATGAATGGGGTCGAGACCGAAGTTTGAAAACCTTTCCCGTAAGAGGTAGTGTTTCCAAACTGCACTCCTACATAAGAAGGTGATGGGCCTACATATGGAGTGGATGGGGGAATATGCCCCCCATTCCAGGGAAATCCTTGGATGAAAGCCGAGGATCCTACCGAACCGCTCTGGGCAGTATGTGCAAAGGAAGAAGGAACAGTAGATATACTGGGGATTCTAGTAACCATGTCACCAAAAGCACCTTCTAGGCTTGTGGGAACCAGCGGTTGGACCACCCAACTCGCTAGAGTCAATGGCGTAGTAGGTATGCTAGATCTAGGGGCACTTACCGGGGGAGGTAGTGCCCCTTCAGCCGGAAAGGTTGAGGTGAAAGCAAAATAAATTTCTCTCGTAGTAGACATTATCCTGCCCACAAGGACACCTAAAACAGGTGAATCAAAAGGCCTAACCTAGACGATCACAGGATCATTTAAGTCAGTCAAGGGTGTGTTAAAATTCCTTGCAAACTCATCAGCCTGCAAGTCTTCTATCTTAACTGTATTAAAATCAAAACGGTTAGCTCTAAGTGTTGGTTCACCTGGAATTTCACTTACTCCTATCAGTTCAAATGAACCGTCTGTGTCCAATCTCCACCTTTGAGGGGGAGGTGGAGGTTCCAATGTGATGAGAGGAGGAAGGTTTTGCAACCTTCGTGACCTTCTAATAGGTTGGTCCTCCATGATTGTAAATTTGATAATTCAAACCCTAAGGTCGGCTAAACATAGACAAACCACAGAGCAATCACTACGAAAATTCCTAGAGTCTCAACAGTCAGTAAGGGTAAAAGATATCCTTTCCAAAGAAAGCTGAAGAATAGTTACTTGGCATCCTTGAAGAGGTTCTTAGGCACAAGTGAAGGAATCACCCACCTCCCTCCTACACTTTCAACAAGGGTTACCTTCCAAGCCTATCCAAGGTGAACCAGAAATAGCCTTCCGATTTACCTAGGTATGAACCCTAGATGTCAAGAGACTAAATGCTACCTTAGCTATACCAACAATCTGGGGGGATAGTCACAAGCCTGACTGGTACACATGGGAATGGTAGCTGAGCCTAAAACTCTATCTAGGACAGAATCCCTAGATGCGTAAAAGTCCTGATTTAATTTTCGACAAGGAATCAGAGGGTTATCTCCTCAGTCCAATGCCTCCACACGGCCTCGTGCTTGACTCCCGTTTGAGAGGAGCTTTCCAGATACAATCGATAAAGATAAGGATTTACCTATTGAATGGTCCACTATGTCTAAATTTTAAAACTTATGGGAAGTTTACACTTCCTAGCCCACAAGTCTAGCCTAAGCTAGTAGGTGAATGGCCCTAAAAAATAAAAATTACTAGTAAATTTTAATTATTGCGTTCATTTTAAGGGCTATTTCTTTACTCAGAAGGAAGTGGATTGAAGGACTATGATGTTTTTGACTGGATAAGAAATGTAAAAAGCAAAGGTGTATGTTTTCAAAGCAAATTATCACTAAAAACCGTAACTTATTTTTTTTCTTTTTGTAAATATAAATTGATGAAAATGCAATGATAAAGAGAAAACTAAGACTATAATTTTGTAGTTTTTTGAGATTATATTTTAAAAAATGAAAGTAAAACTACTCTATGCAAAATCACATGCAAAAGCTTCAAAATGTTTTCTTTTCACTTTTTAAAATGCTCAAAGACTATTATGCACCTAAATGCACAAAACTTGAGTATGCTTGAATTCAATCAACTGTATAAAGCAAGCAAAGTGAAGTAAAACAGATTAATAAGACCAAATATCAACCAACAAGGGAAGACTTGGAACCCTAGCTTGGGCGGGCACAATGACAAGAAATCACTGAGATCACACAAAGGTAAGTGGAAAACCAATCACTATCCAAAGATAGAATGGAAAAAATAGTGTCTAGAACCCTGATCACTGATTCGGACAACCAACACTTAAACCTATAACCCAAAACAGGAAAATCCACTTCAAATTGCAAATAGAAGACAATCCAAGCAAAAGAAACTCAAGGGCTTTACAAGAAAGCACAAGGTGTGGCCAACAAGGTCATCAAACTGACAGTATAATGCTTATAAGGAAGACCAACCAGCAAACAAATTTTATAAAGGGATAGGGACAAGCAAACCCTAACACAAAAATTCAAATGCTAAGGCTTGTATGCGACTGTGTATAAGGGAAACCCACGTACTGTACGTGACTGTCCTAGAGAGCAACCCGCATATGCAGGCCTATGTACGTGACTGTATGTAAGAGCGACCCGCGTATAGGTACAAAATTTTCTAAAAAAGAAAATTTTTCAAGGTCTTCAAACACTATCCTAAGCATGAACCAAGACAGGACACCACACACAAACTCAAGGCAAAGACTGGGCAACGGTAAACAGAAATAACGCACAGCAGTCTGGGTTCCCCAACGGAGTCGCTAGTTCTGTTGTTCAGGAATAAACACCCTTATAACCGAGGGTCTGGGGTTACTAACGTACTCTTAAAACTTGCAGACAATCAGCTTTAAAGTACACAAAGGAAATAGGAAGATATGATGGACTCACCCAATTAACGATGGTTGATCCAAGCTTTGTCTTCTCCCACTCTGCTCCTCTCCAAAGCTTTCAGGGATGCACCTCCTTCACTTACAAAGATAAAATCCTCCAAGTACAATCTTATACATGTATATATGACAAGTTATATAAACAATATATAGAGTGCTTAATCATAAATATTCATCAAACCACGATACATGAAAGAGAGTCAACACAAAGTTGGAAGAAGGGTTCTCTTTATTAACAATAGTGAATGAGATAAGTGTACAACCCAATGCCTGAAACAAGGACTCCTCCTCTGTAACCAAAGGATTCTGAGTTGTGCTGCTCCAAATACTTTTGAAGATATACCACCAACATAACTTTGCTCTCTAAGTATGATTGATTAAAGCNTATTTATACTTAGGAAAATAGAGCAGTTTCGAAGGTTGAGGAGGTTGAGACAGTTAAGATAGTTAATGTTTAAGGCTTAACAAATCTCCATTAATCGTGTTTTATTATTTTGAATGTCGAATGGAAGCGTATGCGAGTATTGATACTGGCACCCCGCGTATGACATGCGAGTTGCTATAAGCGAAACCCGCGTACAGATCTGTACGCAGGTTGCAAGGACAATATTCACGTATAGTACACGGTATGCTGTGGAGATAGTCACGTATGTACGTGAGTTTCTGTGGAAAGAGTCACGTACAGCAATCAACATGTAAAATGGTAAAAATGGAAATCTAGGTGGATAGTGAATGCATCTCATGTCATGCCCATCTATAGTGTTTTAGGCAACCTTCAATCCATAAGCATCCTTTTGTGTGCCAACAAATGCAGTGTTGGCACTCGGACGGAGAAGTGCCATTTGGGTTGATAACACCATCATGTTCATCATCGCCATAAACATCATCTTCATCATCATCATCAATTTTTTCATCATCATCATCATCTTCATCGACATCATCATCATCATCATCATCATCAATTTTGTCATCATCATCATCATCTTCATCGACATCATCATCATCATCATCATCATAATCATAACCAGCATCATCCTCATCATCCTCATCATCATCATCATCGACATCATCCTCATCGTCATCCTCATCATCATCAATGTTATCATCATCATCATCATCATCATCTTCATTGTTACCATCAATATCATCATCAATGGTATCATCCTCATCATCTTCATCTTCACCGTTATCATCAGTATCATCATCATTAGAATCATCATCATCATCATCCTCATCATCATCCTCATCATCATCCTCATCATTGCCATCATCATCCTCATCGGCGTCATCATCATCCTCATCATCCTCATCATCATTAGTACTCCCTAACTCATATAATAAGTAATCCTTATAAACCAAAATCCTTACAGCCACTAACACCTATAATCCCTTGGTTCTATACACCTTAATCATTACCCCCTAGTTAAACTAAACCTTAACCTCTATATATATCACTTGACCCTTATAAACTCTCGTCCTATCAATTATATTCCCTAACCATTGTAACCCATAAGGCATACATCCTATAATGCTTATAATAACCTCTAAACCTTATAACCCTTATCATTTATAACCTATAAGTTATATTATTCCTAACTTATGTAACCTTTATGACCTAGATAGTACAAACTCTTATATTTATGAATTACCATAAATATTAACCCCTATAAATTATAACACACATAACCATTAGCCAATATGAACCCTTATCACTTATTCCTTATAACCCATAAATCATCTAATCCTTCTAATATTTATCAACTACCCTTATAAATCCTAACTTCTATCAGTAAGTGCTTAACCACTATAACTATTTAACACATAAAACTTATATCATTTATAATCTCAACCCTTAACCACTAATTATTATAATCCCTAACCTTCCCAAAATACTAATTTACAAACTTTAACTCATAACCCTTGTAAACCTTTATCATTAAAATACATAATTCATATCTTTTATAATGACTAACCCTTATGACACTTAAGCATTAACTACTATAATCCTTAACTCTTATAACCTCTAACATATACAATAGTTAGGACTAATAACCTTAAGGTATAATTCCTACATTGTATAATCCAAACTAAAGGGTGTATTAGGAAAGCCATCCTATGAGCAAAGCAACCCATTCCACGAGAATAGCAACCCCGCGAGCATAACAACCCAGTGTGTGAGAAAAGCAACCCATTACGCAAGAATATCAACCCGTGAGTAGAGAAACCCATCCCGTGAGCAGAGCAACCCATCCCATGATCAAAGCAACCCCATGAGCAGACAAACCTAGCGCGTGAGCATAGAAACCCATCGCATGATCAAAGAAACCAAATCAGTCGACATCAAACTGGGGTTATTGCGGTTGTGTATGGGAGTGGAAGTTCGAGTAAAGAAACCCATCTAGTTCTCATTCTGAGCTAGAAACACATAGCATAGTCGAGCAAAGCAATAAAGGATCCAATGACTCAAAAATTGGTGAATCCTAAGCCCTAAATCTCTATGTTTAATCTCTATCTCTGTTTGAATTCATTTTTCCTCATCGATAAGTTTTCTAGTCTTATTCATTTGTTTGACCAGACAATTTATTCACCATGAGCGTCAATTGAAATCCCTCGCCTCACGGCTTTGGCCTTTCTCACGCTATCCATTTTCCTCAATTGGTTAATCAAACCCCTTCATCATACAAACAAGATTTATGTGTTTGATATATTTGTGAAGAAAACCATCTTATACAATAGATAACTGTAACGATAAACTAACCGTAGTTGATTGCAAGGATTCTTTCTATTACTTAAATTTGAAAACAAAATTGTTGCATATTCGATTCTAACTAAAACATGGATTTTGTCCAAAACATGGATTTTATTCAAAACATGGAGTCAAACTATAGACATGAGACCAAAAGAGGATAATATGAAGTAAAGTCCAAACCAAGAATATGGATAAGGTTTCAGTTGCCCATCCATTGTACATTGTCATCTTACATAGCATAAAAACATAGAGGGAAGAGTTGGTGCTACTGTGAGTCATTATCACGTCAAACAAAAATCAAAGCATGGATAGTTGGAGAGATCAGTTAAACTTCATTTTAGACTCAACCTCTTCATCATTTGATATGTTGGTTCCCTTCTCCTTAGATTCATGATCTTGATTCTTGGCTCTGTGAGAACACTAGAAGGGAGGATCCAAGAGGTGGATAACATCTGTCATGTGAGCAAGGTTAGGATTATTGTCTTCCTTGAACATGTTGACTGTAAGTTTTACCATAACCCCAAAAATCTCTCTTTCCATCATGGCTCTGGAGACTATGAATTTCAGTTTCTAGTACTTAGAAATAACTACATCAGGACCAAGTCGAAGATAAAATTCTCTGAACAGTTCATTTTCCATGGCAGTAATGGAATCACGGATGTGAGTCGGGGTCTCCTCGCAAAAGAGGGCTTCCCAATCAATGTTTCCAGCATCTTTCCCTTATGAATTCATGGAGAAATAATTGGAGAAATACGACCTTTGAATGTTGACTCCTGAAGCATTGGAATGCCATAGCAGGGAATTCATAGGGGAGGATAAGTACCAAAGCAGACCAAGATGATCAACAGTTGCAGACAATGAGAACCAAAGAACCTTTATTTTGTACTATTGCGAGGGGATTCAATTGCTAATCCCAGAGATCATCCTATTATACTACTTCATGAGTGTTTGAACATCCTTATAGTACCAAGTCTAGGTGAACCGCAACATGGCTGAGCATTTGTGTAAGCCTTCAAGTACCGAGGCCAAGCGATCTAAGATATGTTGAAGCTACTCCTCATTTCCTTGGCAGAGTAGAGATCAGACGACATGTGCGAGGCTCCATCATTACAAGGAGGAAGGATGATTTAAGCATGGTGGGTTGTGAGGGAGGGTATGCCACTTACCCTGGAACATTCCATGTCCCCTCACCCCATATGTCTTCCCTACAATAGTCACCCTCATTCGGGACTTGAAGATGGACTTTGCTGCTATGTAGGATGTGAATTTTATAACGGCACTGCTTCTGCGCATCAAGTTAGATATTATATTGTGTAATAATATACCATGACCTCAAGTGTCATGTAGTAGAGTTAATGGGTCCAATTAAATATACTTACTGCCCATTTCTCAAAGGGTTGTAGCGCTAGCACTAGGTGTATTGACATCTTGTTCTGAAACGATGGTTTCCCAATTCAATTTAAGGTTAAGAATGAAGGTTATAGGATAGTCAATAATGAGGGTTAAGTTAATAATTTAAATATTCCCAACAAGATTAATGAATTACAAGTTTTTTATATCCAAAAATTAATACCATACAAATGTCCACTCAGGCTGTCATTTTCATAACAAAGTAGTATAAAGATAACATCAAATACAATTGCATATGTGTGTTGTCCATTCATTTTATGCAGGGAAGAATTGGTAGATACTTAGGCCACCATTTCCAAGCAACGAACCCTCAATCCAAAGAGATGACAAGACCTTCAAAGCTGAATTTTAATCCCACACTGGCCCTTCACAAGCATAGCCATGTTAGACCCTGCAATAACCAAATTTGATGGCCCTTTTTACTGTATCGTTTTCCATTAGAATAAAATGCCAATACATCACCAGAATTAGAAAACTGATTTAGACTTAATGTCAAACAAAATAACATTAGGATATGACTTTATATTGATTTATAAGATAGGCATATTTGACTCCAAACTGGATTCAGTTTGCATGGCCTATATATACCGTTAATAAATATGGTTATGGACAAAAAGGAAGAGGGTCGATTTAGAAACAATTTGTTGAGTTAGATATTTAGTGTTGTTTATTTAAATCTATTCATGGTAAGCATGAAAATATATCTTCTTTCGACAAGAATGGATTTGTCTATGCTTAACATCAACACTAAAGATTAGATCTGAAAACTAGCATATCCTAAGCAAATTGCTAATGCACATATTCTCTTATGTTAAACTTATAACACTATTAAATATCTTTGGCTGCTCTTTTCTTTGGGAACAAAGCTTCAATATTAGAAATATTTTGTCAACAGTTTTCCCTTTTCATATGTCACAAAGTCCTTGAACTCTTTTCATAGACTTCAAGAAGCTTCTGCATTATGTTTCTTCTTAACGACTGTGACTTCCACAGGACTTGACTCCTGATTTTTCATCCATCGAATCATTAAAGTGATTTACTGCTACAAATTGTATTCAATCGATGAATGTCATCAAGCTTCATGCACTTCTTTGTTTTTCAACATCATAGGTTGTCAATATAAATCAACATAATCTTAGTTCTAAGGAGTTCATCCAAATTTTTTGTTGTCACAACCTGTAGTCATCGCCACAATACATTTTTATTATTGGTTGAGTTTAGAATCAACTTACCTTAGGCTTGGCGTTTCCCCTTTTGGTCTATATTCCAGTCAACTTCTGATTTCCAAGTCTGTTATAATATTTGTCTATTATTCAAGTAGTCCTTGTCATCAATGACCTTTTCGTAGTCTTCAACCTTTCTCTTCGGCACAAGGATATGAATGCATGTCTGAAACATTGAGTCTGTCACCTTCATGAGCTCATTCTCCATGGACACCGAATGAAATAAATGCTACCAAAAATGTTTTCCTAGGTTTCTTTAATTATGATCATCCATAGTTACCTTTTGTTTCTTGTTATAATATCTCAATCTCATAGTTATTAGTAGCCTTTCTCTTGGCAATCTTTCCACATCTAAACTTGTTGATGTTTAGCTATCTTCATTTTATCTCATAACTCATATATGATTCAGGGTTCCTTAATGAACACTCTTTGTTATCCTGAATTACTAGAAACACTGAGTGAGGCCCTTATTAAACAATATATTATGTCCGCATGACACCACTGTGAACAAATGTTCTTCCAAATCTGAAATTAGATGACCTTTTATGACTGCTCCAAATTATGTTCAAAGTCCTCAAATGTGTCCTTAAGATAAGTCAAATCTCATCCTCCTTGATAATGAATATGCTCAGCTTCGAATAATTTTTCAAATGACCTTTAACAACCAATCATCAACAGACCTATAACTGTTCTATATACAGTTCAATTTGTTGTGCTCCATGAAATTCAATAGTGGAAAATATCAGAGAAGTCTTGAAGATGAGGAGTTGTCCCAATTTGTTGTCACAACTCAGGTTCTTCAAGTCTGGACTACATTATGCTTCATTATGGCAGCTCTTAGTCATGTTATGACAGTTTGATGTTAAAAGTATATTTTAGGATAATCTCATCAAATCCTCAGTTAGATAACGTTGAGTATCATGAGGACTGTTGTTGTTCATAATCACTGCTCATACTTCTTTTGTTGGCTTGTTTAGCTTTCACATTTTTCTCCTCCCGGGATCGTGCTTCCACTTGTATTCATGTCTATCTCGTGCATCAATCAATGACAACCTTAATATTAATCTACATTCAAGGCATGTTTTTCACATATCTTCTATTCACAAGAATACTCAACATCCAATGCCACAAACTTGTTCTTTACTCTCAACTAAAAAATAAGATAAGTAACAATGTTGATGCAAGTTATCTTCTTGAAACTCATATTCCACATGCTTGTGTCTTTCAAATAAACATAAGACTTTAAGAAAACTTAGTGCAAAGTATGAACTCAACCACAATATTTGATCCATGGTTACCCCTGGGCTTATACTGGGTCACTTTCAGTTTGTATCAATCATCCTTCTAAGAACTGTGGAGCTGAAACTAACACCTCAAGTGTTTCATCCTTATGATCCTTACTAACCTCTGATTCTTCATGCGTACAAGTATCTCTATATATGACTTTTATTTTCCAAACGTTCCTTTGTTTGGCTGCAACATTAGCTTCCTTAGCTAGTCTAAGTAGTACATGATGACATGTACATTATTTTTCCTCCTTTTGTTTGGACAGATCATTGAACAACTTATTTTCATTGTTCTCTTTCATTTTCCAGACCTTGACAACCTTTTGTCTACATTGGCTTGCGATATTCCAATACTTATTTCATAATAACCAAGAAAAATTATTTCATACCTTAATATCGGCCTCCTTGGTTGAGTGCTTCTTCCATGTTCATTTCCTTTCTTTGTCTTTTGATGATTGGGTGCCATGCTTCTTTCTTGTCTTCTTCTTCATGATTGTAGTTGTTTTCATTCTTTTTTCTTGCTTTATTACTGCTTGGACTTCTAAGAACTTGAGCATAAGTTCTTGGCTTCATGACAACTTCCTCCTTTTCAACAATTAGTTCAATCCTGCTATCATAACTAATCCCTGACTTATCTGATGGATATCTTTGGGAATTAATAATATCATCAAGGGATAAAGAGCTCTTTTCACATTTTAATTTTGTGACTGCTATGCTTTTCAACTCATTTTTAGAGAGACAAATTCAACCTCCCTTGTGTGACACATCTCATTCTTTTCTTTTAGTTGTCCTTCCATCAATGAACTGATTTACTCATTGCATCCAAATGATTTACTCATTCCAAATGTATATAAACAATACAACATTGAATATGAGTAGTGGGAAATAGAAATTGTGAGCTAGCATCCAACTAGTGACATGAATAGAATTTCAAATATATTGTTAATTGCACTTATATATTTCACCTACACACATAGTACACTCTCTAATTTGATTGGTTATTACCACTGTTGCATGAAATGAAGTTGTGTTATAATGCTAAACTAATCCGAACATCTCATAATATTCTCATTTCATCCATGCCATAAAATAGTAGTTACCCAAAATCTCACACATGTTTTGACTGCATGCTTCTTGGTTCAGTAAGTATTGTACATAAAAAACGATGCTTGTTTTTACTTTGAAATTAAATGCTTAGTATTAGTTGAAAAGATAATTGTAAGAAAATTTGTTACTTAGTATTGTTATTATATTATATTTTTATTATGTATCTTGGTCTGTAGACCAAGATAATGAAGTGTGATGACCTCCTCTCCTATATGGCTAATTCAGGTTGTTTCTCAAGGTTCCGGACACCCCTTGATGATATAGTCAACACTTAACCTTCAGGAGTAGTAGGAGGATCGAAGGATCACTTCATCCAGTCATGACCTTCCTATATGGTGATGATGAAAAAAATTGTTGTATGGAACATGTGGACTATATACCTTGAGAGAGAACACCTTATTGATTTCCTTTGTCCTTGTATTCCTCATGAGAATTGAGAATTGTTCCACATGAATCTATTTTCCATGCCGAGTGATGACTGTATCTTTTTTCCATGTTAACGAGTTGTACCAGCTTTAATTACTAGTGAAAAGTCTATTGGAAACATCAATTATCAACAGCTTGCACAATTAGACTCTAAAATTGGAACTAAACATATAGCAATTCAAACCAACAATAAAATGCAACACCTTGAATTAAGTTATTCTTCAGTTGTTGTCTACAACCGTCTTCCTGGACCATTTTTTTATAGCCTTTTTGAGATCTGTGCTTACCTTAAACCCTCTCTCTCTCTCTCAAGGTATGATATTGTTCCTTGGTGACTTGTTTCTTAAAAGACAAGGTGTCATCCTAAATGTGTCTGAGTATTATGAAGGTCTAAACTAGTATCTTTTGATACTAAGTTCTTATTATTTTACTAGTCTTGAATTTTCTTTTGTACTATTGTTACTGTGCATCTTAGGGACCAACTTTAGCACAAGGATCATGGAAGAGTGCTAAAGTTTAAAGAGATGAAAAATATGTTTAAATTATCTTGTTGCTTCGCATAGAACACAATGTTGTAAACTTTACTCCTCGATGCATATTTTCCTCTCTAACATGTTAATTGTTTTCTTTGAAACTCTCACAGTTTCCTGATTCTTTTAGCACACCTAAACTATAAAATTGAAACTAAACATATAGCAATTCAAACCAACAATAAAATGAAACACCTTGAATTAAGTTATCATTCACTTGTTGTCTGCAACCCTCTTCCTTGACCGTTTTATTATAGCCTTCTGAGATCTATGCTTACCTTAAACCCTCTCTCTCTCAAGGTATGATCGCTTTCCTTGGAGACTTGTTTCTTTAAATACAAGTTCTTATCCTAAATGTGTCTAAGTATCAGGAAGGTCTAAACCATTTTCCCCTTGGTTTTACTTATGCGCAATAGAGTAAAATTTTAGGTAATGTAGAAGGATTGTGTAATGTGATCAAGAATTTTTATTGTATTTGGAGCTCTCCTCATAAGAGGTTTCCCCCTCGAATAGGAAAGTAAACATTGCTCTCTCTGATGGATATCCCTAATGCAAGGGTTATTTTTTAAGTTTTATCTATTTCTCTCTTGTGTTCTTTGTTCAACACTAGTATTATGTTGCATTATGTTATTTTTCTCTATAATTTCGGGGTTAAGTACATTACAATGTCCAATCTTGTTAATTTGGTAATTGGAATTAGCTAAGACATTTTGGATAGTTGGGGATGATAGAAAAAAATGCCTCAATTAGGTGAATTGTCCAATTACGAAAGATAGTGCTTTCTTGGAAATTTGATTCTAATTAGGGAATTAAGGTGGCTAGGGATAATAATGGCTAGTCAAGCTCATTGGGATAACTAGGAAATTCAAACATTTGGATAAATTGGGGGTGGGGTGGAGGGGAGGGGGGTAGTGATAAATTGAGATGTCTAAAAATTTGATGATTTGGGCTAGATGACCATTTTTTTTTTTGCAAAATTGGAATGTAATATGTTTTAATTCCAATTTTGATGGTAGAAATGGATTAACACCCTCAAAAACCCTTGGGGCACCAAAATTTCAAAACTTGACAACTGTAACCTGGATTTTTAAAAACTTCGACAAGATTTTATCAAATCGTGCCGAAAAAACTAGCCTATTCCAACCCAAATTATAGAATTTTTAGACTATGCAATAATAAATTACCCACAAAGAAAAAAAACATACTTGTGATTTAAAATATAATTTATCTCACACATTTCCCAACACAAATAGAATGACACTACAAATGAAACTAACCATACTCCCAACGAATAAAAGAACATTTATAATAAAAAATAATCATAAAAAATAATCATTATTGACCATGATTAACTATTTTTTACTATAATTGGCTACTATAGTAGCTTAAAAAACCCAAAACCTCATAACCCGCCATGCTTCAAATACTTTTTATAAACAATTAAAACTTTTTTTCCATAGAAAAAAACCATATATATTTTGATATATCATATACAATCCACAGATAGACCAATAGCTAGTATTGTCCATTGTCAATATTTCTATCCAACAGCCAAAATATCCAATACTGATTATATATCTATAATCTTAACAAAACTTTAAAAAAGAGGCATTAATAGAACTCTATACACATATGTTCACTGCATCAAAGCATTTGAAAAATAGGGCATTGTCCAACCCTTAAACATCAAGTTATCCAAAAACTTGTTATCTAAAACTATTCATTTAACTTCAAAAATTGATCTAGGATCAAAAGCATCCTAATCTTCAGCAATCAACTCCAGCTTCCACACCACCTATACAAAGAGTTTTAATAAAGCATGACAATGTTGGAGCATTCAGCTGCCCGGTGCTCTGATATCAGTAGCCCAATTGATTACAAGTTGTGAGTCTCCAAAAATATGCAAGTTCTTATAGTTATGTTGCAAAGACAAAGCAAGAAGAATCTTTAACCCAATAAGTTCAACATAATTATTAGTTCCAAAGCCCAAACCAGCTTTGAAAGTAAAATAGTGATCATCAGATATAAAGAGCACTCCCCCAGCACCACATATTTTTGGATCCCCTGATGCTGAACCATCAAAATATCCCCAAGTATATGACTTATCAATAACTTCCGCCACAACATGTCTAATTTTGATAATCTTGTCTTGAGGGAAAGAACTCAAACAACCCAAACAGAAAGATGAAACCTGGAAAGGAGATAGAACATAATCCTCAAAACAACTTTGATTGCATGCTTTCCAAATGTACCATAACACAATAATAGGCAGAGATCTAATGTGTTTCACTTCTCCCTTCATACACCAATTCTTGAGACAAAGACTGACTGAAGTGCCATTCCATAAATTTTATAACCCCAACTTCGCCTCTAATTCAATCCACACTTGTCTGGTATAAGAGCATTCCACTCCTAAATGTACATTAGACTCAGAATCAGTTTTGCATAAATAGCATCTGTCAGGCCCTTTGTCATGTCCCCGACCCTCTGACCAGCGAAGAGGACGCTACTATCACCTAACATAAGGGAAAATAGCCCCCATGAACATGGACAGGCATATAATGTTGAGTTAAAAAGTTTAAAGCATAAAACATACTAAGATGCATAATCCTTCATATACATAATGGAAGCAAACATTCATTCATTCCAGCATACCACATGTTCATTATATTCATTAATCAATAAATATAAATGCAAAGACAAAATGGACATGAATACTCATCTGATAAGAACTCGTCCCGCAACCAACTACGTCACTGCAACGTTCCACCCAACCATAGGCCAGCGTGCTCATCAATCTCTCAGCAACACTGCCACCCCTGAGCTTGGCATGATTCCTCAAGGAATAAGGGTCAAAGCAGGATTACACATAGCCAAGGTACACAAATCATCCAAGCCCACACAGTAGGGTTTATCAAGCTGTCAAGGAGATAAGAAAGGCTAAATGCTAAGCTGGTGGCCTCAAACACCAATTTTCTCAAGCAAACCTAGCCTCTAATCCTACTCTCAATAGTCCAAATACCAACCACTACATGCCGTAGTAAAACAAACAGTTCACAGCTCTATGAAGAAGGCAAGGACAACATGGTGACAACCCCAAACAAAAGGTTAAACATAGTTCAGGTCAAACCACGCTCCAGAGTTGTTCTTGCCCTAGCATGGCCAAAAAAACTCAGCAACAATTCCCCAAAAGACGTCTGTAGCCTCAGCAACCAAGAACCAACCCAAAACCAAGGTAAATCGCCAGTAGCCCCAATATTATAAGGAAACTACGGCAGCATTACCCAGTTTGCAAAAGGGAAGGAAGCCCTGAACTCCTAGCATAGATAGGGAAAAACATAGACGCACAGCAAAACCCCAAAAGGATGTTTGCAGACGCAGCAACCCAACCAGGGATAGATCAGTAGTCCAATCCCATAAAGAAACAACCGGAATGATACACAGTCTGCAGATGGGGAAGGAACTGATTCTCAATTTGTGTGTGAGGGTAAAAGGACACAGCCAAAGCAAAACTGTGAATGAATAGATCACGACCCCGATTCCATGGTGGAGTAAACAGAACGTTGCACATTTTGGTAATGGTATAAGATACAAACTCCATGCATGAACAGGGGGAATACATATCACTCAGAAAACCCTGGAAAGAAACCCCATAGTGAATAATCATAGCAGCATTTTACAGTCTGACAATGGAGGGGTCGAAAACATAGAATTTCGGCCTGAACGAGAGGAAGAACATTTCTCCGATTAGCAAGGTAGTGTGTGAAAGAACTGGCGAACCCCCAACAAGAAATCGCACCCCTTCTTAACTCATCTCTGCGTGAGGAAGATGAATCGGCCCCCTGCACGTCCCTACGTGAGAGTGAACCCAACGGCCCAGAGAGTGGCATAGTGATGGTTCCCTTACCCATGTGAAGGTGGAGAGATGGTTGGAGAAGTGAGCATGTGGAAAAGACTGACAGTCCTGCCACCCTGCACTTCCAACAATAACTACCTCAACAACTCAGCAGAACATTAAAATGGTGGTTGGATGAGACAAGGGAAGATGAGCAAAACAAATAGGGTGGTGACACATGGAAAACTCCCAATGACCCCCATGGGTTGGAAAACCCCCCCTTAACCTTAGTAATCATGCCCTTTTCATTCAACGTTGACCGTTGTAGCTGGCTGTAGGTTTATTTTAATTGATGTGTGTATTTACATGATGCCAAACTATAAAGTGTCAGATAGCAGGATATACCATCGAAAACTATCCCTATTGCCGAAACATACACAACCAAATAGATGGTGGGGATTTTTCCTGTAGCTCCTCACCACGATTAATTACAATATATACATCATGTACCTTTTAATGTAACCAGGGTCAAAACCGGGGACATCACAATCCCCTTCCCCTTGGAATAACACCGTCCTCGGTGTTCCAATACATAGGAATACATATACAATTTGCTCATCCAAAATTTCAAAAAATTTTGCAGATCTGTCCCACGTTCAATTATTTACTTTGAACGTTCAGGACCAAGCCCCTCGGCTTCCATGAACTTCTCATGCTGGTTCTCAGCTTTCGGCTTATCCCGAAGCCTAGGAACTTTGTGGCTGCTACCCTCTTCATGTTTCCTCGTCGGACAATACCGGCATAAATGATGTCCTCCGCATTCCCAGCATTTCACTGGCTGCTTCATCTTTACCTGCTCAATTTCCTTTGAGTCTTCATGCCTGGACCGTTTCTCAATGGATCGCTTGGATGAATGTCCCATCATTGATCCACCTTCCTTTCCTTTGTTGATTGCTCCCAGAAGGCTTTTCACCTCCCTTTGCAAACCAATAGAGTCTTGCAAAATCTGGTGGTTCATTTCATTCTGCCTTTTCTGTATCTTAAGCATCTCTCCAAGATTTTCTTGGGTTCTGGCAATCGTTTGAAGGAGACTTGCAGCCAAGTCCAGCAAATTTTGATCTGCTGCCATGATCAATGTGTTAAATTTTCATATGCTTAGCTAAGACATCAATATTTCATTTCATTTTCATGACAAAAGCATATAAACAGGATCACTGAAAGATAGACAAGCACAACCATAAAAAAGGAACACAAAGATTTATCCTGGGAAAACCCTAAAGGGAAAAACCTAGCAAAAGCTTCCTCAATATAGATGCCCCAAAAAGATAAAAGATAAAACTAGCAAGGAGATCAAAGCCTGATCCTCCTCCTTCTCCAGCTACTTCTCTTCTCCACTAATGCACTACACAAGTGAGAGTGTGTGTGTCTCAAATGAGGAGAACTACACCTCTATTTATATTCATCCGTTTACTTAAGTTAACTCATTTGACATGTAGGCTCGAGTTAAATCATGCAGGCTCGAGTTACACATGTAGGCTCAAGTAACCACGCTAGGGTGCTGATGACCCACCTTTACAATTAGAGGGGACTACCTCATGACTCTTATTAGTTCTTTCGATTAGGAGCATCAGGGTACAATGTAATACAAGTGGTTATCCCGATAGGACCATCAGGGGCCACAAAAAGATACATATAGAATATTCTTTGAAGTTACAATATTTCAACACTCCCCCTTAACGAGAAGGGTATTCTACAGCAACATCAACAACAACAAGAGAAGAGATAGGGGACATCATCAACATAAATAGGGTAACACATCTATAAATCATTGGAAGCTTTTCAACATCATGTAGTCTTCATCTTCAATCTTCAGTCTTCATCATCAACAACATCTTCAGTCTTTGATCCGCAACATCTTCAGCATTTTGATCTTTCAATTAGCAACGACATCTTCAGCACTTGGACCTTTCAATCAGCAACAACATCTTCATCATTTTGACCTTTCGATCAGCAACATCTTCAGCACTTTGACTTTTCGATCAGCAACAACATCTTCAGCACCTTGGCCTTTCGATCAGCAGCAACATCTTCAGTACTTTGACCTCTCGATCAGCAATGTCATCATCAACACTTTGCCCTTTCGATCAGCAGCAACATCATCATCATCATATTCTGATCTGTCGATCATAATCATCATCACATTCTGATCTTTCAATCAGAAACATCATCATCATACTCCGATCTTTCAATCAGAAACATCATCATCATACTCTGATCTTTCAATCATAAACATCATCAACATACTCTGATCTTTCGATCAGAAACATCATCATCATACTCTGATCTTTCAATCAGAAACATCATAATCATAGTGCGTCATCATCATACTCTGATCTTTTAGATCAATACATCATCATCATCATACTCTGATCTTTCGATCAATATGTCATCATCATCATACTCTGATCTTTCGATCAGTACGTCATCATCATCATACTCTGATCTTTCGATTAGTACGGCATCATCATCATCAGCAACAACCTGCAATCCACAACTCAAAGACAAAAAGTATTTGGATCACTTTTGGACTCTCTGATCTTTCGATTAGTACGGCATCATCATCATCAGCAACAACCTGCAATCCACAACTCAAAGACAAAAAGTATTTGGATCACTTTTGGACTCTCTGATCTTTCGATTAGTACGGCATCATCATCATCAGCAACAACCTGCAATCCACAACTCAAAGACAAAAATTCTTTGGATCACTTTTGGACTTAAAGTCCAGGGATGATACAATCCCACCACATTCTCGACAACCGAAGTTACCGGATTGATTATGGGAGAATCAGTCCCTGTCACTTTAGGACTAAGTCCAAGGACAATGCAATCCTACCACATTCTCGAGGACCGAAGCCACTGGATTGATTACGGGAGAATCAGTCCCTATCACTTTAGGACTATGTCCAAGGATGATGCATTCCTACCACATTCTCGAGGACCGAAGCCACCGGATTGATTATGGGAGAATCAGTCCCTATCACTTTATGACTATGTCCAAGGATGATGCAATCCTACCACATTCTCGAGGACTGAAGCCACCGGATTGATTACAGGAGAATCAGTCCCTATCACTTTAGGACTATGTCCAAGGATGATGCAATCCTACCACATTCTCGAGGACCGAAGCCACCAGATTTATTATGGGAGAATCAGTCCCTATCACTTTAGGACAATGTCCAAGGATGATGCAATCCTACCACATTCTCGAGGAA
>LPNX010144162.1:438837-581280 GCA_001517045.1 Pseudotsuga menziesii | reverse complement strand
GATACAATCCCTCTTCATTCTCGAAGACCGAGGTCTCCGGATCACTTTAGGGCAAGTGCCTAGGGATGATACAATCCCACCACATTCTCGAGGACCAAGGTCACCAGATCTATTGTGGACAGATGTCCCAGGATGATACAATCCCTCTTCATTCTCGAAGACTGAGGTCTCCAGATCACTTTAGGGCAAGTGCCCAGGGATGATACAATCCCACTGCAACATCCCTACTCCCCCTTTCAGGGAAGATATTTTCGAACCACACCAAGCTTGTCTCGAAAGTGTTCGAACTCTACTCGATGCATAGGCTTCGTTAGTACATCATCATCCAAACCATCATCATCTACATCTTCAGTATGTGAATACTAAACTATCACCATTTGTATCTCCGGTATGTGAATACTGAAATATCATCTATATCTTTAGTATGGGAATAATGAAATCATCATCATCTATATATTTAGTATGGGAATACTGAAACATCATCATCTCTATATTCAGTATAGAAATACTGAATCACCATCATCTGCATCTACAGTATCATCATCTGCATCTTATCTTGTATGTAGAAATACCGGATTTCTGCGTGTTACGTCGAAACACAGGGTTCTTTGTCATCACAACTATGTTTATCACATAGAATCATTGTAGTGTCCATCTTCAGGTCAAAGAGGCCTGATATCAGCTTCTGAAGCCATATGGCTTCACAACTTAGTAGAGCATTTTGCTATGTATTCTGCTTCAACCGTGCTAAGAGAAACACTGGACTGTTTCCTGCTAAACCATGAACTCATAGCAGACCTCAAACAAAAGCATATACCTGATGTGATTTTCCTATCTGAGATACTTCCAGCCCAATCTGCATCTGTGTATCCATACAATCTATACTCATGGCTACCATCATAGTATAGACCAAAGTCTATAGTCCCTTTCAGATATCTCATCACATGTTCTGCAGCTACTAGGTGAACCCGTCTTGGTTGAACAAGATATTGACTTAAGGTGTTCACAACAAAACAAATGTCTGGTCTGGTATTGGTTAAGTACATCAATGACCCAATTATTTCTCTGTAGTGAGTCACATCCACTAACTCTAATGATTCATCAGCTAACAGCTTCAAGTTGGAGTCCGTGGGTGTGGCCATGACTTTGCATTCCAACATATTGAATCTCTTCAATATCTCTACCACATACTTTCCCTGGTTGAGAAATATTCCTTCTGAACTTTTCCATACTTCCAGACCTAGGAAATAATGCATTAACCCAAGGTCTTTCATCTCAAATTCTTCTGCTATTTTATTCTTGCTTTCCATGATTTGTTTCTCATTCCCTGTCAATAATAAGTCATCCACATATAGTAATAGAATGACAGGTACATCTTCTACAACCTTGTAGGAAAGTTTAGGATCGACTTTACTCTTGGCAAATCTCATGCTCATCAGGAAACTATCTATTCTTCCATACCAAGCTCTGGGAGCTTGCTTCAGGCCATAGAGGGCCTTCTTCAACTTGCATACTTGATTCCATCTGTCTTCAACTTCAAATCCTCGTGACTATTCGATGTAAAACTCTTCCTCAATCATACCATTAAGGAAGGATTGTCTTTACTTCATCATGGAAGAAATTACCATGATAGTTTTGAAGGAAGTGTACCTTGCTTCCTAGAGTAAGTGTCTCTTCAGAATTAATTCCCTCTTTCTGATAGAAACCTCTAGCCACAACTCTTACCTTACTTCTATCAGCAACATATCTTATCTTGCAAATCCATTTGGAAGATACCACATTCTTGCTTTCTGGTTTGAGTACTATATCCCAAACATCATTCTAGTATCATAACATCTTCTATGAGTTTGTCTTCTCAGGTCATCAACATATCATAGTCTTCTGCATTCAACCTTGAAGGTTGGAACCCACTTTACCCTTGGTAAAGTCTCGATCCTTCACAAAGCTGTCCATCATGTCGTACCATGTCGAACTCAGATATAATTTTCTGTAGTCACTCCCCCTGAAGTGGAGTATCATCTTCCCTCTTCATTCTGTACAGGTGGTTCTATGCTTGATAAATACTGGTCAATAGAGCATGTCATGTCATAGTCTATTCTTTCTCGGGAGAATCACGAACCTTGCTTTGTACACTTGTTCCATCATATCATATACATCATTCCCCATGATCAACTATTATTCTTTGATCATAGCTTCTTTCATAGCATTCTTTTCTTCATCTTGAGTTATCTCTTGTACCCATGGTGGTCTTCATCCTTCAAGGTGGATCTACCACTCTCTGAAGCTCTTTCTTCCGTCATGGTGTCTCTGACCCTGGGAGCTTCAGACTCATGTTTATTGGAGTGAATCTTGAATTGTCATCACTTGTTCTTCGGAACAAGTCTCATCCTTCTTTTCTTGTAGGAGGTTGTACATAACCTTTCCTACAATTCAAATGCACCAGTTACATTTTTAGAACTATTTCATAAAACATATGCATAACAACAAATTCTTATGCATCATGCAACTGTTTAGTCAATACAACATTCATCCATATCTCACATAAACTTTCTAGATTCCTTCCATCTCCACCATGACATTATTGAGATTGTGCACTAATCCAATATGTCAACAAAGAGGTTTGATAAGTAGCAATGGAGAGTTGTATAGCACCATGAGCTACTTACCCATCACATGCATATTAGTAGAATACAGTCATTAATGCAAACAATCTATCATGCATAACACATCAACTAAATATAATCAAATGTATAACAAAACAATATCATGAAATGACAATTGAATACTTATCTTTTATTTGTTTTGTGGGTAGACTCCATCTTGATCATTCTACTTTATCATATTATTCATTCATGAAATCATCATTTCTTATCCAAATGACAAGAATTGAGTTCTTCATATTCCTCATCGCTTGAGGGATCTTCTTTGAATGGTGAGAGCTTGATCTTCAATTGTTTCCATATTTCTTCTTCTCTTCTTATGAGACGAGCTTCTTCTTCTTCCCAAAGTTTGTTGAAATTAATTACTTCCTTCTGGCACACATTATTTGCATGAATGAATCCCATGGTCCTGGGAGGCCATTCAAGGTGGCTATCACCACTTCTGCATTCTCCACTTCTTCTTCTACCGCTTCAAGTTGTTCTGCATTCTAGATATTCACATTCTTCAAATGTTTTCTCAAAGCCATCTTCTGATTTAAGTTATTATCTTCAAATAGCCTGGTCAAGGAATCAAACATATTCGGTGTCTTTGGGGAGACACTTTTGGTACAAGTTGATTCATGACTGAATCAACAATGATCTTCTTGGCCTTGACCAAGTTCTTCTTGTGTAAGGCTTCTAGCCTCATCTCCCTCTGGAACTGGAACCTCTATACTCATGTAGGTGTCCAAACCATTTTCTTCAGAGAGATCATATACTTCTAGGCTTGTAATTTGTCAACTTCACCAAGCTTATCATCAAGCTGGTGTGATAGATCACTTTGAAATGAGAACCTCAAATGAAAATAGCAAAGGATTAGATCTTACCAATTTGAGGTGTTCGTCCTGCTTTCAGAGCTAGCTGATTTAGGGTTTGTCAGAGAAACCCTAATTTTAAAAAATTGGAATCTTTAAGATATGATTGGATATAAAGACATATCTCTTCAAATGGAGCTGTCTAATGTACTCCTTTTCTGAAAATAGTGGAGGGAAGCTTCCGGAACAAAAAGCCCTAGATTTCCAATTTCTTCTGCAAATATTCCTGTTACTGTTTCTATGATATCTCCGAAATTACTGATCCTATGTGTCTGAAATTTCGTACAGAGGTAACCTTGCATGTCCCTGATCCAAAACCATAGGTTTCATCAGAATTGGTTTTACCATTTTGGATTTATGATCCTTTTCCCAAGGTGACTTGTTACAGGACTGTTCAGAACAGAAAAGTTGTATGGAATGCCACGTGTCACTGGTTCATCTTATGAGTTTGATATTTGGACCACTAAAGTTACAGTATATTTCCTTTCTAGGACATCTTTAGGAATTTTATTTGGACCTCTGTAGCCCAAGATATTGTAGTTCTCCCCAGGTGTCCTGTTTAGGGATGAATTATGGAAGAGGCTAGAACCCTATTTTGGAGGGATAATATCTCCCAGAATATAGCGAATCTAAGGCGGAAATTTAGACACAGTGTACATCAGGATTTTATATTCGGCCCCTGAAATTTTCAGCCCCTGAGCCTTCACCAATATCGGGATATAGCGAATGTACCAAAACTTAGTCGTTTTAGTACTTAGGGTTTTTCTAGCTAGGGGTCAAACTAGGGTTCGACTTTCCCAGAGTTTCACCCAACCAAATTTCTTGATCCAGGTCTTTAAACTTTGGTTTTTATGAGGAGAAAATTCCTATGCTGGTCTCACTCAAAAATTCCTCTTCTGTAGAAAGCCCTAATTTCCGCATCGAAAACTGAAAATGCTCGGAATCGAATTCCGCTTCGACAAAAAGATGCGCCCTTCAATGGAGAGTCAGCCTAGCATACTTTTGCTGATCAATTGTGGAGAGATAACCAAAAATTAAGAAGCCCTAGATTCTGTAGCTGCACAATGTCTTCTTTTCAGGGTGGCTCTGATACCATGTTAAATTTTCATATGCTTAGCTAAGACATCAGTATTTCATTTCATTTTCATGACAAAAACATATAAACAGGATCACTGAAAGATAGACAAGCACAACCATAAAAAAGGAACACAAAGATTTATCCTGGGAAAACCCTAAAGGGAAAAACCCAGCAAAAGCTTCCTCAATATAGATGCCCCAAAAAGATAAAAGATAAAACCAGCAAGGAGATCAAAGCCTGATTTTCCTCCTTCTCCAGCTACTTCTCTTCTCCACTAATGCGCTACACAAGTGAGAGTGTGTGTGTCTCAAATGAGGAGCACTACACCTCTATTTATATTCATCCGTTTACTTAAGTTAACTCATTTAACATGTAGGCTCGAGTGAAATCATGTAGGCTCGAGTTACACATGTAGGCTCAAGTAACCACACTGGGGTGCTGATGACCCACCTTTACAATTAGAGGGGACTACCTCATGACTCTTATTAGTTCTTCCGATTAGGAGCATCGGGGTACAATGTAATACAAGTGGTTCTCCCGGTAGGACCATCGGGGGCCACAAAAAGATACATATAGAATATTCTTCGAAGTTACAATATTTCAACACAATGTGCACCACTGGATTTCACCTTTCTCACCTGTGAAATGCATCATTGAAATTCTGTTAGACCAAGCATAATATTGGCATTAATATCAGTCATTTAATTTTCCAATTGGCATGACAGTCCAGGCCTCATCAAGGAGACTTTCATATTTTTCATGCCTTCCCAACAGGCACATGAGCTCATTCAGTTCCATTCTTGGGCAGGGAATTAACCATTCCAGCATTCACAATATACTTTAAGCAAATACACACATTCTATTTTTAGTCATACATGCATTCAACAACCTTTTGTTTTCACAATGCATAAACATATATATATATATATATATATATATATATATATATATGTGTGTGTGTGTGTGTGTGTGTGTATGTATGTATGTATGTATGTATGTATGTATGTATGTATGTATGTATAATAAAAAGGCAAGAGAGCGCAGCAAGAGTTTTTCCCCTCTTTGTTTTGTTCCATCCTGGAACCCACACCACCGCTGTGGATTTTCGTGCTCTCAACCTCTTTCACTTCACCGTAAATGCTGGACCAATCCCTCTTGGTCATGACACTTAGTGTCTCCGGTATATTTTAGACCTCTCAACCATGGAGCCTCCCCACATGGCTTGTCTCGGCTGCTAGGACCTTCACAGTCTTGCTATCACCTTTTTCATCACCGCTCATTCTGAGCTCTTTAGGATAGTCACATGTCCACATGCACCCCTAGGATGCTTTCATAGTCCTCACTCCCAGTGATACCTATATCCAAACATTGAATAGATTCACATGTTTAGTTTATTCTCATCGATTTTATCTCTAGAACAAGAGTTTAAAACATCATAACCAAATCATATACACATGTATATTTATAAGCAAAATATTGCAAAATAATCCAATACTTATCTGTATTATGCGTTTCCTCATTGGTCCATGGGATCCTCCTTTGCTTTGCAAGCCTTGGGATCGCCTATGGACTTGGATGTTAGGTCAGCATGCAGGATATTTCACAACATCCTTTTATATAAATATATCAAGCACAGTCAAGCCAACCCTCATTGGGTTTATCAGACCGTTAACAAATTTCCTGTACTTATATCAACAACCAATCATCATCCAAGCCAACCCTCATTAGGTTTATCAGGCCATCAACAACAACACATGCCCTTATATCAACCATAAACGACCATTTTCCATATCACCCAGAGACCACACTGTAAACTACATTTGCTTATCCTGACAACACAAGCAATATAAGCATATTCGTTAGATTTATTGCTCTAAAATTGTAACCATATTTCACACAATTCACTATCAAGTATTGAGACACCAAGAGTGCATCCACTCCCTAGGGTGTAATCAATATTGAAAATCCTTCCATGATCTGACATCGGAAAAGTGTGCACCCTTGTTTGGTGTGTATCATGTAGGCCCGATTCATACTCAAGCAATCAGTTCAAATGAAAATAAAATTAAAACATGTTCTGCATATGGAATTTTAACAATTTAACATGCATATTCCTAGCTAGGGTCACAAAACACTTATCCATTTGCCGAGGCAGTATTCCTTTGTTAAGGAGGAATGTGGGCTCCCTTATTTGAGTTGACAGTCCCTCAGTTTTCCATCCCAATTCCTCTTTACATTTCATATCCACACATGTCTTACCAACATAATCCATACCATCTCACTTATGTTGCTTACCAAACATGTAGTGCAGATGAGACACTTCCAAAATCTCCAATGGAGTTTCACCCGAAACCCATTTCCAAGATAAGGGAAAACCTTCCCATCAAGTTTGGCTCCTGCAGGTCATCACACATGATTTTCCTGCAGTGTGTACCCCTGGCACATTCATCAAATAGCCAACAGTCAATCATTATCTGATAATACAATCCAAATTGATTGTTCCATAACCAAGCAATAACATTATTAATTAAATTCAATGATAATTTGCAACTCTGTTTACTACAAAAACTGATTTGCTTGGCAATGAGGTGATCCTTATTTGTGGGTCTCTTGTAAGTAGCACCACTATGCCCATTATAATTTCATGCTTAATAACATAGTATGAATACCCACTTACAATGCATCCTCCTGACACAATCTTATGCAAGCCGATAGTGATTAGTAGTTGTCAGCAATTTCTCAAATCCGAAATTCACAAATTCAAATTTACAACTCATTATGCATACAAACTATTATCATAGCCATGAGACCCTTTTCATGAGGTTTGGCTCTTTCACATGGTAGATTTCGGCCTTTGCCATGGTCTTACTCTCATTGCCATGCTCCAAACAATCTACCTGTAACCTGAACTTCAATCAGCCAAACACTTGGTAAGTCTTGATGCATATAACATTTTCATTGCTACAACAATCACTGAAGCATTTTCAGAATCTATAAAATTCCAATACTTCCAGCTGTTAATCACATTAATATTACCAAAACTCATTTACTTCACACAATCATTCTCATATTTTAAATTACAGAGTACAATCACATCTTTCATGTAATTTAAATGAAATGTTTAGATACTCCTTACTTCACAAGTGTATCATTTGTACCACCTTGCTCTTCCATAGAGCATTTCCGGTAGCTAATCGATCATGACTACCTTATTCATGCACTTACTATCATGCATTCATAACAGCTCCTTCATGGGTCCTAGTTACACCCTTGACATTACCAGTTGGGTTGGTCCTTTGCAGGAGATTGCAGAATTTGCTCACCAACTTTTGATTCTAGACTTGTTGCCTTATCCCTTTCTCCATAGGGTTGCTAGTCACATTTGTCAACATCAACAACATACTCAACCATTTCCATGTTGTCGTTGGTTTTTTTTTTCCACTAATGCCAATACCAATGCAATAATTATCATTAGTGATTCATTATAAATGTATAATCCTCAATATCCTACGCATGCAAAGCATATCCTCATACACCTCATGTATAAAACTTATGAAATGTAGCTATAATCAGCAAGATAGGGTTTAAGGAAACTTTCCTTTTTAAGTCCCTCATCTTTGCATGGAACTCCTCTTCCACACCACAGTTGGTTTGACTTCATGGTCTTGCTACCTCTAGGCATGCAATTCCCGAATTTGTCCATTTTGACAGCAACACATTTATCTTTCAAGCAATCACTAGCACTTTGCTGCTCCACACTCAAATTCTGGTGACTCTCCCTTGTTCCTTGCTGGATAAGCTTTCCGACGCCTATCCAAATGCTTCATTCTGACCTCGGGTGTGAAAACCACACCACTTCTAAAATGATGACATTCATCAAATTTAGGCAAAACACTCAGCTGTGTTTTGGTCTGAATTGTTAATTTCAGCCACCTGGAATTTTCTTTCCTTTTAGCCCTGAACTACTGAAAAATTCCATGAAAATTCATTGAAACACTTAGTTGGAATCCACTGAAAATTTCACTGGAAGACCCAATTTTCCTTTCTCCCTATCGGGTCTCATCCCATCTACAACTCCGACACTTTGGCGATCTAAGCAACAAATTTCTTCGGCGCTCATCAGCGACCAAGTTGACTGTTCATCGGTGGTCTATTGCTTATTTCTTTTCAACATTTCGATGGGAAAAATGACTAAACTCCCACTCTGTATCGGTGAGCAAATCAACTGTTCATCAGGTGCATAGTCATTTGAACAACCGCAACGGTGAAAAATGATCTTTCTACCATTTTCGCGAGCAAACCGGCTGAGCTTTCGATCTGTGATCTGATCATTAACAGATTTTCGATGCCTTCTTCAAAATTTTCCTCCAATCGAGTCTATTAGCCCGTGTCTTATTGACGACCTGTTGATCTATTTTTTTCCACGGTATCGGGCCTGTAACCATCTACTTTTTCAAGCTTCGTCGGCGACCTGTTGTTTAATTTTGTTTGCCATATCAAATCCTTAGTAGACTATCGCTCTGATTTCATCGGCAATAGCCTAGGCTAAACACTGGGTCGACAGTTGGGTGCCCTACACATTGGTCAGTTAGTCATCAAGTTTTCCGCAATAGCAGCCAACGATCTCCTTAAGTCTTCCACAGCCGTAAGTCTATCGGTGATCGGAACCCCTAGAAGCTACGGCATTGGCGCTCGAAGGCCCTCCTCATCAGGTGGTTAGTCTTTTCAATCTCCGAAACGGTGGACGTTCAAAAAACTTTACCTGTCATAGCTCATCAATGACTGCATCGTCTGATCATTAGCGATGTGATCAACTAACCATCATCGATGGCTGATGATTCCATGCCTTAGAGAAATTTTCAAAATTGTTCTCTTCCTTTCTAAACTTTCATTGGCTCAACTATCCTTTATTCTCCACCAATCTGTTTCTTATCTATCGGTGAAAAACTTCCTCTATCCATCGCCTTCAGTCAGAGCTACTGTTCCCTAAACACCTCGGTATCGGTGACTAAGAGGACTAGTGCATCAACGGATTAGTTCAATCAGTAGCCACAACAGCACCTCATCATCTTCAATTCCTTTCTGATCGGTGGTCCAATCCACTAATGCTTTCTGATAGGTGAACTGAAGCATGATTTTGACTAGCATCTGCAGTCGAAGCTTCTCCCTATCGGAAGACTAGTGATCTAGGCTTCCACAACGGCGGACAGACGAAACACTACCTTCTTCCGATGGCCAATGATTTCGGGCCTTAGAAAAAAATTTCAAAATTTTGCGCCATCGGCGGTCGAAGGCTCTATGCATCGGAAGCATAGTGGTCTAGCCATCCGCAACAACGGGTGCTCGATCAACTAATTTCCGCCGATGATTTCAACACTGAAACAAATTTTTGAAACTTTCTTCTTCTGTTGGCGGTCAGAACCACTAGCACTGCTACATCGGTGTTTTAGTCCCCATGGTAGCCGTAATGGCGGCAACCCATTCAACTAATTCTTATTGATGTTCATCGGTAGTTTCTCGTCTAACCATCGACGATGAGAACAACTATCTTCCACTGATCACTGATGGTCGGACTTAGCAAAATTTTCAAATTTTTTTCGGTTACTATCCATCGGGTGGCCTTCCCACTAAGTGCCCGCTGCATCAGAATATATTATCACCGAGTCTTTCGATGGGCTGATAGTTCTGGCACTTAGAAAATTTTCTGAGTTTTCCTGCCACAATTTTCTGATTACTATTCGGCAAAAGGCAACCTGCTTCTGTTATCTGATCTATCATGGCCCATTCATGCCCATGCTGCAACCAAAGCTCTGATACCATTCTGTCACGTCCCTGACCCTCTGACCGACGAAGAGGACGCTACTATCACCTAACGTACGGGAAAATAGCCCCCATGAACATGGACAGGCATATAATGCTGAATTAAAAAGTTTAAAGCATAAAACATACTAAGATGCATAATCCTTCATATACATAGCAGAGGCAAACATTCATTCATTCCATCATACCACATGTTCATTATATTCATTAATTAATAAATATAAATGCAAAGACAAAATGGACATGAATACTCATCTGATAAGAACCTGTCCCGCAACCAGCTACGTTGCTGCAACGTTCCACCAAACCATAGGCCAGCGTGCTCATCAATCTCTCAGCAACACTGCCACCCCCGAGCTCGGCATGATTCCTTAAGGAATAAAGGTCAAAGCAGGATTACACATAGCCAAGGTACACAAATCAGTCAATTCCACACAGTAGGGTTTATTAGGCCGTAAAGGAGCTAGGAAAGGCTAAATGCTAAGCTGGTGGCCTGAAACGCCAGTTTTCTCAAGCAAACCCAGCCTCTAATCCTACTTTCAATAGTCCAAAGACCAACCACTGCATGTCGCAGTAAAACAAACAGTTCACAGCTCTATGAAGAAGGCAAGGACAACAGGCTGACAACCCCAAACAAAAGGTGAAACACAGTTTAGGTCAAACCATGCTCCAGAGTTGTTCTTGGCCCTAGCATGGCCAAAACAACTCAGCAACAATTCCCCAAAAGACGTCTGCAGCCTCAGCAACCAAGAAGTAACCCGAAACCAGGGTAAATCGCCAGCAGCCCCAATCTTATAAGGAAACGACAGCAGCATTACTCAGTCTGCAAAAGGGAAGGAAGCCCCGAACTCCGAGCATAGACAGGGAAAAACATAGACACACAGCAAAACCCCAAAAGGATGTTTGCAGACGCAGCAACCCAACCAGGGATAGATCAACAGTCCAATCCCATAAAGAAACAACCAGAATGATACATAGTCTGCAGATGGGGAAGGAACCGATTCTCAATCTATGCGTGAGGGTAAAAGGACACAGCCAAAGCAAAACTGTGAATGAATGGATCATGACCCCAGTTCCACGGTGGAGTAAATAGAACACTGCACAGTCTGGTAATGGTAGAAGATACAAACTCCCTGCATGAACAGGGGGAAGAAATATCACTCAAAAAACCCTAGAAACAAACCCCATAGTGAATAATCACGGCAGTGTTTTACAGTCCGACAATGGAGGGGTCGAAAACACAAAATTCCTATCTAAATGAGAAGAAGAATGTTTCTCCAATTAGTAAGGCGGTGTGTGAAAGTACTGGCGAATCCCCCAACAAGAAATCGCACCCCTTCTTAACTCAGCTCTGCTTGAGGAAGATGAACCGGCCCCCTGCGCGTCCCTGCGTGAGAGTGAACCCAATGGCCCAAAGAGTGGCATAGTGATGGTTCCCTTACCCACGTGAAGGTGGAGATATGGCTGGTGGAGTGAGCGTGTGGAAAAGACTGACAGTCCTGCCACCCTCCACTTCCAGCAATAACTTCCTCAACAACTCAGCAGAACATTAAAGAGGTGGTTGGATGAGACAAGGGAAGATGAGCAAAACAAACAGGGTGGTGACACATGGAAAACTCCCAATGACCCCCACGGGTTGGACAACCCCCCCGTAACCTTAGGAATCATGCCCTTTTCATTCAACGTTGCACTGTCGTAGCTGGCTATAGGTTTATTTTAATTGATGTGCGTATTTACATGATGCCAAACTATAATGTGTCAGATAGCACGATATACCATTGGCAACTATCCCTATTTCCGAAACATACACAACCAAATAGATGGTGGTGCTTTTTCCTTTAGCTCCTCACCACGATTAATTACAATATATACATCATGTACCTTTTAATGTAATCGGGGACATCACACCCTTCCTTACCTTTACAGCAAATAACATTCGAGGTTAATGCTTTATCCTTTAATAAAAACCAGCAATTTTTTTTTGCTTTAAGTGGACATTTGAACTTCCAAAGAACCTTCCACCACCAAGAAAGTTCCTCCACCTGTCTATCCAACATTAATTGAAGATAATCAGATCTAGGAGTGTATTTCCCTGATTTAGACTAATTCCAAATCAGGAGATCCTCATCACATGACAATATGACATGACTGGTTTTTAATAGAGCCAAATATTCATTCCAGCAAGTGATATCTTGTTGATCAGCAAGACCAATCAAAGCAACTGAAAACCAACCTTAATTATTCAACAAAGACATATCAGGACAGCCAATATCATTAAGAAAAAATAATCCAGCAGAATGAAGTTTATCCACCAGACTAAGTGGTAGAATGTGTCTCCACTTATAGCCAACCCAAGGATCCACTCCGATTCTAGCATTGGCTCCATTCCTAACCTTCCAAATAAGAAATTTACCAATAAGGTCAAAATACCAAAGCACTGATTTCCAGCAAATGGACATGCATCTCTTTTTTTTAACAGTCACACGAATCCAATCCAACAGGGATAAAGGATAAATATACTTTTGTATAGCAATCTGCACCCAAAGGCCCGTTCCATGAAGCAAATTCCAAACATTCTTAGCAGCAAGAGATTTAGCAAACAGAAATGGTATCTTCAACCCCCATCCTCCCAGAATCTTTGGACATGCTAAAGTTTTCCAAGATGTCCAGGGCAATTTAGAAGAGTCCGAATTCCTTGCCCATAAGAATTTTAAACATAATCTTCTGATTTTTTCAATAATGCCCATAGGTATCTAGAAATGCATCCAGTAAACTGGGATAGCTTCTAATACAAATTTAACCAAAATGAGCTTACCTCCCTTAGACAGCCATCGAAAACTCCAGTTCTTGATTCTCTTTTCCACCTTAACCACCAGCCAATCCCAATCTTTGTTGTAATATTTGTAGTATAGTATTGTTAATTTATCTACATTTATCAGCATCCCAGAAGCTTTACAAAAATTTTGCATAATCTCATAAAGAATTGATAGAGATTGCTCAGAACCATCAGAAACCATGACAATATCATCAACAAATAAAACATGAGTTAATGTAATATCATTCCCAAAAGATATTCCATGAAAATCTCTAGATGCTTTTGCAGACAATAAGGCCCTACCCAATCCTTCAACAACTATAAGAAAAAGGAGCGGAGCCAGAGGACATCCTTGCCTCAATCCTCTGCCTGATTTGAAAAAAGATGAAGCCGCTCCATTAATCAATACAACAAATGAGACAGATGAAAGACTGCTCATAATCCATGAAATAAAAGGAACAGAGAAACCCATTTTAGAAAGGATTATCCTCAAAGAAGTCCAACTGACTCTGTCATAAGCTTTAGACAAATCAATTTTTAAAACCATAGACTTCAATTTTTTTACATAAATCATATGTAATCCTTCCTGAATTACCCCAACAACATCATGAATCTGTCTGCCAGGTAAAAACCCAAATTGTTCACCAAAAATGTACCTGCCAAGTACCTTCCTAATACGAATCGATATAATCTTTCCAATGATTTTGTAACAGAAATTACATAAAGAGATTGGTCTAAAATATTCAAAAGATTTAGGCAAATCAATCTTAGGAATTAATGCAATAAAAGTTGAATTGAAAGTAGCAGGTACTTTACCATACTTCTGAGAATCCTCAACAACTTTTAACAAATCTGGACCCAAGACATCAAAGAGCACTCGATAAACCTCCATCGGGATCCGATCCGGACCCGAACTCTTATCACTCTTACTTACAGCTAAAACAGTTTGAATCTCCAACAAAGAAATGAGAAGCATAGGTTCTTCATTCTCCAAATCAAAAATAGAGGTAGGAAAAGACTCTGCAATATTCATAATCTCTGGAAGATGTAGTATCTTATCTTCCTGAAACAAATGCTCAAAATGTTGTACACCAACCTTTGCAATTGAATCAAATCCTTCTACTGAAATTCCATCATCTCCCTCAATTTTCCAGATAGAGTTAATATTCTTTCTATGATTAGCAAACTTATGAAAGAAAGAGGTATTATCATCCCCACATAAAAGCTAGGTAACCCTACTTTTCTGTCTAGCTTCCTGCTCACGAACTAATAGGATAATTCTTCTACGAGACTCCAAATCAACAAGAGAAATCCTATCAGCCTCAATGGAGAAACCAAAACCAGGTTTGTTAAAAGAATCTACAATCAAGCCTTCAATTTCCACTAATTCCTTGGTCTCCTGAACCTCTTGCTTGATAGAACAGGAAATAGAAACATCCTTGATCATTTTTAGATTAGCCACAAAATGAGATGCAGCAGAAACCAAAGGGTTATCCACATACACAATCTAAGAAGCCTTAAGTAAGTCAACAAAGTCCTCATTTAATAACCAAAGGGCATTAAGTTTGAAAGGAGACCATGGTTTAGGATTATTAGATAATAACTGAAGGAAAACTGGCTAATGATCAAAATCCCCCCCACATCCCACCCATTGTCGAAGATGCAAATCTAAATCCAAAAAATCAGCTGATACCAGAAGTTTGTGCAATCGTTTACAGATATTTCATTTCCAACTCTTCTATTAGACCAAGTAGGAGCTAAAACACGTGGAACAATATCCACAAGACCAAAAGCATCCAAATTTTTAGAGAAAAAATCTGATAAACTATCCACACAAGCCTTTTCACCCCAAATTTCTGAACAGCCCAAAGAGAAATTCAGATCTCCCCTGAATATCAATCTAGTAGTTTTAAGACATTCCAAAGAGAGGAGATTGTTCAAAAACCTAACCCTATCCAAATAGGGCCCATAAATATTCATAAAACAAAAAACCTCCTTCATTTCAATAGAATACAAGGATGCAAATAAACCAGAATCCACTGCCCACGCACTTAACAACCGAAAATGTCTAATCCTCCAACCTAATAACAAACCTCCAGACTTCCCTTTAGCATCCAAGGAAATAAAAACCCAACCAGAAAGCATTAATTCCATCTCACCAGCCAAACTGAACCCATCCCCCATAATTTCTTATAAAAATAAAACATCAATAAACTAATCTTCTATCAGCCTACAAACAACTACTTTTTTAGGTAAACTAGCTAAACCCTGACAGTTAAGAGTTGTCACAATCATGGTGAAAACCTAGAAAGGGAAGCCACTGCTCTAAGTGCCCCAGTTTGGTGTTCCAAACAAATATTAGGATCCTTCTCATGTAGACAAACAAAAACCCTAAGGTTTGATCCCATCAAAACTCCAGAATGTGCCTTATTCAAAACCCAAGTCACACCATTTTTTTAACAGGATCTGAGATAATAACCCTTATATTTAAACAAATAACCTTTCACAGGTGATACAAACCCTAAACCACCTAAAGAAAAATCTGAAATCAAGGAAACTTCTGAATGAACCTCCATCAGAGACTCAAAATATTTTAATTCTTTAAACCCGGGAAAAGTAAAATTCTCATTAATAAAAGGCTCATCCAAAACAATAGGTTTAAGAACATCCAAAGATAAAAGTTGTTCTTCAATATCCAAACCCGAAAATCCCTTAGATAAAAGATCATCCACAGGATATAGCTGATGATTAGTTATTACCTCATCAGAAACCAAATTATGCACTTTATCAAAAACCTGTACATCGGGCACTAAACTAAGTTCACTATGAATTCCGAAGCCACCCTCCAGAGATTCAACCCCTAATTTTTCCAAACCCTCCTCAGGAATAACGCCATCCGATCCCATAGATTTCTTCGCCCGCCAAACAGATTTTACCACCCCACCCGGTTTATGATGAAAAGAAAGATTGCAATCAGAGGCTAAATTCCCATGTCTATAACACCTAATACATTTAAAAGGAGCCCCAACATAGTCCAGAGGCTGTTTAAAACTTATATCACCCTTTGATATCATCAAATCAGCCACTAACCCTTTACTGATATCAAGAGGAACTAAAATTTTACCCAGACAACAGACACCTGAATGAAGAAAGCCTTAGGTCAGCTTCAAAAAACGTTCCCAAGGAATTTCCAACCAATTTAAAGAAATCTAGGTACCAAAACTCAAAAGGCAGATTCGGCATTTTAACCCAAATTGGAAGAGTATCATACCTTTCAAAGCGCGGGTCAAATAATGGGGTCCATCGCTTCAAAAGGAGACCAGTTCCCTCCCATCTCCAAGAACCAAAAAGGATTAAATTCGAATCCACAGCTTCATGGAATTTGAAGGCAATCCACCCCTGCGGTAGAACAAACACCTCCGAACAAAGCGGAATAATATCCATCCAAGTATCATTTACCCATTTCTTTAAACCCGTCAAACTAAATTTTTTCCCTCCAAAACGCCCAACAAGAGTATGTGCGTTTGTCAAAATGATTTCATTCATTTTAATATCATCTCCCACCACTAACAGAACTGGATTCACAGCTTTTTAATAACCTGTGCAGATCTCTGCCCACCAATTCCAGGAACAAACCTCTTTTTGTCCAAAGAAACCACTAGAGAATCCACAAAACCCACCAACAAATTCACAACCTTTGAATGATGAAGTTTAGAAACATCTCCAAAATATAGCGAAAGCTCCTGTTCCGCAGGTTTATCAAAACTGTCCACCCGAGAATCCAAAACAATACCAACACCACTCACCGTCCTAGAAGAGTGCAAACCGTATTCATCGCCCACAAAACCTATATCAACACACATCTCAGAATCCGCAGACCCCAAATGAAACAACAATCTTATCATTCGCCTTATTAGACAACTCCACTCCATTTACCCCTAATCCCACAGGAAAATTCAAATCATACTGTTCGTCAAATTCTTCATCGGAGGAGAAATCCTCTCTGCGCAATGGCAAAACAACCAACGCAAATGCCAATCTCCCTTCCGAAGGCTTGATTGTCTGCTGAGTTTTGGGAGGAGTATGTGCCAGCGCTTTCATGTCCCGAAGCAACATGAATACCAATGTGGCGCCACAATATGAGTAAGGTGCAAAAGAACAATAAAGAAGGATTTAAATGATCGTCACGTCCAGAATCAAATGCACTCAAAACCAAATTTGGCCAACCTCCAAAAAAACCCCAAAATCAAAAAGCTAAAGCCAGTATCGCCATAGTAAAAAACACTAATCCGTCAAATTAAAGCCCCAAACAACCTGCTAAATAAAATCCCGTGTCAAACAGGATAAACAGTCATAACTCCATATCCTAGGAGATCTTTCAAATCTCGATACTGTCAGCTAATATTAAAGGAATATGCTCAGCGCTTTACACCTGTTTAAACGAAATGCCAAGTGTTCCTTCTTCAAGTAGGACGTAAATCCTCCTACCGACGATCTTGCTCCTCCTGCCATCAATCTTCAAGGAGTATGTTGTTCTTGCTCCTCCTGTCGACGATCTTGCTCCTCCCGCCATTGATCTTCAAGGAGTACTTTGAGCTTCATCCAAGAACCTTGGCTTACAATTAAAACTTATAATACAAGTAAGAACAATAATTATAATGATTTAGTGTTTTGATTTATTGCTCTTATTCTCAACATGATTCTTTTTAGTGCACATCTTTTGTTTTGATTTTATTTCCATAGTGTGGACTTCAATTTCTATTCACTAAAATATCAAGTAAGTTTAAAAGGTCAATTAAATTTTTTTTTAATTGTTTTTTACTAATTAGAAGATGGGAGAAAAAAACAGAAAATAAATGAAAATAAACTTAAAATAATAATATCAAATAAGAATCAAATCTTTGATGATTTTTATGTTTGAGTCAAATTTGTCTTTGTTTGAGTTTTATGTAGTGGTTATGTGTTTTATTGACCAAATTTCACTCATGTTGATATTTATTTGTCTTTTTATATGGTTTACAATTAGTTAGAAAGCTATTTCACTAAGAAATATACCAAACACTTTTTATTCCAACATAAAAATCAAAGTATAACTAAATTACATAATCCACTTATTTATTATAAAAAGAATCAACAAAAACAAACATGTCTTTACAATAATTAAAACTATATGAAAAGCATAACAATGATTCCTTCCAATTACTAAAGCAATAACTAACAAACAATAAACTTATTCTTTTATTACATAAAACTCATTTTTTAATAAATCCTACTTAATATTAAAAAAAAAATTAACTTCCCCTTTTCTTTTTTTCCCAAAGCTTACCCAGGACCGACATGAAAGTACATTCCCCAATTACGCTACCATAATTATATTACAAAGTAAAAGAAGACAACATAAATTGAGCTTGAGGTCATTTGTATGAAACATGGAAAAGGATATATAAAATATCTGGGTGGAAGAGGCAATGGACTAGAGGCACATTGGCATCTCGATCCAGGTCAGGTCAAATAAGCAACCCTATTTCAATCTGTTTTGAACTTAGTGATTTTTAAGGAGATAATGCATGTTTTTAACCATTAAGCCTCCATCAAAAATATTAATGACGCAAGTCAACAAGACCAAAGATATTAAGGATACAAGCTAGCAAGGCTCTGGGATAACAGAAAAGGTAGCAGACATAACGATGAACAGACCAACAACTGTGTGTAGAGTTAGAAAGCACAACAGGAAGCAAACGATGACACAAGGGAAAAAGGAGAGGCATGAAATAGCAAGGACTGTGCAAAATTGTACACTCACTTCTTGGGATGGGACTCACTCTTCAAGTATGATTTTTTTCCTTCTGACAACTAGATAACTAAAATGCCTAGCTTTTGATTTTTTTTTATAGAATCTGTTAAAATTATTTTTGGAAATTGCTACTCTTGTAATTTTAATCATTTTAACAATTTAGTTGTAACAAACTAAATCACCAATTTTAAAATTACCCAAATCGTCAAAATTATAATTAAAGTACTCTTACCATTTCACCACAAATTACTCTGTCAGATTCCAACTAATTGGAAACGTTTTGGTTAGGCTCAAAATGTCCAACTACAATGCCCAACGAATTGGAAACGTTTTTCCTTTTCCTTTTGACAACAAGATAAAAGACAATAAAATGCCTAGTTTTTATTATTTTGGAAACTTTTATTTTTGCAATTTAGTAATTTCAACAATTAGATTTAGTTGTCGTAAACTAAAGAACCAATTTAAAACAATTTAAATTGTCAAAATTATGATTAAAACACTTTAAATTACCATTTCAATACGAATTGCTCTGCCAGATTCCAGCAAATTGAGGAAGTTTTGGTGAGCACTCAAGGCGATGTGAAAGTCAACAGATAATTTTCAATCAGGAGTTTGCTCCCATGAATTGGCAGGAATATGTGAAGGATGCCAACATCGAGAGACAAATTGAGGAACACGTTGTTAACGTGTAGATTAATGAATATGAAGATTCTCTTCCACAAAAAAAATGTAGTATCACATATTGAAGAACAAATTCTCCATTGTTGGCATGGCGTGTATAAAGGAGAGTACTATTTGAGCTTTCTGAAACTTATTTTGTCTTCAATCGAATGGATCGACTCTTTCGACCTCCTATGCTGGTCATGTTTATGGATTATAAATTATTAGCAGTTTTAATTAAAAATAGTTTTAGGGCATGCTTGCTTTCTTTCTACAATTTTTTCTACTATTTAGCATTGTTTTTTATTGCTATTTTGGATTTTGGATAATATGTAAATATTTAGGAATGTATATATTTTATTTTTCACATGGACTTGTACATATTTGCTGGGATTTTCGCTTTATATATGTGATTTTTTACAAAATAAAATAGTTAGTATACTCATTTTCCTGTCCTCTTTACATGAATCAGCTAATGAATTTAATTGGTTCATCAACTAACACTTTGTTGTAATTTTTCAAAAAAATATTATTTTGTTTAATTTGTTTTAGTAAATATTTTATAAAAAAATTTAGTTAATTTGATTAGTCAATCATTTTCACTTTTAGAAAGTATTTCAAGCTTGTTTGAATAGTTTGCACCTAGTTTTTATTTATGGACTCGTCCTTTTTATTTAAGGTTAATTAGGTCAATTTAATAGCACTTTAATTCATGTTCATATATTCTTCCAGCAATATTGTGAATCCTATCTATCTGAGGGTTCTAAAGTGGGTTTCTATCCCCATCTTCACCTTAATCAACCCTATAAGGGTGTTTTCAATGTTCTTTCCCAAACCAGATCGACCCATATCTACTTGATCATCAACACTTTGCACTATCCCTTTTCTTTTCTTTCAATATCTTTTTATTTGCTTCTCATGATTTTTTATAGCAAGGTTTATGTTATGGATCTAGGGTGTCATGCACATCCAGGTCTTACAAGCATAGAAAACAACTTTAATGACCAAGAAAGAGTGTACTTGACCAAAGAGCATGCAAGCAAAATTTTATAAAAGAAGATGAATGTCTTAGGATAATCACATCTTCATTTAGAGATTTTCTTTAGTGTCTTGAAGAGCAATTTCTTTTCTACATGTTTTTAGGGTTTTATTGCTAAATGAATGTGGATACTCTACCAATTTGTAGCAAAATTGTGGCACATATCCTCATAAGTTTTATTTGCATAAAGTTCTTTCCAGGAAAGAGATGACATGCTTGCCTTGAAGAATTCATTATGTTAGGCTGCTTTTTTTTTGAAGTTTTAGTATAGATGGGATATTTTTTTTGAATATGGTTGCAACCTTTATGACACTTCTCTCAGTATAATGTTTCCCATCTATATTCCTCTTATTGTGAGTTTCATGTTTGTTCATGTGGTTTAGATTTTACTCTATTACTTGAACATTTAAAAGGGCACAATATTTGCTAAGTGTTTGAAAAAAAAAAACAATAACAAAGTTTGCATGTAAAACGTTTCTAGAAATTCCTAAACCTAGATAAGTCTTTATTGAAATTTTATGTTTTGTGTGTCATCAAATTTAGGCTCGTAGCTTGATTCCTTGATCAAAGTCAATAGTTTTGTTTTAATCAAGCACCACACTACCAAACTTGTTTAGATACTATTTTTTTTCTTAATACCATGCTACCAAACTTGTTTAGGTACTAATTCTTTCTCTTAATAACATATTATGTATTTAGTTTATTCAAATATTGATAGCCATAAAGTCCACCCTTGTTTAAAAACTAAGTAGATTTCTTATTTATTTAATTTCATAATAAACTGACATTTAAAAATTAAACTATTTTTAATATATATATAATTCACATAAAAATATATGCTCAATACATTCTACAACATCATTCATTTGACATTTTCACATAAACATCTCTTTAGAAAAACTTTAGATGTTGCTTTAATGATACTTAAAACATAACTTAAGGGATGTTTCTAAGTAAAATGAAGTGCCAATTCAACATGTTTTATATGGATTGTGACATTTATGATTGTTAACATGGAAATCCCTAAATGACACAAACTGACAAACTTATAGTGATGTTTTAACATATTGTACGTCACAATAATGTTGGTTTTTTATCCAAATATAGTTGTGATTTGTTGTTAACTCATAGTGATGTTTTTGAGTTTTGCTCGAAAAAAATTGACATATTGTGAGTCACAATAATGTTGATATTTTCTCTAAATATAGTTGTAATTTGTTGTCAACTATATTTAAGTAGCTTGAAGAGTCATATTTAAGAAAAATAAATAAAACCAAAGTACAACTACAAAATCATTAGGGTAATTATGTTGTAATATCATTTAATCATGTGTCATATTTGGTGCCTTGCAAACTTGGTATTTTTAAGAATGAATTTAATGATAGTGATAACATAGACTGAAATAAAGAGTGAAAATTTGTTACAACATTGTCACTGCATTATGAATGAAGAGCTTCATCTTGGTCTAAAGTTAAGTCAACAACCTTCTTATCTAAACAATATAGTTGGTATGTCTACCTTAAATCTTGTAGGAGTGGTCTATAACATCATTTGTCAATACATTTATAAAGTATCTTCCTTGCTCCTCTAGTTTGATGACTTGCAAATCTTAAGCCATTATCCAAACCTCCCCCCTACAACCTTACAAAGATGATTCATTGGCATTTCATCCATTGTTTTCATAGAGTTAGCTTCACTTTTTCATGTTGATAATCCAACGTTATGGGTCTAAGTAGATCTGAAGTGGATATTAAAAAGTGAATGGTTGTTAGAGCCGATACTTGCAAGTGTAATTCAATAGTTAATGAAGGTTAGATAAAACTTAAGGGACAATGCGATTGTAAAAAAATAAATGAGAAAAAATAGAAAATGAAAATAGGAGAGAAAAAGAAAGCAGATTGGGAAATGAAAGGTTGGACTCTTGGCTTCATATTACCCCCCATCTCTCCTACATCTTCTTGTAACTTGACTCTTAAAAAGATTTTGATTAGTTGGCTAGACAAAGATGAGAGTATGCATAGGGAGCCATATGCTACATTGTCACGAGAGATCATCAAAACATGCTTGAGAAACCATTTAAACAATGGTTTTCCCATTTGGGTTTCCAAGGTAAATATTGTGTTCATGTGTGATGGGTTTTCTTTATGTTGCTTGAATGTTTTGTTAGTTATATATATAAGTTTTAATGGAAGTCAATTTGTATTTTAATGGTTTTCTGGTTATGTTAATGAGGATAATTCATTCTTTATTGTGGCTCTATGTTTTACTTCATGTTTTCATTCTCCCTTAGCCATTAAAGAATGCCAAAAAATATCTATTATTGGAACCATTTGTTCATTTCTGATATTATAAATTTATGGTTGTCATTACAGTGCTTTTGCACTATCTATATGATTTCTATTATATTTGTTCAAGCTCGTTGACTATTGAAAGAAGAAAGGACAATTTATTTTCTTTTCCATGGTTGCACACAAGTTGTTTAGCTTCCCTAAAGGCTATATGCATATGTTAGAAGAGGACCGAGGTCATACAAATTGAGGTAGCATGGCATTTGGTTGTCATTGATTCCTTGACTTTGTATGATTCAATTGTTGGGTGTGTGAGCTATTGGAATGTTGGATTAACACTTTTGCAGTGAGATGAATGGTATTTTGTGCCACTAAATCAGAGCTTGAACTGGTCAATTGCTCATCCCTCAAAGTTTTGGCCATTCCTAGGTTTAAAGCATTGACACTTTGTGGACTTTGTTTTACCCTCCTATGTCATTAAAATCATTTTTATAAGATAAAAATAAGTGCCTCATATGTATTTTTTAATATATTACGTTGTTGAATAAATTATCGGCCATCTCATGCATACGTTGTCATATCGAGTAAGTGTGGAATTGGAATTTTGATACTCATATGAAGTTTAGAGGTGGGATCATTTCAAAGTTGAGGAATGGGCATGAGAAAGGATTATGAGTGGCTATTTCATTTTTATTGATGTTGAGTGGCTAAAAATGCTTGCACTCATAACTATATGAATAATAGATTCTTTGTATCCATTTTGAAGAACAAAGTGTCAAGGTTAACCTTGACTCGGGAATGAGCAAGGATGTAAGTGGTTTCCAACACATGGTTTTGGTAGCTCACGGTTTCTTGCTAGTAGTATTTGCATGTAATGAGCCCTATAAATAGAGTCATAATCCTCCATTGTAAGGTGGCATGGAAGGTGAGCTTAGCTAACTCACTTGGCCTGGATAGTCAGTTTGGAGAAGGTAATGAAGATCTTCAGTGGTGCTATTTTTTTCCCACATGGGGTTTTCCAAGGTAAATCGTGTGTCTCTTAAATTATTGCTTGCAATGCTTATTTCTCTCAATATTTTTATGATTATTATCGTTTATAAACCTAATAGTGGTATCAAAACCACAGAAGTGGTTTGGGTGTTGGTCATTTTATTTTAGTGAGATGTGACTTCCTGAAGGTGAGTGTGAAAAGAATGAGTTATGTCAAATCTATTGCTTAGACACACAATGAGTTTGGAGAAGGTAATGAAGATCTTCATTGGTGCTATTTTTTTCCCACATGGGGTTTTCCAAGGTAAATTGTGTGTCTCTTAAATTATTGCTTGCAATGCTTATTTCTCTCAATATTTTTATGATTATTCTCGTTTATAAACCTAATAGTGGTATCAAAACCATGGAAGTGGTTTGGGTGTTGGTCATTTTATTTCAGTGAGATGTGACTTCCTGAAGGTGAGTGTGAAAAGAATGAGTTATGTCAAATCTATTGCTTAGACACATAGATGCAAGGAGAGATTGCAGATCAATTGGTTGAAGTGTATATCTACTATATGGAATTGAGATTTGAATTTGTACTACTTCTTGTGCATAAATTTGTGGATCTATGCATGATATGGCTGCGATTGGAAGCCGTGGATTTGTTAGAATTTCATCATTAAGCTAGCATTATATTAGGATATTTACTAAGAGAATAACAAGCACAACAATCAAACACAAGAGACAATGAACACAGTGTTTATCCTCGGGGAAACCATAAATGGAGAATACCCCGCAACTTCCTCAGAGATAGAATCAGCACCAAAATAGAAAATCCCCAAAACAGTAAGTGATCTCCCGACAATAGTAACCTTCTTCTTATCTAGCCCCAGTGTCTTCTCCTTCCTCAACTATGTGCTACACTTGAGTGTGTATGAGTTGTGTGATAAATAGAGACTCCAGTTCTCTATTTATACTAATCCTAACATGACTAAAACCCTACCAGGGCCGACCTCTACTAAGAAAGTCTAATAACCCTAATGCCCCGAAACTGTGAGGACTTTAACCCTTAGACAATAGGAGGGTTACTCACTATGACTTGACATGACTTGTTTACATTATTGATTCTCCCGATTGGAACATTAGGGCATGACAACATGACACAATTACATTATAGATACATCCCGGTGTAAACATCGGGTTACAATACATAAGATACATAGATGAATACATTCCGAAGTTACAAATACATCAACACTCCCTCTTAACTAGGAAGGTATTCTTTCGACACAATTTTCAGCACTAGTCTTCTTCTCTGTATCAACTAGATCATCTCGTCATCTGCATCTCATGTCCTCTGATTCTTTAAGTCATCTTCGTCTTTAATTCATCTTCGTCTTCATCTTCATCTTCAAGTCATCTTCATCTTCAAGTCATCAGATCTGGATCATCTCTCGATCTGGATCATCATGGGATATCATCACTGGATCTGGATCATCACTCGATATGGATCATCATGAGGAATCATCACTCGATCTAGATCATCACTAGATCTAGATCATCACTCAATCTCGATCATCATCAGTGGATCTGGATCATCACTCGATCTAGATCATTACTGGCTATCATCACTGGATCTAGATCATCACTCGATCTGGATCATTACTAGCTATCATCACAAGTGTTATCTCTTGATTCTTCTCGTCATAGGAACCTCTACAGAGCCAGTCCTTTTTCATACTGGATATATCATCTCAGAGCTAGTCCTTTTTCATACTAGATGAGGCATCACAGAGCTGGTCCTTTTTCATACCAGGTGTGGCAACTACTCAGAGCTAGTCCTTTTTCATACTAGATGAGTCTTCCCAGAGCTAGTCCTTTTTCATACTAGGTAGGGCATCACAGAGCTGGTCCTTTTTCATACCAGATGAGGCATCATAGAACTGGTCCTTTTTCATACCAGATGTGGCAACTACTCAGAGCTAGTCCTTTTTCATACTAGATGAGCCTCCACAGAACTAGCCCTTTTTCATGCTGGATGTGCCATATACATATATACCTGACAATGGAAGGAACCAATCCTCTTGCCATGTCACGGCTCTTACATCCGACCATGGAAGGAACCAATCCTCTCACCATGTCGGAATGGCACAACACGGACACATCACTTCCTCTTGGGAGGAACCTCGATCTGGAGAACACCAAGCTTCTCCCTGAAGTACTCAAACTTCACCCTAGCCAATGGCTTAGTTAACACATCAGATATCTGTTCGTCCATCACAACATACTGGAGCTTCACTGCTCCTCTTTGCACCATATCCCTTATATAGTGATACTTGATCTCAATATGCTTCGACTTGTCATGGAATACTGGATTCTCTGACAACTTTACACAGCTCTGGTTGTCATAGTATATACAAGTAGCATCTAACTGGAGACCAAACAAATCAGACAGTAGCTTCCTCATCCATACTGCCTCACAACTAGCTGAACAGGCTGCAACATACTCTACTTCAGTTGTACTCAATGCCACACAGGATTGCTTCCTGCTAAACCATGAGATCACACCTGATCCCATACTAAAGCAACACCCTGAAGTGCTCTTCCTATTGATGGCACTGCCTACCCAATCTTAATCAACATAACCCTCTAGGTTAATCCTTTGATCAGCCTTATACTTGAGCCCATAATCAACCATACCCTTTAGGTACCTCAGAATATGCTTTACAGTAATCAAGTGAACATGTCTCGGATCTGTCAAGTATTGGATCAAGGTGTTCACAACAAACCAAATATTCGGTCTCGTGTTCGTCAGGTACATCAAGGACCCAATCATCTGACGATACATCGTGACATCAACTGTCTCTGATGAAGCATCACTCAATAGCTTTGGGTTTGATGCCATAGGTGTGGTTAATGCCTTGTAGTCCATCATCCCAAATCTCTTCAGGATCTCTACTGCATACTTTCCTTGTCCAAGAAAGATTCCATCTGTAGTCTGCCACACCTCCATACCTAGGAAATAATGCATCATTCCCAATTCCTTCATCTCAAACTCAGCAGCAAGCTTTATCTTCATATCAGCAATCAACCCATCCATACCTGTCACAAATAGATCATCTACATATAGTAGAAGTATCACCGGGTTCCCACCTTCCACCTTGTAGTAAAGGTTGGAATCTACTTTACTCTTGGTAAAACCCAAACTGGATATAAAGTTGTCAATTCTGCCGTACCATGTCTTGGGTGCCTGTTTCAAACTTCACAGGGCTTTCTTCAGTCTACACACATGAGACTCCCTGTCATGTGTCTCAAAACCGAGTGGCTGCTCCACATACACTTCCTCTTCTACTACACCATTCAAGAAAGCAGTCTTGACATCCATTTGGTGTATCTTCCATTTCATTACTGTAGCCAGAGCAAGTACCAATCTGATGGAAGTGTATCTAGCTACAGGTGCAAAGGTTTCTTCATAGTCTATTCCTTCTTTCTGAGAGAAACCCTGAGCCAAAAATATTGCCTTATACTTTTCAATGCTACCGTCTGCAGCATGCTTGATCTTGTAGATCCATTTGGAAGTTACTACTGACTTCCCTTCTGGTCTTGGGACAACATCCCAAACATCATTCTTCATGATCGATTGATACTCCTCGATCATCGCATCCTTCCATTCTTTCCGTTCTGCCACTTCTTCATACTCAGAAGGTTCTTTATCAATAAAGTCACATAGTAAAGCTACATAACTGGAACAGGATCTGGTCCTCTTTCTTTCTCTGAGATTCTCTTCTGAAACCCCATATCTTTCCGCACCTTGGATAATCTCTCGTACCCAAGCAGGTTTCCTCTTGTGAGGATTCTTCTCCTATGGTGGATCTATAGGTATTTGTGGTTTTTCAAATTCTCTATCTTCTTCTTGAGTTTCTTCGTTCATGATTGTATCATGAATTCAGGGAGCTTCTGCTTCTTCAGGTTCTTCAGTAGGTTTCTTTCTGGATTTGATGTAGGATGAATCTTCATCAAATGTTACATCCCTTCTGATGTCAATCTTTTTTAATCATGGGAAGTATATTCTGTAAGCCTTTGAGCTTTCAAATTATCCCACAAATATACCCTTCTTTCCTGAAGGATCTAATTTTGTTCTCTTCTCTTTTGGAATGTGTATGTACACAGGACAGTCGAATATTCTGAGATGGATAACTTTTGGTTTCTTGCCGAAGAAGACTTCTTCAGGAGTCTTGTTCTCAAGTACTCTGTGTGGAGTACGGTTCTGTACATACACTGTTGTTCTGGCTGCTTCTGCCCAAATATGCATAGGAATATATTGATCATGAAGCATAGCTCTTGCAGCTTCCATGATGGTTCTATTCTTGTTGGGACGCATACTCCATGTTTGGGTAACTCCGCGGTTAATCAAAAAGTTTGTAAGCGGAGTTACGGGTCAAAACAGTCTTAGGGGTGTCGGGGGAAGTTAAAACTCACCCTTGGTTGAAATCCAGGGTTTAGGGTTTTGGGTGCCCATGGTTTAAGACCATGGTTTTGTAAAAATGCGCAGTATAAATAAGCGCTTGTGTAAAGAAGATAGGTTAGGTTTTTATGATGTAAGAAAGAAAAATGCAGAGCTAAGGTTGATTTTGTAAGAGAAGGTTAAGTCCCAGCTGTGTGCGTGGACGACCTCTGCAGCTGTGTGCGCAGAGGGTTTTTGTAAGAAATATTGAGGAAAGACCTGTAGCTGTGTGCACAGGGGCCTGCTGCTGTGTGCGTGGCTTTTTAAGGATTGAAGGGATCTGTAGCTAAGTGCGCAGATCAAACTGTGGTTTTGTAGCAAGTTGAATAGAACACAGTTTGTGGACGTAACCCCTACACTGGGGGTGAACCACGTTATATCCGGTGTTGTGGTTTCTTGTGTTGTTTCTGTTTCTATTGTCTTTTATGCATTAATAACTGTATATATCTAATAAGTTAGATCGCTGCTAATATTTAGCTTCGCTGTGAATTCCCTGTAGTGGGTTGAGCAAGTCACGACTGTTTATTTATCTGCGAAGTTGTATTGAATGAATGGTAAATCTTTATAAGTACTAATTAATAAGGATATTAAAAGGCTAAGGTACAGTAATTCCCCTCTCTGCTTGCAGAAACCTGATTCTGCGGCACCCCATAGCTGTTTCGGGTGAGACTGCAACCTGCGCGCAGGTTGTTGCCGAAAGGGCCAACACTGTGGGTCTTTTGTTGGTGCGACATTTAAGGATTAAACCCGGGTCTACCCTATTGCCCAACAAATTGGTTCCGTTGTCGGTTGAACTCAGTTCTTGCTCAAGAGGGGTTTACATTGTACCTCAAGGGCTATGTTCTGGAGGCCCTCTGTGAAGGAAATCAGTGATTGGTTTGCTACGATCTGTTTGAAATTTGCGCAGCAAGAGAACACCAATCCGCGGTGTAGTGCAAGTGACTTTTTACAAAGGTATGTTTTTTGTGATGCTTATGAAATTTTCTTTGGTAGTATCCACATAGAGTTGCACCAGTGGTTGTCTAGGTTAACAGAAAGAAGGACGAACTTTCAAGCTCGACGGGTTCCCGCGTTGACCCCGGCGAGGGTCAATCTTGTGCAACACGTGAACAACGAGGTATCCCGCGCTGTTGACTTTTGGACGACGCGGACGGTGGAAGCCTTTGTGACAGAGTTTGCCATTGACATAAGCACTTCTTTCAGCGAAGCTGAACGACAGTTTTTCACAGGCCCCCATGGTAAGTTTTTGAATTTATTAAGCTTAAGGATTAAAATCCTATTGGCCGAAAAGGGTATATTGCTGTTTGAATCAGACTATTAGTTTAGTTATACTAACATATGTTTGCAAGTGACACTACCTTCGACGAGAAAAGTGGGTTGCTGCGAAATGGAAAAAGGTATAAGAGAAATTTTGACCCCTCTCCCTTAGGTCAGGCTACCGCGTCCACCCCTGTAAACCCTGAAGAGTCAGAAAACCATCCGGTCACCCCACAACGCCGCTCCGCTACCCCCGAAATTCCATCGCAGTCTAAGAGTCAACCAGGTCCGAATATTCCGGCCACAGGCCAGTCTGCCCCTGTAAATTCCCCCCCATCGACGTCCTATCCCCCTCCCAACCCCCCCAGAAACTCCATGGCCCACCTTGTTGATGACATTAAACTCCCCATCTTTAAAGGCACGGGATCAGAGGACCCAGAACAGTTCTAGTTTCTCTGCGAAGCAGTATGGAATGCGAAGAAAATTATAGATCCGGATGTGCGAGCCGCACAGCTCATTACTTCCTTTCGGGACCGGGCTCTGACATGGTTCATGAAATTTTCTAGCACTCAGAGCCCTACTTTAGGTGAGATCAAGGCGGCCATAATCAAAGAATTTAAGAAGCCTAAATCGGAGTCGCAGAGCATCACTGAACTCAAGGAAATTCAACAGCGACATGGCGAATCAGTGTGGGACTTTGATCAGAGATTCAAAGTTCTGCTGGACCAAGTCAGCTTTACCATTAGTCCTGCGCAGCACAAGGAATGGTTTATTGCAGCATTGTTACCACATATAAAAACTCCACTCATGCAACATAAGGTTGCTGACCAGCAAGAGGCTCTGGAAATCGCGATGAAACTAGAGACTGCCCCTGTCGGAGATGACTCTGGTATCGCTCAAATCCAAGCGCAGCTAGCTACGATGGCCCTCGAACTTCGCGAGATGAAAAAGGGAAAACCCGATCGCGAAGAGGTTTGGTGTACGCAATGTCGGACCGAAGGTCACGACAAGGAACGGTGCCCTCTAGTAAACAAGTACTTGCAGCCAGGTGCGTCAAACCCCTCTCCACCACAAGTTCTTTATTGTGAACTCTGCAGAATGACAGGTCAGCACCGACCTGAGAACTGTTACCTGCTGCAAAGGTATGGACAGGGATCTAAGAGCTCCTACTGTAATTTTTGCAAATCTGTAGGTCATAATGAGGATGAGTGCCGCACCTATGATGCTTACCGAGTGCACACGGAAGGCCCAAGTAATGATAGCTATGGCTACCAGGGGGGTGCCTCTGGACGAGGTACTTCTGGAGGCCGTGGTGGCATGGCTGGGCGAGGCCGAAGCCAAGTCATGTGTTACAATTGTAACCAACCTGGGCATTTGGCTCGCGACTGTCGGAACCCCACTACGACGTGTCATTATTGCCGCGCAGTAGATCATGTGATTGAGCAGTGCCCCCATTTGATAGCTAAGATTCAGGCACGACAGACTACCCCTACTCAGAACCTCAAGATGATTTCTATGGAGCCCCGCCCTGCTGCGGCCATCAATGTCATTACAAGAAGTGGAGTTACGACACACATCCAAAATACGCCAAACCGACCTGCCGAAGCTCTAGTTCGTAAGGCTCCTGAGAAAATCCCTGCATTTGATATCATCAGAGAGAAAGAGACATTCCTGGAGGCCAAGAAAGATTTTTCCAGCCCTAGCCCACCCAGCGTGCCTGCGTAGCCTCAGTCGCCGCCCTGCGAAGCTTCCCTGGACAAAGTAAGTATATTGTCTACCTTTTTACAAAGTTGCCTCAAACTTTTAAGAAATCAAGATGCTCTGAATGAGCTGCAGAACGTCATTGCTTCCTACGAATCTCTGCAAAGCTGTGGTCGGGACAAAACTGATCATCGAGTCAGCAGAACCAGCAGGGAAATGTGATTGAATGCTCAGATAGGGGCATATGATATGACCGATGTTATCCTGGACTTAGGGTCCGATGTAAATGTGTTAACCAAACAAACCTGGGAACAAATGGGGAAACCTACCCTTTCCTGGTCCCCTATACAGTTGAGGCTATCCAACCAGCAAAAGATTGTACCTTTAGGTAGATTCCTGGATCTCCAAATAGATATTGACGGAGTCAGCACCTTCGCGGACTTCAAAGTAATTGAGATCATTGATGACAGCAACCCTTACCCGGCCCTGCTAGGAATTGAATGGGCAATTGCAAATGCCGCAGTCATCAACCTAAAGAAGAGACAGATGGTCTTCGAAGGGAAAGACTTCAGGGTCATCCTGCCCCTGAATCCGTCACAAGGGGAACGGTACAAAGAACCACTCCAACATGAGGATCAAGTTAATGCGGAACCCATCTCTACTATCACTGCACAGGCAGAAGGTTATGACAATCCTCCGGCCGCAGGGTGGGAGTCTGGTAGCTCCTATATGACGGACTCTGAAGATGAATTAGAAAGCTGGAAACACCGATTATCTGAGCACCATAGGGGCTGCAATGTCTGCCTTACCAAGTCTCTCAGATGGGTCAACTCACAACCCAGAACTATACCTGTGTATGATGGTTCAATAGATCCTGAACCGTTTATTGTCCAATTCTCAGATCAGATACCTGACCTACAGAAAATGGAGGCCCTGGAGTCAGTATTCAGAGCCACCGCAGTCAGATGGTGGATGAGCCACAAGAAGCAGATCCCTACCTGGGAAGCATGTCAGAAGCTCCTTCGCCTGAGGTTCTCAGACCAGTTGGCAAAGGCGCGAAGCAAGTTTGATGGAAAAACTTGCCCCCAGGACCACTTAAGCAAATGCTACGAGGCATGGAAGTATGTACCTCAGGATGAGTGGGTACATAGATTTGTGCACATGCTGGGACCACTAGCGAAGAACTGGTATGTGGAGGCTGAACTTCGCCAAGATACTGTAAGCTGGGACTATCTTGTTCCTAGCTTTGTCAATACTTTCTCTACTAATGATGTCACCCCAGCCCTAGACGCAGCTATCAGGATCATCCATACTAAGGTATTTAATGAACAAGAAGTGACAGAAAATCGCCCTGATTGGGCCACACAAGAAGCCCTCGCAGTCGAATGTTACAACTTCACAGTCGACGAAGAGGAGGACCCGCGCTGTCTTGATATCCCTGAGTCAGAAGGACACTGCGACGTGCATGGGCCGGCAGTCGAAGTTCCCGAAGTGACGCAGCCCTTGAAGACGCGCACAGTTAACATTGGATCCGAGGCACAGCCTAGGTTTGCTACCATTGGCGACTATTGGGATGACGAGATGGTAAGCAAGGTAACTCAACTTCTCCATGAATACCAAGATCTTTTTCCGACAAAGTTCTCTGAAATGAAAGGTATCCTAGGAGATATCAGTGTAATGAAGATCCCCCTGAAGCTTGATGCGAAGCCTGTGAAGCAGCGCCCTTATAGATTGAATCCAAAATATAAGGAAAAGGTTAAGCTAGAGTTGGATAAGATGCTTGCTGCAGGAATAATCGAACCTGTTGAAGAATCTGAGTGGGTCAGCCCTATGGTCGTCCAGGAAAAGAAGACTAAGGGTGAAATCCGAATTTGTGTCGATCTAAGGAAACTCAATGATGCCTGTCTGCATGACCCTTTTCCCACTCCCTTTACAGATGAAGTGCTCGACAATGTCGGAGGTCAAGAAGTATACTCTTTTACCGATGGTTTTTCTGGCTACCATCAGATCCGAATTGCTCCAGAGGACCGACATAAGACAACTTTTGCTACTGAAATGGGATCCTTCCAGTATACTATCATGCCCTTCGGGTTGAAGAATGCACTTGCCATATTTTCTCGAGTAGTCATCTCCGCATTTAAAGAATACATCCATAAATTCTTAGAAGTTTACTTTGATGATTGGACTATTTTTGGACTAGTAAAAGACCATATAACTAGTTTGAGAATCATGTTGGACAAATGTAGACAGCACCAAATCTCTTTGAACTTAAAAAAGTGTATTTTCTGTGCACCCTTTGGTATTCTACTTGGTCATGTGGTATGTAAGCAGGGATTGATGATGGACCCTGTGGAGATCTCTATTATTGTAAACCTGCCACCTCCGAAGTCTGTCAAACAACTTCGTACAACGCTTGGTCACACCGGTTACTATAGGAAATTTATCCAAGGATATGCCAAGATTACCGCCCCAATGGAAAGGCAGCTAAAGAAAGATATTAAGTTCGAATGGACACCAGAATGCCAAGCAAGCATCGACACTCTGAAAGAAAAAATGGTCACTGCCCCTATCCTAGTATTCCCTGACTGGAACAAGGAGTTTCATGTGCATGTTGATGCATCCTCCATTGCTTTAGGTACTGTGCTCGCTCAGCCAGGTGAAGGTAATATCGATCACCCTATCTCTTTTGCTAGCAGAAAGTTGTCTACAGCAGAGAAAAATTATACTACGACAGAACGCGAAGGTCTTGCTATGGTATATGCATTACAAAAATTTTGACATTATCTACTAGGATCTCATTTTAAGATGTTTACTGACCATTCTGCTTTGAAGTACTTGGTTAACAAACCTGTGCTAGGTGGAAGAATATGAAAATGGTTAATTCTATTTCAAGAATATGATTTTGAGATCATTGTTAAGCCTGGAAGACTTAACCTAGGACCTGACCATTTGTCGAGGCTCGAGTCAGGCGAAGAACCTACCAATTTGGACGAAGGCCTCCCAAATGCACAATTATTTGCTATCCAGATAATTGATGAATATTTCCAGGATATTGTTCAATATTTGTCCACAGGTATCCCCCCTCCAGAGATGACCACACAGCAGAGGAAGCAGTTGGTGGTTCGAGCCGCAGACTTCACTTTAATAGCAGGACAGTTGTATAAAATGGGACCAGATGAGATACTGCGCAGATGTGTTTTGGAACACGAAAAACCTCTAATATTGGCTGAAGCACACTATGGTGCAGCAGGAGGTCACTATGCAGGCAAAGCCATAGCGCAGAAGATCTTGACAGCAGGCTTGTGGTGGCCCACACTTCACAAAGATGCAAGAGAATATTGCCACAGCTGCGACATCTGTCAGAGGATAGGTAAACCATCTAGGAGGGATGAAATGCCCCTAGCTCCGCAAGTAACAGTACAGGCCTTTGACAAATGGGCCATTGACTTTGTTGGTCCTATCAACCCCCTTGCGAAAAAGTCAGGAGCCAGATACATCATTACAGCAACTGATTATCTTACCCGTTGGGCCGAAGCTCAACCAGTCAAGACCTGTAGCGCTGCTACTGCTGCGAAGTTCATTTTTGACAACATCTTATCCAGATTTGGGTGTCCCAAAGTTCTTATGAGTGATCAGGGGTCACATTTCCTGAACAGGACTATTGAAGTATTGACTGAAGAATTTCAGGTGTATCATCAAAAGAGTACCGCATATCACCCACAAGCAAACGGGACTGTCGAAGCTTTTAACAAAATCCTTGAGCATGCCTTGACAAAGGTTTGTAACGCTAACAGGAATGATTGGGATCTTCGAATTCCAGCAGTGCTATGGGCTTACCGCACTACTTGCAAAAAGTTGACAGGCCATACACCCTTTCGACTAGTTTATGGGCAAGAAGCTGTCATGCCCATGGAGTACATTGTTCCCAGCCTCCGGATATCTGCCTTCACCGACATGGATGACCCAGCCATAATCACAGAGAGATTGAAATAGATATTAGAACTTGAAGAGGATAGATTTGTCGCAGGCTTCCAACAACAGGTGCAGAAAGCTCGAGAAAAAGCATGGCATGACAGACACATCAAGAAGAAACATTTTCAGCAGGGTGATCTTATGCTCCTTTATGACAGCAAATTCATGAAGTTTCCAGGAAAGTTTAAGACACATTGGAAAGGTCCGTATGTAGTACAGAAAGTTACTGATGGGGGCGCAGTCCAGCTAGCTAAGTTAAATGGTGAACTCTTTCCCTCTATGATAAATGGGAGCCGCTTAAAAAAGTACATGGACAGGCCAGATACTCAGAATAGGAGGTAGCACCAAGCAAATAAGCGAAGATGCTCCTAGCATTATGGATTCTCGTGGCCTGTTTCATCTAAAGGATGCGCAGCTACAGGTTGGTCGTAGGTCGCAGGGTCAGACTGTGTCGAAGTCGAAGGTTGTCAAGGTGTGTCGCAGCCCAAAATGTGACGGATGGGACATACTGCATCCGGCGGCGCTGGCACGAGAGCTGCTCTCATTACTTGTCATAATAAGATTTTGGGAAAATCCGGCGCTGTGCGGAGATTATTTCTGGAACTTCATCAGATTTCGCGTCATTACTACACCATGATGACAAATTCTTCCTCAGGATTCTATAAGAAGCCATCTCGACCTGTGCCTTCTGTCTTAAGTACATCTGTGAGATATTCAGCCCGAACCATGTCGAACGACTGTAATGTTCAGGAGTTAGCATGAGAAGTAAGGGATAGAGGGTTGCAGCACCTTCTGAGTACTCCGCCAGTACAGCCCTACTTGTCTAAGTACATCGACAGGCAAGAGTTTGCTCTAAATTTGCAAAGACAGACAGGAGTTTGCTCTAACGTAGAGCAACAAAGGGCATGAGGCCTCGTAGAAAGACTCTGGGGAATCCCACCATGCAATCTTTCGATGTAGCAGAACCATGGCAGCTATATTCCTTCTGCAGTAGGACACGCAATCCCAGGGGACCCCAAAGTTGTGGATGGTCAGGCATCAGCAGTTGGAGTAAAGGATGGTGTTGCAGGTGGATCCCGACGGCTTCATCAGCAAAAATTCTGCAAATGACAGAAGTAGGCAGCCGACCGCAGCATGGAGAGCTTCAGCAAGCAGTACACTACGCTCCGGCAGTGGAATTCTGTCACCAGAGAAACTGAAGAGTGTCCCGGGACGGGCCACTAGTGAGTCTTAGGGGCCTGTTGGGACACATACTCCATGTTTGGGTAACTCCGCGGTTAATCAGAAAGTTTTTAAGCGGAGTTACGGGTCAAAACAGTCTTAGGGGTGTCGGGGGAAGTTAAAACTCACCCTTGGTTGAAATCCAGGGTTTAGGGTTTTGGGTGCTCATGGTTTAAGACCATGGTTTTGTAAAAATGCGCAGTATAAATAAGCGCTTGTGTAAAGAAGAAAGGTTAGGTTTTTATGATGTAAGAAAGAAAAAGGCAGAGCTAAGGTTGATTTTGTAAGAGAAGGTTAAGTCCCAGCTGTGTGCGTGGACGACCTCTACAGCTGTGTGCGCAGAGGGTTTTTGTAAGAAAGATTGAGGAAAGACCTGTGGCTGTGTGCACAGGGGCCTGCTGCTGTGTGCGCGGCTTTTTAAGGATTGAAGGGATCTGCAGCTGAGTGCACAGATCAAACTGTGGTTTTGTAGCAAGTTGAATAGAACACAGTTTGTAGACGTAACCCCTACACTGGGGGTGAACCACGTTATATCCGGTGTTGTGGTTTCTTGTGTTGTTTCTATTTCTGTTGTCTTTTATGCATTAATAACTGTATATATCTGATAAGTTAGATCGCTGCTAATATTTAGCTTCGCTGTGAATTCCCTGTAGTGGGTTGAGCAAGTCACGACTGTTTATTTATCTGTGAAGTTGTATTGAATGAATGGTAAAGCTTTATAAGTACTGATTAATAAGGATATTAAAAGGATAAGGTACAGTAATTCCCCTCTCTGCTTGCAGAAACCTAATTCTGCGGCACCCCATAGCTGTTTCGGGTGAGACTGCAACCTGCGCGCAGGTTGTTGCCGAAAGGGCCAACACTGTGGGTCTTTTGTTGGTGCGACATTTAAGGATTAAACCCGGGTCTGCCCTATTGCCCAACAATTCTTCCTCTCTGCAACCCCATTCTGTTGTGGATCGTAAGGAGTGGACAACTCCCTCTTAATCCCTGAGTCCTTACATAGTTCCTTGAACTCATTTGAAGTGAATTCTCCGCCATTGTTTGATCGAAAAATCTTGATCTTCTTTTCAGTCTGGTTCTTGATCAAGGCTTTGAATTCCTTGAACTTGTTAAACACTTCATCTTTATTCTTCATGAAGTAAATCCATGTCTTCCTAGAAAATTCATCAATAAAAGAAACATAGTACACATACCCACTTAGTGAGCTTGATGACATTGGTCCACATACATTGGAGTGGATGATTTCCAAGATTCCTTTTGCTTTGCTCTCACTACTTGGAAATGTCTTCTTCGTATTCTTTCCTTTCGCACATCCTTTGTAGACCCCTTCATGTTTTGCTTGTATTTCTGGAAGACCTTCAACAGATTTGCTTGCAAGTGGTAGTGCTCTGTAATGCACATGTCCAAGCCTTCTATGCCAAAGTTCGTTTGGTTCTACTATGTCATGAACCAAAGCTTGATCTAGTTGGCCCTTTAACTTGTATAGACCTCCTTCTTGTTCTCCGATCATGATTTCATTGTCAAAAGTCTTTCTTTTTGGCCACATAAGAACTTGGCCATCTACAAAAGCAACCCTCATTCATTTTGCATCAAATGCAGATATGGAGAGGAGGTTCTTCTTTAGTCCTAGAACAAATAATACATTCTTCATATTCAAAGACTTTCCAGAGTCTAGCTTATAAAAGGATTCACCACTACCTTTTATTGAATACTGGTAGTCATCCCCAAGTTTCACCTTGTGAGGTGACTCATGTTCAGATAGCTTTACAAATGATTATTTGAATCCCGTCATGTTCTTGGAAGCACCACTGTCTATAAGCCAATCATTGCTTCCATGTGAAATAGTTCCCGTGAGAGCGAAGATCAGTACATATTCATCCTCACTTGAAGAGTCATCACTCTCTTGTCTGATTCTCTTTGAAGAAGGTTCATCATCCTCTGCAACATGGGCATGATGTCTTCTCTTGTTCTTCTTCCTTAGATTACTTTTGTTAGGGAAGAATTTGGATATGTGACCTTTCTCATCACATGTGTAACATCTAATAGTATTTGGACCTTTTCTAGAGTGTGAGGTCTTACCTTTGGAGTGATAATTTCTCCTCATGTTTTTCTTGGAGTGAACTATGAGAGCTTGATATTCACTACCCATATTCTCTTCTCGAGCTGATATCCTACCTTCTTCTTGAGAGCATTCTTCCCATAGTCTATTGAATTTGACTAACTTCTTTCTGGCACAGATTCCTTGAATGAAAGAGTCCCATGTTCTAGGGATACCATTCAAGGTGGTCATCACAATCTCAACATTTTCCACTTCTTCATCTACTGCTTCTAGCTGCTCCTTGATCTGAGAAACCCTTGTAAAGTAAGACTGAATAGTCTCATCATTCTAGATCTTCATATTCTTCAATTGGTTTCTCAAAGTCATCTTCCTGTTTATGTTCTTCCCTTCAAACAATTTGGTTAGGGCATCAAACATAGCTTTAGGTGTCTTAAGGGACGATACCTATGGTATGAGATGATCCTTGATAGAATCAGCAATGATTCTCTTTTCCATAACCAACTTCTTCTTATGCAAGGCCTTAGCCTCATCTCCCTCTAGAACTGGAACCTCTTCATTGATATAGGAGTCCAACTCATTCTCTTCCAGGACCAGGGAGATCTTATACTTCCAAGCTCGGAAGTTATCAGCTCCATCAAGATTTTCATCAAGCTTGGTATGATGAGACATATTAAACTGAGAACCCCAAATGGAAATACAAAAGATTTAGATCTTACCAGGTTCAAGATGTCGAATCTAAAACTTGAGCTGAAATCCTACAGTGTTGGTTCAGTAGCAAATTAGGGTTTTGCTTTTCCAGAGATCTATTCACCCAAATGCCTTGAAATTTATCCCTAACTTCGATTTTGGGGAGGAGATCAATCCAGGCCTAGGTTCACTAAAAAATTCCTCTTCTGTGAAAAGCCCTAATTTTCAGCAGTAGCGTTGGGTCCAAAACTGAAAACCCTCAGAATTGGATTCTGCTTTGACAGAAAGATGCGCCCTAAGGAGGAGAGTTATTCCACCTTACTTTTGCTGAAAATATGTGGAGGAAGATCCACAAACTAGGAAGCCCTAGTTCCCGCAGCTGCATAGTGTCTTCTTCTTAGGTTAGCTCTAATACCATGTTAGAATTTCATCATTAAGCTAGCATTATATTAGGATCTTTACTGAGAGAATAAAAAGCACAGCAATCAAACACAAGAGACAATGAACACAATGTTTATCCTCGGGGAAACCATGAATGGAGAAAACCCAGCAACTTCCTCAGAGATAGAATCAGCACCAAAATAGAAAAGCCCCAAAACAGTAAGTGATCTCTCAACAGCAGTAACCTTCTTCTTATCTAGCCCCAGTGTCTTCTCCTTCCTCAACTATGCGCTACACTTGAGTGTGTATGAGTTGTGTGATAAATAGAGACTCCAGTTCTCTATTTATACTAATCCTGACATGAATAAAACCCTACCAAGGCCGACCTCTACTAGGAGAGTCTAATAACCCTAGTGCCCCAGAACTGTGGGGACTTTAACCCTTAGACAATCAGAGGGTTACTCACTATGACTTGACATGACTTGTTTACATTATTGATTCTCCCGATTGGAACATCGGGGCATGACAACATGACATAATTACATTATAGATACATCCCGGAATAAACATCGGATTACAATTCATAAGATACATAGATGAATACATTCTGAAGTTACAAATACATCAACAGGATTCATGTCTGTGAGAGGAGGCCACTCGCTGAATATCCTTTCTATTGTCATTAAGAAGAGACCAGATATGAGTATAAGGCCATACAGGAATTTCCCAATCTGGTGGATGGGTTGTGTTGTGCCTTTGTTGGTGATTGTGAAAGTGTGGCATTGTCAAAACCCCAAATTTTCACATAAATTTAAAAATTTTAAGATAGCATTAAATGTTTGAATACGTAGTTTACTAACGACTAGCGGTTAGCAGAAAATGAAACAGTTTAACACTTAGTATTAATCATTTTCATATTATGTTAACTAATACAGCTTTCAATTTTGTAAAGTATAGGAGATTGACCTACACACAGCTTTCTTTCAGTTTTACCAATAAGTTTACTTTTTGGCAAGTAGGTGAAATCTATCTTTGAAAACTTGGGCTTACTTAGCATCTATGCTAACGCAGATGGATTGCTGGTTCTTACAGGCTAACAGGTAACGAATGATCAAGTAGGGGTTTAATTCATAAAGTAGCAAGAAGTATATATGTTGCATGTAAAATGCTAGTAATTAACTGAATATTTAAAAGCAAGCTCTAATGAGGTAAAGTAACTATCTTTTAATTCATGAAAGTACTTCTATCAATCTGGATAGTAAAGATTTCCAATAGAGTACATGTTTCTACTTTTTCGCTAGCTTACTAGTTATGGAAATTATCAACCTGTTACTTGTATGTAAAATAAAAAAATGCTCACTAACAAGTTATAAACTTACGTACTTACATTATCGTCTTGCTACATGTACTATTGTAACAATATACATTACCATATTATTTGTAATGTACCAATCTGATTGTTACTTGCATACTGTAGGGATCTTACTGTCTAGAAATCTTTTGACATTATAAGCTTGGCCATTGTAATTAATGCATCATTTCATGATGGAATACTATCTACCATCACTTTCATAAGTCTAAGTCATAGGTAAATATATTGTCAATGTTATTCCAATGATTATAGACCTTGAGCATAGTTTATTCCATTATAAATTTACTATTATCATGTTGCCTCACCTATAACTTAGAACTTTTAATCTAAATTTTACTCTAAGTGACATTAATATGACCAAGATTCTTACACTATGCTAAGAACAGGTTAACATAAACAATCACAAACTATCCTTGCCATATAATGATAGGGTTTATTATTATTGACAAGTCGAAAATGCAAACTATTATATATATAAGAGCTTATACCAAGGTCGAGCCTTGTAATTGTCATGGTTTAAATACTTTTACTATTCTAGTCAAACTCCATATATTATAACCACCCAAAGCTGTCGGTTTACAAGTGATAAAGTTTGAACTTTAAAATATTATATGAATATTCATCATCGTTGCAAAAATACATATCCATTGTTGAATGTAAAGGTACTAAAGCATGGTTAACATTGGGATTGTTTATATGACAAGTTGTTATAACCTTTCACTAGGGTTAACGATAAAATCATTGTTAATCAAACATGCAAATCTCAAAGCTATATTACATAATGATATAGTTTGTGTGTTATCATTGGTGAATAATATATACAAGCGTACTCCATAGTTTGGTGCATGGTTTGTTTATATCATTGTTTTAATAACTTGATGATTGAAACCACAAATGGACTATGGACTCGACCCTTGCATGGTTAAAAGTATTGGAGGGCTCGTGGTCACCTCACGTCCATGTATTGGCAATATAAAAGTCTTGCAAACCCTATTTGCTTTGTCATTTGCCTCTGAAGTTCTCGTTGGCCTGCGGGCTGCTCTGCATAGTTTCCATGGCCGCCATGAAAAGGTTGTCCCCTTCTTGCTTTCTCCAAGGCTTTTGTTTGACGTTGTTGTGGTTTCCAAAACTCAGTCTTTGATTGTAGACCTTCTTAGTTGTGAACTTTACCATGCGAGTGTTTGCTGGTTTTTGAGTTTGGTTCTTAGTCTGACCATAGCTCAGTCCTATTTCTCCTTGTGGCATGTCACTACTTTGTAAAGCTAAGCCTCCTTGTTACTGTTTGTGCTCCATAGTCGTCGTAGGGTTTGGGGATTCTTGTGTGTGCATTACACAACTGGTGATAGTCTCTTTGCTGCTCGAAACTCTTTTATTTACAAGTAAGAATATCTCAGTTTTTACTGTGTAGACTCTGTCAATTTATGAACACCATTAGGGTTTTTAATGATATTGAATTGAGCCCTGAACTCACGCTTGGTTAAATGCTCGTACAGGAACCCGTGACAGTTCTAAGCTTCGGTGAAAGATAAGCAACGACCGTCTTCAGTGGCTTGTGGCTCAAACTGGTAAGCCCTGAGTTCAAATGTGTTTCGCCCTACTTGTATTGAGGGTTGTTGAAGGAGAACTCAGTGCTTGAAGCCTTTTCGGTCTCTTTGTTTAATAGGGGGTTTTTAATAAGTTGTTTTCTAGTTTATTGTTATAAACCCTTGCTACGAAGCTGGGTAAATCGGCCTTGAGCTGCGTGATGTACTTTGGTTAAGTGTTAGGCCTTACGTCATGTCAATGTAATACTTTTGGTTTTTAAGAAGGTTTTTATCTTCAAGCTTTGTCTCGTTTTTGCAATGGTTTTTGTACTTTTGTAAACTAAGATTCTGCGTAAATAGAGTCTTTCCTTCTTCAACTGACAATGAATATAATTAATGTTTGAGTTATCTTTTGTAAATAATTATTGTTAATATAAGGACTGTAGACCAGTCATAATGGGAAATTTATAATCTTAAATTTACCTGTCCAGTATATGCAAGCTAGGGTTTTCCGGAAATGAAACCCTTGTCTAAATAAGTTCTTCAATTTATTATTAATTAGGTTTTTCTACTTGTTATTTCGGTTTGATTATTACAGGTGTGTGGTGGTATTTTAACTTGTTAACTGCAACTTATCTTGCTTGTTTATAAAATACATTTCAGAAAAGATTGTAAACGGTCTATAGTAGACACTATAATCTTCTTGTAACGTTTATTTATATATTTATCAATGTAAATGGATTACTACTTAGATAGTTTAATTTATAATAGATAAATAAATTGTTTAGGGTTTCGACCCTGAAGTTTTTCCTTCACAGGTATAAGCCTGTCTGGTAAATGTTAAATAGTTTCTGCATATGTAAATATTTGGTTTTATACTAGTTATTGTTTATATTTACATTGCTTTTATTTACTAAACTGTCACATAGAATTTATTCAGAGTTCTCGAAAGGATAGAAAATAAAATTTGTAACTCTGTTTACTCTTTATAAATTAAGGACTTTTAATATAACCCTATCTAGTTTATATTAAATATTAGTCTTAGATTTAGTTGATATTGTTTGAAGATAAACTATGTGGTTAGTAGCTTGTTTATATTTTTAACTGTATGTAATCACTGTGACTCTAATGTAGTTTTACTGCTGTATTTCATTCAGTTATACTAAGTGAAAACAGAGAAATAGAAATAAATCATAACATTGCTTTTCCTCCATAATATTTTAACATTGAAATAAAATTATGCTACTATCTATAGTTACACAATCCTATCTACTATTTTCATTCTCTATCTACTTAAAGCATTCTACCTATGCTAGAGTATGTCTTGGTTTCTAGGTGTGGAAAAACACAGTCTAGAAATTATTTCCATTCTATTTCATTATTTCCTAAACCAGTTTCATTTCTAAAACAATCTAATAAGGATACTAATTCTAACATTTCACAAACTGTACCTTAACATTCTTATACCAGTCAAACTAAGATTTATATAACTAACACAGTAAAATAAAACAATATAGAACTTGCTTAGGACAGACGACAATAGCGTTAGGAGGCCGTTCCTCCCTACCAATCTCCTGCAGAGCACTCAAACAACACTTCCTCAATACCCCCGAGCCTGTTCCTGGTCTTCTTGGTTGAGAATTGGTGGAGAACGCAAACAGTAGAACCCTCTGTCAACTGACTAGTTCAATATCTCAGTAAAATACTCTACTCTCAACAGTATGATCTTCAGCTTAAAAGCTACAACTAGATCAATCGGCAGTTATCCCCTCAAACACTTTCTAAATTTCTCTGAAGTACATTCATTCCACCTGAATGATCACTTCCCTAGAAAATGAGCAGCCCCCAGCTCTCTTCAATGGGAATTTTTTATAAAGATTTCCTAGGTCTTTTGGGTCAGTTTTCATTAATTGAGCCACTTGCTCTGATTCCACTTTCTTGGGGAATCATGACCCTAAATGTAGGGAGGTTGCCACCTGCAACAGTTGGAAGTGGTTTGAGGATGTTTCCATATGTCAGTTTGCTCTCCACCCAATCTCCTCCACCAATTTGACCAATAAACATTCTTTTAACAGCTCTCCTAAGATGTTGTCTCCTCCTTTATTCATTTATAAATAAAATATTCAGAATTACATTAAATATCCTTGACCCTGCTAAGTCATCAATTACAACTTAGCATAAAATTTAACATATTGTCCTCAAATAATATAAAATAACATAAAAATTGTTTTTTGCAAAATTAGGGTATGTGACAGGCATAGACTTGTGATGGACACGGTGAGAAATAATTCCCCACTTATATAGATATGGAAAAGAATGTGTTTTTTACTTTGTGTTGTAAAGCATTGAATATTTTTGTACCTGAGTTGAAATTAATTGAGCATGTGTTGTAGGGGTGCATGATCAGTGGTACCCAACGTCGTATAGTTTTTTGGTTCAATGAGTTTGATTTCCATGGGTGCTTAGAAGCATATGTTCCTCTTATGTGTAGAAGAGGATGTGGCATCAAGTTGTGCAATGCGCCACTTAGGTAGGTACGAGGGTGTAGGTGTACTCGTAGCCTAATTTGATGTGGAATCAAAGAGGTTGTTGAGTCTTCGATTAAAGGGGGAATGTGATATGGTTTGATCTCAGTGTTGGGACCAGGTTATGCTCAAGGAAGAATCTAATATATATTTGAACCATGTAAGTGAAAAAGATTCCTAGAAAACTGGTAGTTACAACTATTGAGGACCCATGTATTCTGGTAGATGGATTTTTTTTATATAGACATCAATGATGAATTGTTTGCAGGTACAAAATACTTATGGAAGTGTAGCATGTAAAATGGAATTCAAGGCGAGAGAAATGAAAATTTTGGATGTAATAGCAACAATTAAAAGAAAAAAGGAAAAAATGGAGATGACAATGTGTAATCTACATGTAAATGAGATTCTTGAGTACCCTAGTTGTTTTTGGGGGGTTAGATCTGATGAAATTCCCCAAGTCAAGTTTAAAGGGGGGATTGTTAGGGTTAAGCTTGACTTAGGAATGAGTGCAGATGTAAGTGGTTTTGGGCACATGGTTTTGGTAGCCTGTGGTTTTTTGCTGGTAGCATTTGTAAGTAATGAGCCCTATAAATAGGCTTGTAATCCTTCATTGTAAGGTGGCATGGAATGTTAGCTTAGCTAACTCAGTTCTCCCTTATGGATCATAAACTCTAAATATTGATATTTTTACAAATAATATTAATTTAATATAATTTAACACACCATGTTATTTTGTACTCACATAACTCATCTCACTTTAATTATCATTTGTAAACCAATCATTATTATTATTAAATTATCAAATACAATGCCAAAACAATAAGCTCCACTTAATACTCCCATCATTCACTACACTTACCATCTCTATACTCTCCATAAATTATTCAATATACACAACTATTAATCATGATATCCCTAAGAAGTTATTTCTTTAAATAAAAAAGAGAAACTTAAGTTTTGGTTGTAAATTATTCAATATACACAACTATTGATCATGATATCCCTAAGAAGTTATTTCTTTTAAATAACAAAGGAGAAACTTAAGTTTTGGTTGTGGTATCATAAATATTACTTTTATGAAGGTAATAATTTAAATCGAAAATATAAATTTAAGTTTTGATTATGGTATTATAAATATTAACTTTATAAGTAAATAAAAGTAGGTGTATATATGAGCATTATTTATTTTGAAATCAATAAGACAAACTTAAGTTTTAGTTATGGTATTATAAATATTGTTTTCATGAATTAAATAAAAGTAAATGTTATAGATAAGCATTAAATCAATTGAACAACTATTAAACTTTGTATAAAAATTATTATTAAGTATTTGATAAGATAAAAGTTAAAATGAATATGGTATTATAAATATTGTTTTCATGAATTAAATAAAAGTAAATGTTATAGATAAGCATTAAATCAATTGAACAACTATTAAACTTTGTATAAAAATTATTATTAAGTATTTGATAAGATAAAAGTTAAAATGAATATGGTATTATAAATATTGTTTTCATGAATTAAATAAAAGTAAATGTTATAGATAAGCATTAAATCAATTGAACAACTATTAAACTTTGTATAAAAATTATTATTAAGTATTTGATAAGATAAAAGTTAAAATGAATATGGTATTATAAATATTGTTTTCATGAATTAAATAAAAGTAAATGTTATAGATAAGCATTAAATCAATTGAACAACTATTAAACTTTGTATAAAAATTATTATTAAGTATTTGATAAGATAAAAGTTAAAATGAATATGGTATTATAAATATTGTTTTCATGAATTAAATAAAAGTAAATGTTATAGATAAGCATTAAATCAATTGAACAACTATTAAACTTTGTATAAAAATTATTATTAAGTATTTGATAAGATAAAAGTTAAAATGAATATGGTATTATAAATATTGTTTTCATGAATTAAATAAAAGTAAATGTTATAGATAAGCATTAAATCAATTGAACAACTATTAAACTTTGTATAAAAATTATTATTATTAAGTATTTGATAAGATAAAAGTTAAAATGAATAAAACATAAACTTCATTTCAATATTTGAGAACATGAAAAAAAATATTAATGGATTGATAGCCAAGTTATAGATTACAGGAGCAGGTGATAGAAAAGCTAAACCTCGGCTCGATTAGTTGCCAATTGCTGCTTATGTTGATCTTCAAAGGTTGCATTTCACAACAGGTTGAGTCAATCCCTATGTGGAATGTAAGGCCACTATCTCCAACCCGGAACACACTATCTATGGGATGTATGAATTATGAGCATTTGGTAAAACAAGGTATCAATTGTTACACATTGAATTATTGTATTATTATCTGCATGCATAATAAATGAGAGACCAAGTTCTTTAGTTGACAATTAAATCCCTTATTTCCATGATCTATAAATTTCCAACTAACAAATAAATCCCTTACTTTTATGTTAGAGGTAAAAAGTCATTAGTTAAGGTGTCATATAAATTGGTTGTGATTTTTATAAATATAGCAAAAGTATCTACTTTAGGTGCTATGATAACCCTTGGGGTTAAATAAGGTAAACATTGAGCTTCCCACAAGATTAATCTTATTTAAATGTCTTTGTGTGTTGATCCCTAGTATCGTTAGTATACCACACTCGAATGGTTAGGCGTTTGAATCAGAGGCTCAAAAGCCATACTAGCATTCATGAGGTTGTGATTATTATGAATCTCTTATTATAAGTATTAAGATGCGATACAAATAGGTTGTGATTATTATCAATATAATAAAAGTCCAGGTATAAGATGTAAGAGCTTAATTGTTGAAACATAATACAAATTGGTTGTGGGTATTACAAGGGTGGGAAAAGTTCATAGATAACTTTAAATCAGTGACAAAATTGCCAATGAGTATCAAACATTTGAAATCATAAAGTGGTAAAGGTAAGAAATTTTACAACATCTATGGCCTTAAATTTAATAAAGATTTATTTTAAAATATTTCATTTTTGTTTAATGAAAATATTTCATTTTTGTTTAATGATTTGTAAAGAATATTTTATAACATGAAGAAATGATTAATGGTGAAGTTATAAATCAAGAATTATAAATTGATTTATTATGTCTCCGACATATAGCTTTTGGTCAGGGACATTAGTTCCAGGGCGATTGTTAAATTTTCGTAATAGACTATAGTTTGAACATAAGAAATGACATTTTATTTAGAAAAACATTTTTTTAAATAACAATTTTTTAGTGTATGTTTGGTTGTTTGATGTCAACATCTTCCTTGTTATGTGTTTCCCATCACGCAACGGTCGATGGACGTCGACCTCTTTAAATGCTTTAGTTGGTGCAGGTTGTGTATGTTTTGTTAGGTGTTTTTTGTTGCAAATTATCATGTCCTACCCAAATGAAAACCACGATGCACGCTCCAAGGCCGAGCTACCCAAAATTCATTTGGCTAAGTCTAAGTTTGCTAATTGTCACACTTTAATGTTATAGTGACTTTAATTGTGCTTTCAAAGGGAACATGAAGGACTTTACTTATGTTTAATGTTATGGCAGGGAAGCCTAGTTTCTCTGACCAATGACAAGCGGTGTTCANATAGTGACTTTAATTGTGCTTTCAAAGGGAACATGAAGGACTTTACTTATGTTTAATGTTATGGCAGGGAAGCCTAGTTTCTCTGACCAATGACAAGCGGGGTTCAATTTTTGTGAGTCTATTCATGCTCTTCTTATGGGGAGAGAGTGTAAGCATCCCAACTTCGACGACTGCTGGAAGGGGAAGCCGATGGCAACCATGACTATTGAATCCTGGTGGTAAGAAGTCACCAAGTTGTTTACGATTTTTTATCTCCTAAGATGTCAATGAGGTCAACCATTGTTGTTAGTGTAAGTGTCATTGTTGTGAAATTTGTGGCATAAGCAACTATTTCACACGATAGAATTTAAGGATCAACATTGTTAAGCAAGTTGCAGTTTTATGCGGCAAATATATGTCAAAACCTCAAAGAATCAAGTTTTGGTTACGACGGTGAACAAAATTTCATAAAAGCTTAAGAAAGCAGCCAATTTTCTCCATTTTCATTGAAATTTATTTTAATCAACAAAACAGAATTGGCCATCACTAGGATTTTTTTTTAATTGCTTCTAACAAATCTTATAACTGGCCATGACATACTAAGCTTCAAACTAAGTCCAATACGCTACATTTATGCATTCTTACCATATTTTTAGTTTATTGGAAATATATTTATCTTCGTATTTGAATTGTAAATTGTAATGGCATCCCCTTAAATAATACTTATTCTTGCTCTTCATGTTTATTGCCATATGGAATATGAATATTTTCATTTACATGTTGTGTATTTTGGGGTGCAAATTCCTTTCATTTCTGGTTTGTGTTAAGAAAGTTGCAATTTTATGCATCAATTATGTCACAACCCCAAGGAAACAAGCCTAGATTCTGACGGGAACATAATTTTGCAGAAAGATTAAGCAAATGACTGATTTCCTCCATTTTCATTGAAATTTAGTTTAATCAACAAAGAAATACCTTCCATTACCAAGTGTGTTTTGTGAAATTTCCTTTGACAAGACTTAAATCCGCTCATGGCAAACCAAGTTTCAACTTGAGTGTCCAAGATGCAACTTTTTTACATTCTCACTGGATTTCTGTTTGTCAGAAAGATCTTTATTTTTGTATTTGAGTTGTAATGGTGTTACCTTTACTAGTACTTATTTTTCATCTTCCTATTTCCTGGAATATGGCTTAATAATTTTTTCATTTATATATGTTGTGTATTTAGGGTACATAAGCCTTCCATTTGCAATTTGTATTTAGCAAATTGCAAGTTTATGTGTCAATTATATCACAACCCCAAAGGAATTACTAGCCTGGACTCTGACAGGAACATAATTCTGTAAAAAATTTAAGCAGCCAACTGATATGATTACATGTTAATAATATATAAGATTTGGATGCTAATAATATACAAGATTGTCCAAATTAATGAGGATCCATTTGTTTTCTTAATCATTTCTTTTGTCATGTGACTATCTAATTGGTAAGTCAAAGTTTATATATATAGGGGTCTGCCTCCAGTAATTCCACTCCAATTGACAATGGTTCATATTGATTTAGGTGCAAGTTAATACTATACAATCCTCCCTAAATTGGTTCAATGCAAGTTAATAGTATATAGTGCAAGTTAAGGGCATTATTAACTTGCATTCATTTACTCAGATTGAGTATGTGCTAGCTGAGAGGTTGATTGTGTCTCCTCTTTGTGAGTATTGTAGATACTCATGAGCCTAGAAAATTTTATCGTATGTCTATGTCAGGTTTTGGGGAATATTACTTTATTGGATAATGAACAAGCCCCAAATTTTCCTAATTTTCTAGAAATTAATTTTGATCACTATAGTTATTTGAAGGAGCTGTGAGGAAAAATATGTAATTTAGCTTATCTTTAGAAGTTGTATGCCACTAATTTCCATCTTATCCAAAGGAAATGGGTAATTAAGGTCACTTAGGGTGTTGATATTGTCTACATGTCCAAGCTTGTCAATGCAACCTCCTTCCATTTGTGAACTTCAACAACTCAAATTTCTTGATATTTCACTATGTTGTTTGTTCTATATTTGAACTAAGACAACTGAGATTCACTTGGAATCATGCCTATTGTAGAACTGATCTAATTGCACATATTATTAGGAAATGGATATATATGGTTTGATATTAAGGAATGTTTTTTTCAAAATACTTATTCATTTTAATTGACAACCTTGTTATGGACAAAATTTATGGCATTTCTTAATTGAATATAAATATATCTAAAGTGGTCAATATCAACTAACTAATTGTCATGTAGGAGACTGGAAGTTGTTAAGACTTTAGATTGACAATTGAATTTTGAGCAACCCCCATATAATGTATATTTGAGATATGTTTTAAAAATTCTTGTTCTAGGATTCTATATAGATTTCAATGAGTGTCAATTGACTTTGTTCAACTATTTTATCAGAGAACTTGCTTAGAATGTGCATGACTGTTGGAGGGGCTAGTCGGTGCATGACTGTTGGAGGGGCTAGTCGGTGAGTCGACTAGTCGAATAGCCGACCAATTGGAGATTAGGTCGGCTGCATAAAGTCGTGTCGGTTGACCGAACCGATAGGTAGTTACTTGTAACCATTTGTTATCATATATATTAGGTTGTTGAGCCAGATGAGAACTTGGTTCAGTTTTGTATATGTATGGACCCTCATGTAATGCTATAATATAATATGTTAATTCCTTATATATTCTTGTCTCTTGTGTCTGTTATGTTTATATGTTTCTATGCGTATTATTGGTAACCCTATGTGATATGTGATATTATAACATTGGTTTCATTGTCGGTAGTACATATACGAACGTAATTACCATAAGAAAATGATATCAGAGCAAGAGATTAAGAATTGGTGGGAGCGTAAGATAGCAAATTATTTGCAGAACTATGCAAGGAGAAACAGATTGACCATTTCTTAGGCGAAGGAGAAATTCTTCACTGAAACACATGAGAAGTTTGTAAAGCACCAGCGAACTGTGCCATCTGTCGTTCTTCAACCAATCAACGAAGCCAAAGCACTAGAATGGATGGATGCCAAAGTTAAAACTAAAGAGTTTGACATATCAAATGATGAAAGACCAAAAATGGCAAGAATTCACAGTTACTGGAGTGAAGAGAAAATGACTGAAATAGTAAACTTACTAAAAGAATTTTAGGATGTCTTTGCTCGATATTATAAAGATCTCAAAGTGCTATTCCATGAAATGGGCGAAATGAAGATCGACATCAAGCCCGATGCCCGACCCATAAAGAAAAGGCCATACAAATTGGCTCATAAATACAAAGAGATAGTCAAGAAAGAGATCGATAATATGCTCGCAGTAGGAATTATCTACCCTATTGACCAGTCAGAATGGGCAATCACGATGGTTGTCCAACCAAAGAAACACGACCCGATGAAACTGACGATTTGTGTTGATTTCAGAGAGCTAAACAAAGTCACTCTAACAAACCCATTCCCAACGCCATACGTAGATGAAATATTAAATGAAGTTGTAGGACATGAATGCTACTCATTTACAGATGGATTCTCAGGGTATAACCAACTACCAATAGCCAAAGAAGATCAGTAAAAGACTACATTCGTATGCGAATTCGGCTCATTCGCCTACAAAGTTATGCCTTTTGGTCTTAAAAATGCACCTGTAGTATTTTCGAGAATCATTGTCAAAGAATTTCAAGAATATATCTACAAAACAATGGCAGTATATTTCAATGATTAGATGATCTACTCCATGTTGAAAGATCATTACAAATGGCTAAGGCTCATGCTGGAACGATGCCGACAAATCCAATTGTCTCTCAACATAAGGAAATGCATCTTCCTAACCCATATAGGAATACTACTAGGGCACATTGTATGCAAAGAAGGCATCAAGGTCGACTTTGCAAAAATAAATATTATCCTCGACTTGAAACCACCGGTGAATTCAAAACAGGTAAGGGTACTGCTCGGACATACTGGATATTACAATAAATTTATTTGATACTATTCAAATATGACCTATCCATTGGAAGAACTACAGAGACAAGATCAGGATTTTGATTGGACAGAGGAATGCAATATATCATTCGATACATTAAAAAGGAAACTAGTGGAGGCACCTATCCTCAGATTCCCGAATTGGTCAATAAAATTCCATGTGCATATTGATGCATCAAGCCTAGCAATAGGCGCGATATTAACACAACCAGCGGATGATGGAATGGAATATCCCATAGTGTACAACAGTAGAAAACTAAATAAGGCAGAAAGAAACTACTCGACAACAGAGAGGGAAGCATTAGGAATGATCTTCGCGCTACAAAAATATCAACATTACCTACTAGCCAACCCTTTTATCTTCTATACAGACCACCAGCATTGAAATACCTCGTAAACAAACCTTTGCACCATGGGAGGATTTGTTGATGGCTATTACTATTCTAGGAATTTGAATTCGAAGTCATCATTAGACCAGAAAATCTAAATGTCAGGCCTAACCACTTGTCGAGAATCAACAAGGGGGAGGAGTTGAAAGGAGTCAAAGATGACTTGCCAGATGCACACTTATTCCGAATAGAAGCTGTTCCAACAGAATTGGAAGAAATAACTCAACTCTTGGAAAATTGTCAATCACCTTAGGGCATGAGCATGAAAAAGAAACAAATCTTAGCTATGAAAGTTGCACCATACAGCCTCATAAACCAATTTTTATATAAAATGGGCTTAGATGACATCCTTCGGTGATGTGTGTTAGAACACAAAAGAGATAATATTATGTACGAAGCACGCTATTGACCAGCGGGTGGACATTTCCAAGCAGATACGACTGCCAAGAAAATCCAACAGTCAGGGCTATGGTGGACGACACTGCACGAGGACTGCAAAAAGTTTGTTAGCCAATGCGACCAATGCCAACAACTGGGTCAACCTCTGCCTAGCATAGAAATTCCTCCTTGATATTAGTAAACCCGAGTCTGACATTTGCAATCTGGGCCATCGATTTGACAGGACCATTTCCAATACCAGCAAAAAGAACATGTGCAAGGTACATCATAACTGCAGTAGAATATGTAACCAAATGGGCGGAGGCAGAACCTGTCGAAACCTGTTCTAGTGAGCTAGCTGCTAAGTTCATCTATGAAAACATAATTACTAGATTTGGATGCCCACTAACCTTAATCAATGACCAAGGATCACACTTCATCAACAAAACCATCAAAGCACTGACAGACCAGTTCAAAATTGACCATCGATGAAGTACAACTTATCATCCTCAATCAAACAAAGCAATAGAGGAATTTAACAAAACACTAACAAGGGGTTTAACAAAACTATGCAACACTGATAAAGATGATTGGGATGAGAAAATCCTTGTAGTGCTATGGGATTACAAGACAACATACAAACATTCGACTAACCAAACACCGTTTCGACTAGTCTACGGCCAAGAAGCAGTCGTTCCACTACATTTCCCACAACAAACACCTGTGATAGCAGATATCTTACACATTGATGTTGAAGAAGGTAGGAGGGACCGACTGATACAACTAGGCAAACTAGAAGAGCACCGATTGCTCGCCATACAACATCAAGAAATTCAAAAACAACAACAGAAGGCTTGGCATGATCGAAACATCAAAAACAAAAATTTGTCGATAGGAGATCTTGCTCTGCTATACAATAGTTGAGTGAAAGTAAAACCCAAAAAGCTACACACATAATGGATGGGACTGTACGTCCTTGAAGAAATTCATGCCAATGGATCAGTCCGACTAAGGATGTTACAAGGCATAGTATTTCAGAAACTTGTTAATGGTGCCTGACTAAAAAGGTACCAAAACTAAACAATTCCAAAAAAAATAGAGATATATATATATAATATAAAACAAAATTAACGACCATAACTACTCACAAAAACCTATAAAAATCCAAAATTCTCAAAAACAAACAAAAAGAACCGACGCTCATAAGCCAAAATGACAGGAAATTTTGAAAGACATAGTAGACCATAGTTTGACAACTGACATCCCTATCATCGACATGCCATCATCGACTTCCCTCATGATCAACATCGATCGACGACTCCAAAGGTCAAATCACACCTTCATGACTATGGTCAGAAGGAGCGCCAAAACCAAGATGCATTAAAAACGACCACAATAGATGGTCTTGGACCATCATTTCCGCCATTAATACCTTCATCGACAAAATCACCATCCACTCCACCTATAAATATTACGCTAGAGAAAGATTCCTTACCGTGTTTTGAAGAAATAGAGCAAACAACTGTTCAAAAATTTGAAACCAGAAACCCTGTGAAGAAATCCAACCAAGAGACCAACAAAATGGCCCCAAAGCAAACCAGAGCCGCAGCTGCCAAAACAAAAGAACTAGAATTCGCTGAAACCCCACTTGTAAGGAGATTAAGAAATATTAAAAACGCAAAGGTACAAGAAACTACATGGGCAAAAATTTGGGCAAAAATCAAAATGTGGACAAGAAAATGACACAAGAAGCAAAGAAAATAAGCCACGGTACCATTATGAGTTACATGAATACACCTTTCATGGCGAGTTTCGATGGGACAAAAGAAACCGCTATCAAATTTATAATCAGTAGGTACCACAATGGCAAATTCTACTTCAACAAACCAGTAGAAATTTCCGGCGAGGTCATATACAAGCTTATCAATCTTTCAAACCAGGGTGAACATGTTCCTATCAGCATAAAAGAAGGATTAGTAGAATGACTAACATGGACAACATCGGGCAAGAATTCAAAAGGGATGATGATCAATCAAATACAAGCCCGTACATCGCAAATAGTTGCCAAAATCATAGCGACAGGACTCACCCCCATAGGCCGAGCGAGTGATTTGAAGTTATAAATGTTGGAAGCAGTTGACACAATAGCAAATACAGGGAAAATTTACCTCTAGTCTCAGTATGTCGCCGACATGCTCAAGTCCATATGTGAAAAATGCCAGGAATCGGCTGGAATTATCAGGTTCCCATCACTGATAATTTGGATAGCCATGTACCACTTCTGTCCAGTCAGGGATAAGCAGTTCCTCGAACCATGCAAATATCACATGTGGCATTTCAAACCATTTTCACAGAATGGAACGCTAAAATAACTAGCAAATGGCAAAGTACTTTTGGAAAATTGGTTCCAGGATCTCAAAGTCCAGACAACAAGATGGAGGGTTCCCTAGAACATCTGAAGAAGTCTACCAAAAACAACACACATTCAATTAGAGCTCAACCACATTGCAGTATGGTACATGCAGGGGACAAAAGCAAAATCAAAACCTCTCGACTATTACCCAACATTCGATGAGAATTTCCAAGAGCTAGCTCGACAATCTAATACCAAACTATCGAGGGCCAGCAAAGGAAAAAGAAATGAATCAGCATATGGAGGAGCCCTTAACCGACCAGGAAAAAGACAAGGATTATGAACTCTATCTATATATCAGTACCTTCATGTCGAAGGACACAATGACAGAGGATACCAGCAAGCTCCAACTGGTGACTGTTCCACAACACAACCCCAACAACAAATTATACCAACACAACAGCAGGAGGAGGAAGAGACAGAGAAACCAGAGTACCTACTGAAAAAGGAGAACATATGACAGTTGACCACAATAATTGCATAATCTAGGAAAAACCTGGATAGTCCAACCAAAGGAAAAGGGAAACGCCAGTTGATCCTGCAAGAAAACTCAGATGATGAGGATGAACTCCATGCTCAAGCGGCCAACATTTTGATAGAGGCCGCCAAAAATAAAATCCCGGTCGAGGAGTAGTTCAAACGATTTGTTGAGGAAGAGAAAAGACAAGCCAAGGCTAAAAAGGTAAAAAATACAAACCCTTCAGTGGATGAGAATATTTTTTATTTAGTTTCCACCCCTCCACTCCCATCCCCAACCCAGATCAGACAAGAAGATATCCCACAACCACCCACCATCAGTCCTGTCGATATCTGTAAAAATGCTATGCCGGAGACATTAAAAGAACAACTCAACCACGATGGAGACTTCCAAGAATTCATTGAAAAACTCCTTGAATTATTCACCTCTGCTCAGAAAATTACCACCAAATGTCCGTTAATCAAGTCTAGCTCAGCACGCCAGACCCTATCACAACAAATCGGCCATATACCTCAGAAACCAAGAACTATTGGAAGTATCAAATCCAGATTCTTAAGGAATCCCTAAAAAACCTCTCAAATTGTCGCAAGCCGCACTTCATCTATTACCCTATCAATGAGTAACCATCCTCCACCATCCAATGAACCAGTGGGAGACTTGGAAGAAAATGACCAGGAAGATATATTAGCAATCAACCAAGTGATCGACAACCTATTCTCTGACAACCCAGCCAATTCACCACCAGAATTCGAATATCCCCCGTCGACTAAAAATATCCCAACCACACCACTTACACCAGACCACTCACCTTCTCCATCACCACCTTCGAATTCAAAACTTTTTCCAAACCCTAAACCACCAGCTTCAACTCCTCCAGATATAGACCAAGCTGCAAGCTCTACCTATGAAGCTCAAACAGAAATTCCCCCAACCAATGAAGCTCATCCCAACGAAGATCATCAACTGGGAAATCAGCTGCCTGAAAATCAACCACAGGAAAAACAATAGGCAGACCAGCATAGACACAAGAGGAAGAGAAAAGACAAAAAGAAAAAGGAAGACCACAAAGAACAAAGGCCAACAGTGATCCACCTCAACCAACTAGGATCGACTACTGCAGTCGACACAGTGAAATTGAGATATGGAGAATTGGGTCAAATCTTAGAATCCCTTGCCACAGAAGCAACAACAAGAAGCCAGACTAGATGAGAGAAAATTGAATTTCTCTCATCACTAAGAAAGAGAAAAATGAATTTCTGGAAAATTGCAGAAATTTAATCAAACAGTAACACCAGGACCAATAGAGGCTGACACTGACAAGCCACTGGAGAAAACATATCACCTATTTGAAAGTGTGGTCCTTACAAGCACACCTACAAAATACAAAAGAAGATCAAAAAGAAGAAACATCCAGATTATTAAGGAAACAGTATACAACATTCTCTGAAGCTCATAAGGAACTGCAGGACCACTTGGAAGAGTCTATTATTACAAAATAAGTACTACGTAATTGGCACACCTACTACAGGAAAGTATTTCAGCAGACTTGACAAACTCATGAGAAAATCCAAGCACTAGAAAAGAGGCAAGGCCGTGAAGAAACAATGAGGAGTACAATACAAGACCAGATTGTATTGGAAACGACCAAATTACAGAAACTAGAAAAACAAGCACATCAATTGGTACAGGAAGCACTGCCAAGGCTCGACAAGCTGGACACAATCTTCCCACAGATGAAGAGACTATTGGATACAGCAGAAGAAAAGGATCAATTTATGGGGCCCGGCATGGAAAGCATCACAGATCTTTCCATCCAGGAGAAAATGTCGAATCTGTCAAGCATCACAACCTTGAATATCGACATCCAAAAAGTGCTACAGAATTGGACAGAGTTTCAGCACCAACTGGCGATTACAGCAGAAGCCATTGTGGAAGCATGTGTGCAGAAACGATCAATTATCCGACTACACGATCCATGAAGACAAACCATAGTAGAAGTAACTACCTCAGACAGTGCAATGTTGAGTGCCTCCCCTATTTCTTCGGGACGAAGAAAGATTTTGTTCCTGGGGGTGATGTTGGAGGAGCTAGTCAGTGAGCCGACTAGTCGAATAGCCAACTAATTGGAGATTAGGTCAACCACATAAAGTCATGTCGGTTCACCGAACTGACATGTAGTTACTTGTAACCATTTGTAATCATATATATTAGGCTGTTGAGCTAGATGAGAACTTGGTTTAGTTTTGTATATGTATGGACCCTCATGTAATGCTATAATATAATCTGTTACTTCCTTATCTATTCTTGTCTCTTGTGTCTATTATGTTTATATGTTTCTATGTGTATTATTGGTAACCCTATGTGATCTGTGAGATTACAACAATGACTCTTCATCTTGTATTTGAAAAATTAGCCATTCGATAATATGTCTTTGATTCTTTGAACCAATCAAAAGCACGCTAAACTTGGTTGTGGAAGACCACTCATATGTGTGCATATGCTAAAACATTTGTATGAAGAAGTTGCCTCAATTAAGGTTGTAAAAATAGTGTTGTATAATATATACAACAAATTTATCTTTACGTTGATACAATTTTCAAATTTGCATGATTGGAATCCATCACTAACATTTCATTTAGATGTCATTTAACACAATCACTCGAGTCATCCTTGGAAACGTATTATGCAGCTCTGCTCATATAAGAGCAAATTAAATGGATCAATATGAAATTGAAAAGAAAAAGTTTGTTTATGAATCCATGTCTATTGCAAGGAATCAAAGGACATAAAAGTACTCTCTAGTTATTGGGTAATTAAGGAGTTAGTAGCATGTTACAAGTATTAGGAATTAGTAGCATTATTTATTTGAGATAACCACTTATATCACTAATCACTTTTGGATTAGATTTTTTATTCATTACATATTTCACTAATCACTTCTAGATTATATTGTTTATTCATTATAGATTAACATTGTGTAAATACAGAAGGTTCTTCTTGGCCATTTTTTAGGCTTGACTTTTGATCAGGAGATCAATGAGGTAGTGCCAATTTATACATAAGAGATAATTAGGATATTCCTTTGTAGACTATTTTAATATGGAAGAATTATCTTTATTGTTGAAAGGTGGGAAAAGAGTGGGCCTTCCCCTCAGAATCAACCCTAAAAGGTGTGTATGTTTAAAATTTGATGAGGCAATCAAAGGTAACTAGCCAATGTTATAAAGAATTTATATTAATCTTACTTGACACCTCTTTCCGAAGCAATTACTCTTTCTCTTTCTCACAAAAGCAGGTGGTGATGTTGGAGACATTTCCACCTCATGGTTTTTGTTATATAAATGCATAGTAAATAGAATGGCTTATAAAATTCTATGTAATGATTGAATCCTTTACTTTCATGCTAAAAGTAAGTTGTTAAGTATTGAGTATTGGTGAATATTATAAGTATAGAAAAATTGTAAAGAATTAAAGAGAATAAAAGGATGACAGAAAGTGAGAAAATGGTAGATCATAGAATTTGTATAATAGATTTGTCCTCCACCTACATTAAGTAAAAGATCCTAAATGTGATTCTTTTGCTTGACAATAGTTGTGGCTATCATCTTGTCTCCCATAGATAAAGCGCCAATAAACTTTTAATTAAGTTACAACATGAGCATGATATTGACATTATCATAGTGTTGGATTTAAGTCTCCCATAGATAAAGTGCCAATAAACTTTTAATTAAAGTCATCATGAACATGATATTGACATTATCATAGTGTTGGATTTAATGTTTTTTAGCATGATTTAATATTACACAAAACTACTTAAAAACTTTGTTCGTGCATATTTTCATAACATTCCATTCTTATATCATCTTCAAAATATGTTAAATATAATTCTATAAACATAAAAAATGCAAAATAATTTGTAAGAAATTGCAACTAGTGTGATAACATACAACATATTGGTAACGTTTTTGAAATTGTGAATGCCAAAAATTCCAACAACAATCGGTTTGCAATGCAACAATTAGCAAATCTAATTCAAGTTAATAGTAACTAACATGAATATTGATAGTGTCTTATAGTCAAATATATATATGACAAATCAATTTTAAATCACTAAGCACACAACTAGAAACATGTAAATTTCAAGGAGAATAAATTAGATTTGGAAATAGATTATAAAAGAGGCGACTTTCAAAGTAAAACTAAAATTGATCCAACAATGTTCAATTTCATAGTTGGGTATATGGATATATTTTTCTTGTTATTTAATATAAAAAATCTAGTCGCGATGTCGACATCAAATATCTGCCTTCAAATTGTCTACTATAATGAGTACCTTCCTGAAGGTTTGGAAAAATTGACATATAGGTTTTAACTATTTTATCCTTACAAAACAATGAAAGAAGATGAATATCATTCCCCACGAAGAGGAGTTGTACATAGCTTAATCCAACTTTGTATGTTGTGTGCACACAACTGTCACTGCTTTAGCTGCACCACATGTAGGGAGATATGGATCCCCATGGAACCCTCCTATACATCTTTGTGCAATAGATTTTTTCATAGTATGGTTATACACACTGCACGTGCCATTATTGTACACTGGCATTATCCAATGCACAAGTTACCCCAACATGGATTGCATTGAACAATATTTATCCTTTTCCCCAAAACAACATAAGCTTATTGAGAGTATTTAAATCAGCCTTTCAGCTCTTAAATGAAGTGACCATGGAATAGTCATAACTTCCCCCAAACTATATATATACTTGTCGTATTGAATCCTAATGATTTTTATAAATGAAATCCAACACGCCACCATACCCATAATATTAAAATTTCATATTTATGGTTTTCTACAATTTATTGTCCCTACATCTAGAGATACCTATGAAACATTCACACATAAACCTTGGGAGTACATGTGTGCATGTGTGTATGTTTATCATGTTTTTTCCTAGAGGCAACTAGGAACAATTGTCATCGCATCAACCAAGATTCAATTCTCAACAAATTCACTCCCACCCTCTATGGTGTTTATAGAGTGTGGCTCGTCATGGTTTGTGGTCTTTATTAAAAATTAAAGTATGTTAATTAGTGATCTCATATATATCTATGTGACAAATGTTTTATTACAATTATTGCATTAGTTTGTCAACTCTAGTACATGCTTGTCATAATTAATGCTTGAATTGAGATTTGATTTTCTACCCAATTTTTCAATGTATTAGGTTTCATATATATATATATATAAGCAAAACCTCATGGGGAAAATCAAGAGATGTTTCACCACATTTGTTGATGGCATTCCTACAAACCCTTCAATCTAAACTGGTGCACCTCACCCAAGGGGATTTGAATCAAGCACCTATTAGAAAAGAACTAACTAAATGTCTAACAACATTGGCGACAAATAGTAGAGCTATCCCTTGGACTAAAAATTTTAAAAAAAAAGAGAGATATTTTCAACTCTATGGGTCTTGAAGAGGTTGCATTGTAAACCCACAAGCCATCACAGTTTTCTAGCCTATCTCCCCCGTTGAGGAATGTAGGGAGAACTCTCAAGGTTAATCCAAACATGTACAAGTTCCTTGATAATTCCCGTGGAGTCTTTCTAGATGTCCACAAGAACAACTGTACTCAACCAATCCTTGTGACTTTCAAAAATAACCACAAGGTATATATATATATATCCTTTGAGAGATCTTTGCATCCTATTGTATACATTTTGGGTACAACCTACTCTAGTGTTGCTAGTTCAAAAGGAAAAAGATTTAAATACAAAATCAACACTTTTTAACCTTGAAAGTTATATCAAGAGTTTTAAAATAAAGATATGTACTTAGCTAAAATTAAATGCACAAACATAATAATAACCTTTAAGACATTTACTTCAAGCCATGGTAAGTTCTTCAGAGTTAGGGTGTTTATGTAAATCATTATTGGTTATTGTCTTAGGATCTAAGGTTGTGTGGTGAATTTGTAACATAATGGCAAGAGAATATCAAAAGACTTAATCATTGTGGTAATAAATTAACAAATCATCCAAATGAGATTGTTTGGACATGGAATACATCTATAGGCTAGGTTGTCATAGCCAAAATAAAATGCACTTCGCTTTTGCATTTTAACTAGGGTTTGCGGCACTGCCCAAGAGGCTTCTCAATGACTTGGTCGCTCAAGAGAGTCTTGGAATACTACGCCTAACCCTGCAAAAAATTACTTATCGTTTTTTTTTCTTAGTCATTTTTACACTAAGCCAATTCTATTCATCAAGTAAACATACACAACAGACAAGTATAATAGGGTTTCCAAACCAACTTCCCTGTTAACTAATTTTGTATTAATAAACAACTTTGATAAACATGGAGTTGTCAGAAACTGGCAGAGCTCCAGGTGTGCACCCAACCAACAAACACACCTCCATTTACAAAATACAACAAGTGGATTGACCCCAACCGTGCGTCCAAATCTCAATACCGTCAAACTCGCTAACCCTTGTAACTTCCTTCTGGACTGAAATCTTCTAGAGCGTCGGCTTTTCAAATAGACACTTCTTTCGCAACCGGGTTGTGTTTTATGAGTTATCATGCTTTAGCAAGTGTGACTACGACTAAGCTCGGATGCCTCCCTAACTTGCATGTCTTTGATGACTTGTCACTTCTGTGATCTTGGCTTAAGCTTCGATTCCTTCCTTCATCATTTTCTTTTCCTTGTTATATGGTGCATCACATGAGTGAGTCCTCTCCTAAGTGCATGCACCCCTTTGCTTGGCATGCACACCAAGACTAACTCCACTGGAGGTCCACTTGCCATGCAAGCGTGCATGTGTGCGTCTGTCATCGTGCATTCCTTTGGTCGCGCATTGGGTGCTTTCAAGTGCTAGCCTATCGAACTCCCCTAAATGTGTGCTAGGGTAGTCATCACGTCAAGGTGTTGGGCACACTCCATGTGGGCGCTTGGTCCAACTCGCCAACCTATCGATTGGGCGCTTCCACCAAGCGTGTGTTCCTAGTGACCAATGTGGTGCGCCAAGTGCATCTTTATTGGAGCGCTTGGTTCTTAAGGTGTATTAAATCACATCTCCTATTTAAGCATTAATTGTTTGTGTATATTTAGAATATCTGCAGGAGGACTATGTAAGATCAATCCTAGTTATTAAACCTCTTTTGTTATCATTGTATCCAATTGGCTTCTTCGATGGGTTGTCTCAGTCAAGCTATGGTAGTGCATGCATGGTTTTAAAATTTAGCAAAGACCATTACTTTCATTGTTGGATGGATTTTGATTCTATTTCCAACACAAAAGTTGAGTTGATGGTGCTCTAGGGGCTATTAGTGTTTTCTATGTCCAAAACTATTCTCCCTACGCTTTTTTGGGAAATCTAGGTCATTGCGGAACGGGTAGGTAATAAGGCTCGTCTTCAAGCAATTCACTTGGAACAGTGGCAGTCTAGAATCAAAGTGCTGCAAAAAAAAATTCCTATCTTTGTCTTCTCATCATATCTACATGGAATATAATGATATGGCAAACAAATAATCCAAAAATGCTCTTGGATCGAGTGAAGGGATTTTATTTCATGAAGGGTATAAGCATCATCAATTGGTAGTTGAAAGCTCCTTCTAAGCATATTAACTTAATAGGGAAATATGGCTCCTTGATGCATAGTTTTTATTGTTTTGTTTTAGCCTTTTAGGCCGGTTCACTATAACTTATGATGTTGATTATCCTAGCTTGTGATCAGATTGTATTAGAGGCATACTTAGTCAAATGAGAAATATAATGAACATGGAATATGTTTTTGTAATGGAAAAAAGAGCTTTAGAGAAGTTAAATTCACATATTGAGGTAGAGGAGAAATATATATTGATGAACAATGGTGTTCAGACCATGCTTTGTTATTTTTTATTCATTTTTAATGAATATCTAGTAACATTTTTTCCTTGGTGAAATAGAAAAATCTTCTTTCATAATGATGACTTGGATTTAAACTTTGTGAACCGTGTTCCCACCTTTATATAAATCAACATTAATATGAAGCAATCAAACACAACATAGAACAAATCCATGTGTTAGGACTCTTGTCATAGAACAAATCCCCAGGTTAATAAGACTCGTGTTATGTTAATGTGGGGAGAGGTTCAATTTTTAGCATACCATCTACTAGCATTGGATATGTTACATCCATATGAATAATGGTCATGTATGTGCATAAATTTTTTATTTATGAGATGTTAATTGAACATCAGCATGTAGCCCAATAATGAAGATGTAAGAGCTTAAATGTTGAACATAACACAAATTGGTTGTGAGTATTACAAGTATGGGGAAAGTTCATAGATAACTTTAAATCGATGACACTATTACCCATTATTATTTTATTTTATTTTAAATACGGATTATTAAACATTTGAAATCATCAAGTGGTAAAGGTGTACAAAATTTTACAACATCCATGCATGGCCTTAATTTTAATAAAGATTTATTTTAATGGCCTTAATTTTAATAAAGATTTCATCTTTTTTAATGATTTGTAAAGAATATTCTAGAAGAAATTATTAATGACGAAGCTACAAATCTAGAATTATAAATTGATTTATTATGTCCCCGACGTATAGCTTTCGGTTAGGGACATTAGTTCAGGGGAAATTGTAAAACAATTTCACAATAGACTATAGTTTAAACATAAGAAATGAAATTTTATTTAGAAAAGCATTTTTTTAAATAAAAAATTTTTAGTGTATTATTGGTCGTTTGAGGCTGACATCTTCCTTGTTATGTCTTTCCCATCATGGAGCGGGGGGTAGACGTCGGCCTCTTTAAATGATTTAGTTGGTCAAGGTTGTGTATGTAGTGGTTCAATAGCTTTGAAATGTGTGAAGTTAGGTGTTTTTCGTTGCAAAGCGTTAGGTCCTTCCCAGATGACAACCACGATGCACTCTCCAAGGCCGAGCTACCCAAAATTCATTTGGATAAGTCTGAGGTTGATAATGATCACGTTTTAATTTCATGGTGACTTTAATTGTGCTTTCGAAGGGAAAGTGAGGGACTTTAATTATGTTTAATGTTATGGCAGTCCAACCTAGTTTCTATTACCAATGACATGCGATGTTCAATTCCTGTGAATCCATTCATGCTCTTATTATGGGGAGAGAGTGTAAGCGTCCCAACGTCAGCGACTGCAAGAGGGGAAGGCGATGGCAACCATGACTATTGAATCCTGACAGTAAGAAGTCAAGAGATTTTTTTACGATTTTTTATCATGTAAGATGTTAATGAGGTCAACCATTATTGTTAGTGTAAGTGGCATTGTTGTGAAATTGGTGGCATAATCAACTCTTTCACGTGGTAGAATTTAAAGATCAACATTGTTAAGCAAGATGCAATTTTATGTGACAATTATATGTCAAAACCTCAAAGAATCAATTTTGGGTTACGGCGGTGAACGCAATTTCATAAAAGCTTAAGAAAGCAACCGATTTTATCATTTTCATTGAAATTTATTTTAATCAACAAAAAAATCTTGGCCATCACTAGGATTTTTTTTTAAATTGCCTCCGACAAGTCTTATAATTGGCCATGACATACTAAGATTTAAACTGAGTCCAATGTTGGACACAATGGCCACACTGAGATGGGGTTGAATCAGTGTGAGAGAAATTATAAAATTTTACCCTCTTTTAACTAATCAGAGCATATCAATCATTATGTCATCATTTGCATAATCAAATCCATCATGAGTGATAAGCACAACATCACAGCAAAAGAGACACAAGAACATATGTAATTTTGATATTTATTTACTGTACCTGGAAGGCAACAATATTCTCGATTACAATCAACACCATTTGATGAAATAGTGCCAACTCTCATAACAGGACCCAGCCTGTTTTTCTTAGATCCAACTAAGAATGGTTTGAGGAGTCCAATCCTCAAGTGCAAGATTCTTGTTGTAAGCAATCATATGGCTATGTTGCACAACCAAACTCTGCTCTACACATCAATCTCTACTTATCACTACTGCTCATCACAGTTTCTCATCATAGTTTCTCATCTCTACTGCTCATCATTGCTTCTGATCACTACTACTCATCTTTGTTGCTCATCATTGTTGCTCATCACTACTTCTCATCTTTGCTGCTCATCTCTGTTGCTACTCATCTGTTTATTCAACACTATATACTGATAAGTCATTTCACTTCCATACACTACTCACGTACATCATTGTATACCTCATCATACACAATTACTAAACAAGTAATTCTGCTCTGCTTTCACTGAACATAAGGCATGCATAGTCATGCATCATCATCATAGGTATGCATCATTGCCATAGGGTATGCATCCTCATCATCAAATGTGCATCATCATCATCTTAGTGTGCACCGTGTATGCATAATCAACATCAAGTATACATCATAGTGCATATGAGAGCATCATCACACTATGGTATGCATGTACATCATATTGTATAGGAGTGCATCAACATCATAGAGTCTACATTATTATCACATGCATTATCATCATAAAGTGTATCATATCATAGCATAAATCTGTGCAANAAATATATATACCAATATAGAGGCTCACATACTAAGATCAAAGATGAACTCTATCCATGAGAGACATGTGCCATCACAAGAGAAACCTAGAAGAATGAAACATACCTTTCCAAAGATCACAAGATGAAGAAACATTAGAAAAAACAAAAGAAACTCTAGATCATGTCATCATATAGCCCTCGTAACAATATTTCCAACGAGCTAATACTTTTGTAATTATGATTCTGTATGAGAAAGTTATGCCAATTTTAGTGAAGATGCCCACAACTTTCTCTGTAAAAATGAACTGCTCCTCTATTGCTACGAAAAAAACATCAGACCAATCTCCATGAATTCAATTCTCTATATCCATCACTGACTATTTTTTGATGTTTTTATATACACATTAAAGTGGACAAGTTTCATGCTAGCCGACTTGTCTCCAAAGGTAAGAGTGGTAAGAATTTTAATTTTTAATTAAAAATTGTAATTTGACTTTTAATTGTCACACAAACTTCTTACCACTTCAATGGTAAAACCTTACCAAAGAATTGCATGTATTTTCATTTCCATATAATACAATTTCCACCACATAACCCATATGTATGACCAAGGACTTCAAACTTCTTACCACTTCAATGGTCAACATTATGTATTTTTATTATTTTTCCTACCACCTCAATGGTCAACCTTATGTATTTATTATTATTTTTCTTTAAAACATCCTTCAAAGTCAAACACGTCATTTAAAATTCATGGGAGTGCGTCCTCCACATCTTCATAGGGTTGCATCAAGCCACTAGGGGTTTTAATGGCATGTCATGTGCAAGGTGCCATCATGGGATTCAAGCTTGTCACTAAATGGACCATCATCAAGCAAATATGTGTTTAGGTGCCTTAAGTGACAACAAGTGAAAGAAATGGGCATCAAGGTCTTCACAAGGTTCCATGAATTCATTAAGTCACCAAATACTGCATCATCATGCAATCTAACCATTTCAAGTGCAAGTAGTGGGATGCATGACCTTTGCAAGGGTATCAGGGTCTTCATCAGGGGTTCCATGGCCTTCTTCATCATACCAAGGGTTCCATAGCCTGTCAAGGACCATACAAGGTCATCATTTTCATATAATACCTCCATGAACCCAATAAGGGTTACAAGGTCAAAACACTAAGTGTGGGTCCAAGTACTTCATCAAGGATTCTTCAACAATAAATAAACTTCATATGCTTCTTCAACCACCTCTACCACACTAGGAGACCTCCAAGGGTCAACATCCATCATAATATCACCTATGTGGTTGCTAGGCCTTCTTCTAGGGTACCATGACACCATCAAAGCATGAATCACCATAGAATGGTTCATTAATGCTTTGCCATCCCATTTAGGGATTCTCCATCATCCACAGGGGCTTCAACACCATCTCTAGGGTCTTCAATATATTCAACAAGGTGGTGGCTTCAAGATCTAGCCTTGTGGGTACAGGGACCTCACCAACTAGGTACAAGGTGCTTCAAGGCACAAACCCACTCTGTAATGGATCTAAGGCTCAAACCCATATTGCAAGGGTTCTACGGCATTGCAAGTGGGACTTGGTGGAATCAATGACAATCTGTAGGGCCACTGCAAGTCCATGTTGGCATCAATGACAATTTCATCAACAATCTCCCCCTTTGTCATTGACGACAACAAATCATGATCCCCCTGTGAGCATTCTCCCCTTTTGTCTTCATCACTCCCTTTGTCTTCATATCTCTCCCTTTGGAATCAATGGAAAAGGGTTTCCACATACATGTATCTGAAATCACTGATCACTGAGCATTGCTCCCCCTGTCAATATGCACAATCCTAGGACCTGTCTGTATGCCTGGAGTAGTCATCTTTTCTTCTTTGAGTTCATCCTCTAGCCTCATGAACTCAAGGTGTGCTAAGGTCTTTGAGAGACCTTACACTTTTATTCCCACATGGAAGCCATCCTCCCTGCTTTGATCAACCTCTCCCATCGACAACTCCTCCGTCTTCTTCATCCATACTTTATTTTTGGCATCTTTTCTTTCAACATTTGTTCCTTCATCTATATTGGCTTTCCTTAATGAGTTGTATAGGAAACTTCTCAATGGTTGTTTTCATGTACTCCTACAATCTTGAGCTTTTTTCCCAAATCCACTGCACTATAACACTTCATCGTATGACAATGTCCATCAATGTGACCAACATTGTTGCATGTCCAGCACCTGATTGAGTTGTTGGAACTTCCAACACTTCTTTGATCAAATCCATGTCTCCATTCCTGAGAGTGTCCTTGACTGTAGGCCTTTGTCTTCTGATCTTCAAATCTTCCTGCATTGGTATTCTTCCATGTTTCACTGGTTCTTCTTGCTGATGTGTAGGAAGGAATCTTCCTTGGTTGACTTCTTTGACTTCCACATTCTTGGGCTTTGTGACCAAGCCCATTGCATGTTTATCATCTCAATGTGTGACATGTGGCAGCAACATGTCCTACTTGATTACATTTCCAACATCTAAATGAGTCATTGGGATTTACACCACTTCTTCTTCCGTAGAGTCTAAAATCCACAACTTTATGACCAAAGTTAGAACAAAAATAATAATAACCATTGAATCCACTTTCATACCTAGGACTTTGGTTCCATCTTGGAACTGTTTCTTTTATGAAATTGCCTTGAGGAATAGATCTTGCTTCTTGATGCATCCTTGAATTACTAGGGTCTTTGTTGTCGTGTGTAGGTGCATAGGGAGCATCTTTGGATGTTGATGGACATACTTCTAGAGTCTTGGGAGACCAAGCGTCAACTTCATATTTTTCTTTCTCCTTCTTGTAACCAAGACCAGTCTTGTTCATTGGAGATCTTTGGCAATCCAAGATCTTATCTAGGACAACTGAGTTGTCCAACTTGAAGAAAGCTTCATTCTTCTTACCTTTCTTCCTGAGACCAACTACCTCCATTTCTAGCTTTTGTATTGTCTCCTCCTTTTCTTCCTATTGAATCTTTAGGATTTACTCTATCCTCTTGGCTTCCTCTAGCTAAGTCTTCATATCATGATTGACCTCTCTAGTTTCTTCAAGCTCTTCAGCAGGCTCATCTGATTCTTCCTTTTGATTGATCAATTCAGTCTTTATTTGTTCAACTTCAACATCCTTGTCTTGCATTTGATCTCGCGGCTCTTTCTCCTTGTTTTTGAGATTCACAAGCAACAATTTAATTGCCATGGTCTTCTACTGACATTCATTCAAGGAGCCCAAGATTTTCTTTTTGAACTTTGTGAAGTCACTCTGGTTCAAATTTACTATGTTCAGAAACCAGTTGGCTCTGAGATCAATATTCAACAATGTGATACGTATCTCATGTGCAGCCTTTCATAGCCCTTCATCATAATCTGCAAGAACCTTCTCAATCTCATCACACAAGCTATCATTACAATCACAAGAGTCCATACCTTTACTAGAGTCCTCTTACTGCTTTTCTTATTCTTGATTGACTTCTTTTGGGGGATTTTCTTCTGATTCCTGGTTAGTCTTCTCAAGTTTTGGTATTTCCTTCTGATACTCACTTTCCAACTTGAACCATAGGTCTTTGGTTGAAGTGTATTCCCCTACACTTTCTTTCATTGAACTGGGAAGTCCATCCATGAGGAACTTCAAGGATGTAGTATTGTACTTCTTTATTTCCTTTTGTGTAGTTGATTTACCATTCTTGTTTGATGGAGCGGGTAGATTAATCACAATATCCCAAACGCCAAACTTCTTCAAATATGGCTTCACATTGCTCCTCCAACTAAAATAACCTGTCACATCAAGTATTGGCACATCATTTCTTAACGACTCTTCTTTTGCTTCCATTATGTCTCCACGGATCTCCTTCAAGCTTGCAAGGCTTATGACGAAGGCCTACTCTGATACCAATTGTTGGACACAATGGCCACACCAAGAGGGGGGTGAATCAGTGTGAGAGCAATTGTAAACTTTTACCTTCTTTTAATCAATCATAGCATGTCAATCATTATGTCATCAATTGCATAATCAAATCCATCATGAGTCATAAGCACAACATCACATAAAAAGAGACACAAGAATATATGGAATTTTGATATTTATTTATTGTACACGAAAGACAAAATCTTCTCGATTACAATTAGCACCAACTAATGAAAATAGCACCAACTCTCATAATAGGACCCAACCTGGTTTTCTTAGCTCCAACTAAGAAGGGTTTGAGGAGTCCAATAATCAAGTGCAAGATTCCTCTTGCAAGCAATCATATGGCTCTGTTGCACAACCAACCTCTACTCTACTTATCACTGCTGCTCAACACTTCTGTTCATCACAGATGCTCATCACTACTTCTGATCGCTACTGCCCATCTCTGCTTCTCATCATTGTTGCTCATCACTACTACTCATCTCTGATGCTCATCATTGTTGCTCATCACTGCTGCTCATCACTGCTACTCATCTCTATTTATATTCATCTGTTGAGTCATCACTATATACTGATAAGTCATTTCACTGCCATACACTTCTCATGTACATCATTGTACACGTCATCATACACAATTACTGAACAAGTAATTCTTCTATGCTTTCACTGAACATAAGGCATGCATCATCATCATAGGTATGCATCATCGTCATAGGGTATGCATCATCATCATCAAATATACATCATCATCATCTTAGTGTGCATCGTGTATGCATCATCAACATCAAGTATACATCATAATGCATAGGAGAGCATCATCACACTATGGTATGCATGTACATCATATTGTATAGGAGTGCATCAACATCATAGAGTGTACATTATTATCACATGTATTATCATCATAAAGTGTGTCATATCATAGCATAAAGGTGTGCAATATCATCATCATAGCCTCCATAATGACTTCAAATATATATACCAATATAGAGGCTCACATTCTAAGATCAAAGATGAACTCCATCCATGAGAGACATGTGCTATCACAAGAGAAACAGTAGAAAAAACCAAAAGAAACTCTAGATCATGTCATCACATAGCCCTTGTAACAATCTTTTCAATGAGCTAATAATTTTATAATTCCGATTTTGTATGAGAAATTTATGCCAATTTTAGTTAAGATACCCAAAAATTTCTCTGTCAAAACGAACTGCTCCTCTGCTGCTGTGAAAAAAGCCTCAGACCAATCTCCATGAGTTCACTTCTATACATCCATAAATGACTGTTTTTGGATGTGTTTATATACCCATTAAACTGGACATGTTTCATGCTAGCCGACTTCTCTTCAAAGGTAAGAGTGCTAAGAATTTTAATTTTTAATTAAAAAATGTAATTTGACTTTTAATTGTCACACAAACTTCTTACCACTTCAATGGTCATACCTTACGAAATAATTGCATGTATTTTCATTTCCATATAATAGGGTTTCCACCACATAACCCATATGTATGACCAAGGACTTCAAACTTCTTACCACTTCAATGGTCAACCTTATGTATTTTTATTATTTTTCTTACCACCTCAAGGGCCAACCTTATGTATTTTTATAATTTTCTTTGAAAACATCCTCCAAAGTCAACCATGTCATTTAAAAAATTAATGGGAATGTGTCATCCACATCTTCATAGGGTTGCATCAATCCACTAGGGTTTTTAATGGAATTCCATGTGCAAGTTTCCGTCATGAGCTTCAAGCTTGTCACTAAATGGACCATCATCAAGCCAATATGTGTTTGGGTGCCTTAACCATAACAAGTGCAAGCAATGGGAATTAAGGTCTTCACAAGGTTCCATGACTTCGTTAAGTCACCAAAGACCAAATCATCATGCAATCTAACCATGTCAGGTGCAAGTAGTGGGATCCATGACCTTTGCAAGGGTATTAGGCTATTCATCAAGGGTTCCATGGGATTCTTCATCATACCAGGGGTTCCATAGCCTGTAAAGGACCATACAAGGTCATCATCATCATATAAGAGCTACATGAACCCAATAAGGGTTACAAGATCATCAAACCACTAAGTGTGAGTCAAAGTACTTCATCAGGGATTCTTCAACAATAAATAGACTTCATAGGCTTCTTCAACCACCTCTACCACACCAGGAGACCTCCAATGGTCAAGATCCATCATAAAATCACATGTGGGGTTGCTAGTCCTTCTTCTGGGGTACCATGACACCATCAAAGCGTGAATGACCACAAAATGGGTCTATAATGCTTCTCCATCAGGGATTCTCCAACATCCACAAGGGGCTTCAACACCATCTCCAGGGTCTTTAGCATCTTCAACAAGGTAGTGGCTTCAAGATCCAACCCTGTGGGTACGACACCTTGTCAACTGGGTACAAGGTGCTTCAAGGCACAAACCCACTCTATAAGGGATCCAAGGCTCAAACATGTATTGCAAGGGATCCAAAGCACTGGAAGTGGGACTTGGTGGCATCAATGACAATCTATAGGGCCACTACAAGTCCATGTTGGCATCAATGAAAATTTCATCAACATCCAATATGCTACATTTCTGCACTCTTACCAGTTTTTTAGTTTATTGGAAATATATGTATCTTTGTATTTGAATTGTAAATTGTAATGGTGCCCCCTTAAATAATACTTATTTTTCCTCTTTCTATTTATCACCATATGGCTTATGAAACTTTTTGTTTACATGTTGTGTATTTAGGGTGCAAATTCTAAGCAAATTCTAAGCAGGTGCAAATAATCTTCCATGTATGTTGATAATTATTATTATAAGCAAATTCTACCAGGTGCAAATAATCTTCCCATTTACCTAGATGATCATTTACATACATTCTTAGTAAATCTTCCAGTACTTGATTTACTCTTTCGATCTGTCCATCAGTTTGAGGATGGAACGAGGTACTAAAATTTAGTGTAGTATTTAATCCTTTAAACAGAGATCTCAAGAAGTTACCTATAAATTTAGGGTCTCGATATGAGGTTATAACTTTCGATATCCCATGTAGTCGAAAAATTTGCTTTAAAAAGATATCAACTATGTTTGCAGCTTTGTAAGTAGTTTTTACCGGTATAAAATGGGCTGCTTTACTCAATTTGTCAACCACTACCATTATAGAATCATTTAAGTTCTGATTTTTAGGCAGTCCAATAACAAAATCAAGACTAATTATCTCCCATTTCCAGCTATGAATGGGCAATGGCTGAAGTAATCCAACTGGATGTTGATGTTCAGTTTTTACTTGCTGACATTCAAAGCATCTAGCGATATATTCTGCCAGTTCAGTCTTCATGTTTGGCCAAAAATATTATTTTCTTAACATAGTTATAGTCTTATAATAACCCGAATGGCATGAGTAAGGAGTTTTATGGATTTCGTCTAAAATTAATAATTTAACTTTGGGTACATTAGGCACATACATTCTGTCTTTATACAATAAAAATCCTTTTTCATTCAAGTTGTATCCTTTACTTAAATTTTCTGTTGGATTTTCTTTTGCTTTTTCTTGTAATTTTTGGTAAATTTCATCTTTTTCTAACCCTACTTTAAGCTGTTCTTCCAGATCTGTTGAATAAGTGTTGATAATTGCTATAAAGTTCAACCTTGCATTTCTACTTAATGCATCAGCAACTTTATTTTCTTTCCCTTTAATGTGTTGAATTTCGAAATCATACTCACTTAGAAAAGCTAGCCACCTAGCTTGTCTAGAATTCAAGTTAGGTTGATCTAACAGATATTTTAGTCCTTTATTATCTGTCATTAAAATAAATTTTCTTCCAATTAAATGATGACGCCACATCTTTAGAGCATGTATGACAACAGCTAATTCCAGGTCATAAATTACATAACTCTTTTCATGAATTTTTAATTTTCTAGACTCATAAGCAATAACATGCCCTTCTTGAGTCAATACTTCGCCTAAACCATCATTGCAGGCGTCAGTACACACTACAAAATCTTTATTTGGATAAGCTATTCTTAAAATAGGTGCGCTGGTCAATAAGGTTTTTAACTTTTTAAAACTATCCTCGCACTTCTGATTCCAATCAAATTTCTTTCCCTTTTTCTGCAAGGAGGTTATCGGATTTGTGATTCTCGAAAACCCTTCAATGAACCTCTGGTAATAACCGGCAATTCCCATGAAGGATTGAACATCAGTTACGTCTTTAGGAACCGGCCAATCTTCAATCGCCTTTATCTTTTTGGGATCCACCGAAATTCCTTCCTTAGTCACCACATGACCTAAGTACTGGATTTTATCCTTAAAGAAGTCGCATTTACTAAACTTTACAAAGAGTTGATGATCTCGTAACTCTTGCAAGACAACTTTTAAATGTTTCTTATGTTCTTCTTCAGATTTCGAATAGATTAATATGTCATCGATAAACATGACCACAAATTTATCCATATATTTATGCATTACATTATTCATTAGACACATAAAAATAGCTGGAGCATTAGTTAGCCCGAATGGCATGACGACAAACTCGTAATGGCCATATCGAGTCCTAAACATTGTTTTAAAGATGTCTTCATATTTAATTCTAACTTGGTGATATCCAGACCTTAAATCAATTTTCCAAAACACCGTGGCTCCATGTAGTTGATCAAACGGATTATCTATGTGAGGTAACAGGTATCTATTTTTAATAGTCATCTTATTTAACTGACGATAATCTATACAAAGTCGTAGAGTACCATCCTTTTTCTTAACAAAAATGACAGGTGCCCCCCGGGGAGACACACTGAGTCGAATATATTTCTTGTCAATAAGTTCTTTTAATTGTGACTTAAGTTCAAGTATGTTCATCTGATAAGGGGCCTTTGAGCTGGGTACTACACCAGGTACTAGCTCAATGGTAAAATCTAGTTCCCTTTTCGGAGGCAGTCCCAGAATTTCTTCCGGAAATACATCTGCATACTCTTTTAAAACTAGTATGTCCTCCAATTTTAATTTATCAATGTTATTTAAATTTTCTTTATTGGTTACTGTTACTGCATAAGCCTTACAACCTTTCCTAACAGCTCTCTTAAATTGCAGAGCAGAAATATGCCTTATAGTTGTTTTTCTAGAGATTCCCTTTACACTTATTGGTTTTCCATCAATATTTATACAAGTAAAGGTTTTTTCATAGCAGTTTAAGATTACCCTATGTTGCTCTAACCAATCCATACCGATTAGTATGTCGTATGAACCTAAACGCAGTACATTAAGATTTACAAAATTTTCGAATTGATCCATAATTACTACACATTTCTTTACAAAACTAGTTACCTTCCTCTTTGCACCAGTAGCTAACTGAACCAACCAAGAACTTACAAATTTTTCCACAGGCAACTTACATTTTTCTACCAAATTAGGTGAAATATAACTTAAACTAACTCTTGGATCAATTAAAATAGCTATGGGTGTTTGGTTTATCTTACCTTCTACTTCCACCATGGAAGTTTGATAGTTTGCTTGTCAATTCTGCAAGGTTGCATTGATCCTGGGCATAGTCCTCGCTAATTTTCCAACATCCATCTCCTCCTATATTGTATGGATATTACTAACAATCTTTTTCCTATTAGGACAAACTGAGGAATAATGTAGACCATTGCACTCCCAGCACTTTATGGGTTCTTTTCGTTCAAAGTTCTTTGTGTAATTGTTGTGATTATTAGCAAACTCTTTACTCTTTTGATTGTTCTGATTGTTCGGTGAATTATTCTTATTCCCTTGGAAATTCTTATTAGGAAAATTTCTGGCCTTATTATTTTTAGAATTCCGATTGGGCACAAACTCTTTCTTCTTTTGATCATAATTATTTTTCTTTTTGGCCTTCCAGTTGGCCATACTCTCCTTTTTTTTATTCTGTTCATAACAGAAATTGGCTTTCCTCATAGCTTCTTCCAGATTTTTTGGATTGTCATACTCAATCCTATCCTTTATGTGATAAGGTAAACAGCTGAGGAACTGCTGTACCTTTGGTTTTTCATCCACAAGATATGGCACATACCTAAGCAGACTTAAAAACTTACTATTCAAATCTTTCATAGTCATTGTACCCAGTTTTAACTCATAGAATTCTTTAGCCCTTTCTTCATAGTACTATTCAGATAAAATTTATTTTTAAAGTACTTCTTGAAGGTACTCCAATTTATGTTCTTCTCTCTTATACCTTTCACTCTCTTTAAATATTGCCACCATATATCAGCTTTCCCTGAAAGATTATAGATAGCCATTCTAGCCTTTAATTGGTTAGAATAGTTATAAATCTGGAAGTACTTCTTCATCCCGGATAACCAGGATTCTGCTTCCTCCCCCTTTTCAATTTCCCCATTAAATGTTGGCGGTTTGATCTTTTTAAACTCTCGAGAAATTTCTTCATAAGGTTTATATTTTCTTTTTCTAGTGTGGTGGTTATCCTCATTACTGTCACTAGTAGAATGAGAATTGCGTCGATCACCAAACACTTCGGAAGATGAGCTACTTTCATTTTTAGTCTGTTTAGTCTTTTTATACTTATGTTGGTAACTTATATGTTCTAATTCAGCTCTCTTACCCCTTCCCTCAGTATGAAATCTTTCTATTAGGATCTGATTCAACTCCTCCTGAGCTCTCAGAATCCTCTCATTCTCCTTTTTAACAGATTCCATTTCATATTTTAATTCTTTTACAGTTTGTAAAAGTTCTGAGGAATTAGTGGTTATGTCTTCCTGTATAGGTTCTCTTTGTAAATTATCTTGTTCAGTATAGGGAGATTCCTCTTCCACATATTCCTCTAGTCTTTCCATACCTGTTGTTTAAACTCAGAAACAAATTTCTCTGTTGATAACATTAAAAGAAAACAACATCAGCAAAATGATTTAAATACACTGTTTCATATAAGCAAGTTGAGCTTCATCAAGGCCTAGTGTTTGAACCTTGTGCTCTGATACCACATGTCATAACCCCAAAAATTCACAAAAATTTAAAAAAATTTAATGCAATATAAAATGTCTAAAGTCGCAGTTTAATAACTGCTAGCGGCTAGCGGAAAATGAAATAGTTAACAATATGTAGTGATTAACTTTAAACACATAAAAACTAATACCACTTTAAATTTGATATGTTATATATATGACCTGCATTCAATTGCTTCTAGCTGTCCTGATGATTTGTTTTTGTCGAGTAGGTGAGAAGCTATGTTCTAAACCGGGGCTTACTTAGCAATTGCTAACTCAGCTGGATTTCTGGTAGGCTTACAGTTTCAGCAAGTAAAAAAAAAATTGAACAAGTAGGAGTTTATTTTTGCATTCAGTAAAGAAGTACTTCTTTAGCATAATAAAAATGCTAGAGCATAAATTGCTTAATAGAAAGCAAGGCTACGATGAGGTAAAGTAACTTCCTTTGCTTTTTTTGAATCTATGACAGTATTTTAAGTTAGTCGTAAAGACCAATATCCTTAACATACTAGTGTCTTTTACCAGCATGACTTCTACTTAAGTTTTCTTTCTGATGTTATATACCAAGTTACTTACAAATTCTACTGATGACCATAGGGCTCATAATTTAACATGGAAGCACTTTCACTAAAGCATGAATTTACTGCTATTGTTATGTCTAATATTCAATGTGCTGCTTTATAAGCATGAATATAATTCTAAGACCTTCAAGGAAAAAGTTTACAATTGATCACATAGCTCTACTTTTAATTCTACTCTAGTAGTGAAGAATAACAACTTGTTTATTTGTATACAGTTATAATTGTCTACTTGCACTACTAGTCATCAAGTTATAATTTCGATTTTCCAAGTTTCACCATGTCACATGTATTATTGTAATATTACATTACCCTATCGCTTAATAATGTTACTAAGTGATTTTACTTTTAACCCTAGGTAGTCTTACTACCTTGTAATTACCAAGGTGTAGTCTAAGTATTGGTTTGATTTATTATGAGTTTGGTTCTTTATAGAAACCAAACGAACACTAACTTCAAAGAAGTTTTCAAACCATAGCACTATAGACTTTATTCAATTGTAAGAGTTATACTAGGGTGGAAATACTACCTAACATTTACTTACATAAAGTTAAACTATAAATAAATTACCTTACCAGCTTTGCTTTTACATAACACTAATTCTAAACATAGCATTAATCCTTTAACACAAGTTTTGTATGAAGAACCATTAGGAGTGCTATCGACTAAAGGTCAAAGGAATAAACTACAATATTGATCTCCACATAAATATTTTTACAAATGATTGATTTCAAGGTTTTCAAAATACAAATGATAACGATATATATAAATGCTTTTACTATTGCTTGATTGTAATGTACATCAAATGCAAATGATACGAATTTAACTTAAAACAAACATTATCATCGTTGCATGATATAAATCATTGGCAATGATATGTGTTCACCCGACAGTGCAGGTTGACTATAGGGATCGACCCACTTTTGGTTAAAAATCTCAATGACCACGTGGATTTGTCTCCACCATGCATTAGTTGCATTAAAACGCAAATGGAAACCCTAAGAACTTCATTTCTCTTTGAGGGTTTTGCTCTGCGCTATGAGAGTTTCTTCATGGCCATGAGAGGCCTATTGGTTTAACGTTTGACAGCTCCATTGTGTGTAGTATAGTGTTGTATCTTTCATGCAAGTGTTAAGGGATTCTCAGTTTGTAAATTAGTTCTTTCTGGAATTTATTGAACATCGTGAGAGTGGTTTCTTAACTCTGTCAGTAGTTTAGAGAACTGGACATAGCGTTGCCCTTGCTTCTGCTCGCGACTTGTTCCATCGTCGGTGAAAAACTGGAATAAGAACCTCGCTGCCTCTGTCACAGGATTGGCACGAGGATTTTCGTTTCTTCATGGTGCAGTTCCTCTAACTGGTTCAGTCACCTTCTCGGCTCCAGAATTCTTGTTTGCAGGTAAAAAGTCTTACCCTGCCCTTATCTCTTTCATTATTTTCTAGTTATGGTTTTAATACACTGAAAACAACTTCTAACTACCGAATTCGGTCTTGTTCTTGTAGATTACAGTCCCGGCTTCAGACTTGAAGGAAACCTCTTCAGTGTTGGTTAACTTCCTGGCCATAACGGGTAAGCCCCAGTTTTTCGTGGCATCTCCCTGCTTGCAATGGTTATTGGAAGGAGTTACAGTTTGAAGGGACACATGGCTTCGGTTCCTTCAATATTTAAATGCTTAGTTTTTTCTATTACTTAGTTTTGTTTTTAAAAACCCTTGCATGTTGCTGGGTAGCTCCATCTCTTAAGCCGTGACTTGTATGTAGTTTCTTTGGTTTGTAAAAGAGATTACAGCCTTACGGCTTGATAATATCATACTCTGGTTTTAAGATAAAAGGGTTTTTCCTGTACTCATGGTTTTTAAATGACCCCTGTTTCGATTACTCCAGTTTGTTCTAAAGGATCTTTTAAATGATAATACTGTGAATAAGTTTTTCTTCTTCAACTGTTAGTTAAGTAATTTATTGTTAATGATAAACATTTATAAGTATAATAGTTTTATGATGAAGACTGTGGATCAGTCATACTGTAAAAATTTATAAATTTTATGCTATCAATCTAGAAATATAAAAGTTAGGGTTTAATGGAAAAAAACCCTTGTGTAAATGTATTCTTTAAATAAATTATTATTTGGGCATTATTTCTTGTTTTCTTCAATTTCACTATTACAAGGGTATTGTTGTATCAATGTCTCGTTAAAGAAGTATTTAATTTAAAAAGTTTTATGAATACATTTTAAAGTTTAAGGATAAGACTGTAATTAGTCTAATGCACACTTTACAGTTTCCTTGTAAATTTTAAATCTCAATTAGCAATGTAACTGGATGTAGATTAACTTGTGTTTGACAAGATTAGTCGAAAGGGTTTTGACCCTTAGTTTTTCACAGGTAATAACGTGTCTGGTTCTTAAATTTTTTTAAAAGCACAAATATATATAATTCTTAGTTGTTTCATTTATTTCTTATAAATACATTTAATTTTTATTTACTACTTTGTATTTTATAATAATTTGGAGCTCTGTAGGGAAAAGTTTATTACTCTCTGTTTGTTTTATGTAAAAATGGTTTATAAGTGAAACCCTAATCTGGTTTTTAATAAGTATTAGTTTAAGATTAAGTTAATATTTCTAGTACTGTTTAGTTATTAGTTGTACATATATTTTCTTGTCTATTAGTCATTATCTCCTTTAGACTTATATTTCTTAACAGTATACTAATACTGTGGTACTAGTGTATAATACTATTTCTTTCACCTGTAATTTCGTCTACATAAACTAAATTAAAACAGTAACTATAATTAGACTACAACACTGCTTTCTCATTGCATCTTAAACATTGAAATACAGTCTATTTCCATTTACATACAGATACAGAATCATATTTACTATTCACATTTCATTACAAAAAATTTCTCATTTACTTTAAACAATCTAACTGTGCTAGAGTACAGCCTGTAACCAGGTGTGGAAAAACACAGCTTAGAAATTTAAATCCTTTCTATTTCATTATTTTCCTAAATCATTTTCATTCCATAAACAATCCAATAAGAATACTAAATCTAACATTTCACAAACTCGGAACTATTATCATTCATGTAGCAAATAAACTAAGATTTATTTAACTAAGACAGTAAAATAAAATAACATAGAACCTGTTGAGGACAAGACGACAACAGCTTTAAGAGGCCATTCCTCCCTACCAATCTCCTGGAGAGCGCTCAAACAACGCTTCCTCAGGACCCTCGAGCCTGTTCCTAGTCTTCTTGGCTGAGAAATGGGTGGAGTATGCAACTGTAGAACCCTTTGTCTCCCTCCTTGTTCACTACCTCGGTAACAACAATCTGCTCTCAGCAGTATGATCTTCAGCTTAAAAGCTGCAACAAGATCAATCAGCAGTTATCCCCTCAAACACTTTCCAATTTCACTTCCATTGAATTTCTCTGAAGTAAATTCATTCACCCTTAATGATCACTTCTCTAGAATGAGCAGCCTCAGTTCTCTTCAATGGAAATTTTTATAAAGATGCCTAGGTCTTCTGGGTCAATTTTCATTAAGTGAGCCACCTGCTCTGATTCCACTTTCTTGGGGAATCATGACCACAAATATAGGGAGGCTACCACCTACAACAATTGGAAGTGGTTTGAGGATGCTGCCACATGTCAGTTTTCTCTCCACCCAGTCTCCTCCACCAATTTGACCAGTAAACACTCTTTTAACAGCTCTCCTAAGTTGTTGTCTCCTCATTTATTTATTTATAAATAAAATATTCAAAATTTACATTAATATTCTTGACCCCCACTGGGTCATCAATTACAACTTAGTATAAAATTTAACATATTTTTCCTCAAATAATATAAAATTGTTTTTGCAAAATTGGGGCATGTGACAGAAAGTCTCTCCCAATTTGAAATCATCAGCATTACAATGGTTCACAACAAGATAGTGGGGAAATGACACTATTTTTTCATTGTTCAACATTTTTACATGAATTCTTTTGGGTATTTCAACCTGAGAGACTTATGAACACAAAATATAGAGAATATACATCATCACATAATATAATTGGCATTATAATCTTCCCCAAAGAGATCAATAGCTCACCCAAAGCGCAATCCCTCCATTGGCATGAATATGGTGTGAAAACTGGAAATAGTTGAGAGAGAGTGCTGCAATAGAAGAATACACATGCTTTCTTGTAGATTACACCTGCAAATAAGACTGCATTAAAGCTCCATGAAATACCTGAGAGGCCTTTCCAAACACCAACTAGGATGGGAATCTTTCACCCTCGAAATTGGTTTAAGCAAGAAAACTAGTCATCCACTAGCTCTCACAATTCACAAATGAAAAAAAGCTTCTTCTCATGGTTGATCCTTGTATTTTATAAACATTATTAGTCTTCTAAGGTTCCAAATCCATCTATAAACCAAATCCAAGTCGAATTGGTGTGGCTGCTCATGCTATGCCATGTGGCCTCTCTCTTCACCTTCCCTCTTCTCCCAAATTTGAGTAGGAGCCTCTTGGCCTTCTCCAACTCCCAAATTCGACCTCTAAGATGCTCTATTCAGTCTTGACATGTCAATATGTCAATATGCCAGCCTTTAGATCTGACTTGTGTCATAACTTTCATATAATCTCCATCATTGGTGTCATAGATGTCATAAATGTAAGGGGAATCTAGCCAAGTGTCCATGAAACTCCCATTTGGCTCTTCCTCTCCCATGTAAGGTACAATTCATCCCAAATTAGACCTATGAAGTATATGGACAAGTATATTAACCTTATAATCCATCCAAAAACATTAGGCTTCCCATATATTCAAATTTGCAAGAGAAAGATACCATTTAACATAGGAATTCTAGCTAGTGTGGGCTCCATAGTCTCCATGTGTCTTCATGCTCGATTGCCACTTCCATTTTCTCTTGTATTTATTTAATAAGATAAATTATTAAATATTTATCCCCTTCTAATTTCTAAATATCATTTATTATCCCCCTTATTCAAAATCTCAAAGCTTCCACCCCCAACCTAGGAAACTAGTGATTTCCTCCTTGGCAATTATTTGACTTTTAGCATCCATTTGACAGCTTTCATGAATATGGAAAATGTGATTTTTCCATTGTGACCCAATGCAAAATTTGGGACATTACAAATCCTCCCTTCCCAATATTACTTATCCTCAAGAAATTTCAAACATGGTTGTTGAAGAACCTGCTTTCTGTATGATTCTTTGAAGTTGCCACTGAGTTGCCCACTTTGAGTCTTTGAGATTCCATGAAGATTTCAAAGAGGAACCACCATGATTTCTATTGCACTACTCTGATTAACATCACCTTATTAAATGGGGAATCCATCTCCCATACTACTTGTTTCCCAAAGAATTTGAAATCAATGGGACTAAAAAACTATCCTAGGGTCCCATTGCTTGCATTGCACTCCAACAATTAAGAGTGCTCTCCAACCCATACCATTTGGAAAGAGAATTCCTGGATCCCATTTTCTTGTATGCATTCTTGCAAAATCATAAGTGCATAATATATATCATCAAAGTATATAACAACACAATAAGAATGTACATCAAGGAGGTGCCTCACCAAGAAATCATGAAAGTGCTTATACCTCCCAGTGAGTAGACTACCATTTGCCAAGTACATACATTCTTCAAGTGACCAATCAAATCTGCTCCAATGACATAGGTGAGGATCCCATGTCCTATAATGTTGCTCCCAAAGAATTTAATATGCATCAAAATAATAATCATCCATTTGTTCTTTCATCCAAGAAGTGAATGAAGAACCTCCACCAAAATATGAACCAAATAAGGAGCAAATAAAACATGAAGACTTCAAGTGGCTCAAAGAAGTCTCATCAATACACTCATGAATATGTATATCATCATGTAACATCAGAGGATGTTGCTTCCAATAATAATGTTCTTCAATCATATAACTCTTCACCCAAGTGTGGGATGAAATTCCTCCAACTTCAAATAGACTAGGAAAGGAGCAAGGAAAATCGTGAGTCTCCAAGTGACTCAAGTGAACATCATAGGTGCACCCATGTAGATGTGTATAATCATAATGTAAAAAAGGATGCTATTGAAAATGTAAATAATATGGTTCTCTAATAATTCCATCATCAAAAGGAGAAATAGAATGTCCATGCTCTTCATGTGGCACCATCAAAAAGAAACCTTTCACCCATACTTCATTAGGATGACTTCTACAAAATTTAGAAGTGTAGGATGTAGGAGAAAGAACCAACTCACCCAAATGATCAGTAAATGCAAAATTGTCATAATTTGAAGGATCCATAGGGGTAGGATTATGCACCTCCCTAAAAAAAAACATTTCCTCATGGGTTGGTTCCAAGGTGGTGGAATTATGCACTTCTTCAAAAATTGTGTAACCATTTTCAAGAGGCAACTCAAGTTCCTCTTCCACCATTACTAGTGATTGGATCTCATCACTATCATCCTCAAGCACATCAAGAACCTAAAATTTTTCATTTTTCTCATGATCCATCATGTCATGAGAATCCTCCAAGCAATCTGCCTTATGAAAATCTGAAACATTGGAGGAAAAACAAGTGCCTTGCAACTTTTCAAGAAGTTGCTCATTTTGAAATGTGAGCTTATCAATAACTTCATTATTCTTCAAGTAGGATTCATGTAACCATTCAAGAAGCTCAATGAAATTTTTTCTATCAAAAATAAAAGACATGAAATTACCTTTGATGTTGCACATTGCTCTTTGAATCTTCTCCGTGTCTTAAAGGAATGATGGCTCCTCCAAGGAAGTAGCTCTCCAACAAGAATTTGATACCAATGCTCGAGTGTCGTGGAGTATTCTAAGGGCCTCTTGGATCTTCTTTTCATTCATCTTTAAGGACCCTTCAAGAAAATGAGGCTCTTGCAAATGAACCTCATCATCTTCTTCCTTCTTGCTTGGACCAACTTCATGAAGCTCAAGTGGTGATGGGGAAGTTGATCTTGTTTCTTCTTCAACCGCTACAAGGTCTTCATTTTCATGTTTAATGGAATTTTGGCTTACAGAAACACTTTCAAAATTGATCTCTATGTCACCAACATAGAGTTGTGAGCACCCATCAGTAGGTACTCCTTCGTAGTTCAAGCATCCATCATTAGATTCTCTTTGTTTCATTTCCAAGGTAGCATGTGTCTCAAAATTATCTTCAATATTTCCAATAAAAACTTCTTCATACTCATGTGATGTCTCTTCATATTTTTTAGAGCCACTTGGGAGTGAATTTCGGTCATCTTCATGTGCTACTTCTTCTATTCCACCTATTTCAGAACTAGGTGGTTCATGGGTCTCCTCCTTTTGCTCCTTCAAGCAAGCTGATGCATTTTTCCCCTTGGTTTTCTTAAAATCAATATATTTTTCCCAACTTTGGATAGCCAAAAATTTGAATTATTTCATAATATTCTTGGTCATGTATTCAAGGATAGTTTCCATGCTTTTTATTATCTCCTCGCCATCATATGAGGTTCTCTTTTCATGCCTAGTCGTAGTTTCCAAAAAACTGCCTTATTCTCCTACTTTTTTTTCTATCAATAAAAGCACTTTTGGATTTCAATATATAATGGTGGTCCCTTAATTATTGTACTCATAATATTCATACCACATCAGGTGCCAATATAATTCTCTGATACCACTGTAATGTCCCCTTTTTGGAATTTTATTAAATGACCAATTTTTTCACTTTTTCCCCAATTTTGACCTTAACTAGTTTTGATGTCTAGACCTCCAAATTGACCCAAATGCTTCCAAATTTTCTCTGAAGGTACATGAATGATAATATAAATTAAATATGATGTTCATGTATGTTTTTTAACCTCCCAATTACTTATGTAAACTTTTTTAATGTTCTGTTCAAATCAGGAGTCTTTACTAGCAAATTGGGGCTCCAATTTCCCCTGGGTAATTGCTGAAAATGGCTTCACAAACGAATCAAAAGTCACTTGAATTTATTAACAGAGGATGGTTATGTGTAAGGAAAATTTTCAAAGTATCATATGCATCATGGTTCAGTTTATACAGGCTATTATGACTCTTTCCAAAACAACTCCCAAGTCATAATTTCGACCCTTGGGGAAAATGCTCCAAATCTTCTCCCAATCCATTAAAAATGAGTAAAATGGATTCCAATGATTAAGTACTGAACATGAGAATTGAAATACACATTAATTACTGTCCATACATCATACATTTATCAGATATACATTCCTCCATTCAAAATAATAAGCATTACCATGGCATATATCAAAATGGAGTGGAAATGGTCATTGTTTGCTCATTAAAAGTCATTTTGGCATACAACTCTTGGGAATTTCGACTTGAAACTTTCTGAGAATGAATAATGGTGAATATTTAACTGATTACAATCATAAATTGACAATGAAAGGCTCTCCCAATTTGAAATCATCAGCATTACAATGGTTCACAACAAGATAGTGGGGAAATGACACTATTTCTTCATTGTTCAACATTTTTACATGAATTGTTTTGGATATTTCGACCTAAGAGTATTATGAACATGAAATACAAAGAATATACATAATCACATAATATAATTGGAATTATAATCTTCCCCAAATAGATCAATAGCTCACCCAAAGCGCAATCCCTCCATTGGCATGAATATGGTGTGAAAACTGGAAATAGTTGAGAGAGAGTGCTGCAATAGAAGAATCCACATGATTTCATGTAGCTTACACCTACAAATAAGACTCCATTAAATCTCCATGAAATACCTGAGTGGCTTTTCCAAACACTAACTAGGATGGGAATCTTTCACCCTCAAAATTGGCTTAAGCAAGAAAACTAGTCATCTACTAGCTCTCAGAATTCACAAATGAGCAAAAGCTTCTTCTCATGGATGATCCTTGTATTTTATAAACATTATTAGTCTTCTAAGGTTACAAATCCATCTATAAACCAAATCCAAGTCGAATTGGTGTGGTTGTTCATGCTATGCCATGTGGCCTCTCTCTTCACCTTCCCTCTTCTCCCAAATTTGAGTAGGAGCCTCTTGGCCTTCTCCAACTCCCAAATTCGACCTCTAAGATGCTCTATTCATTCCTGACATGTCAATATTTCAGTATGTCAGCCTTCAGATCTGACTTGTGTCACAACTTTCATATAATCTCCATCATTGGTGTCATAGATGTCATAAATGTAAGGGGAATCTAGCCAAGTGTCCATGAAACTCCCATTTGGCTCTTCCTCTCCCATGTAAGTTACAATTCATCCCAAATTAGACCTATGAAGTATATGGAAAATTATATTAACCTTATAATCCATCCAAAAACATTAGGCTTCCCATATATTCGAATTTGCAAGAGAAAGATACCATTTAACATAGGAATTCTAGCTAGAGTGGGCCCCATAGTCTCCATGTGTCTTCATGCTCCATTGCCACTTCCATTTTCTCTTGTATTTATCTAATAAGATAAATTATTAAATATTTATCCCCTTCTAATGTCTAAACATCATTTATTATCCCCCTTATTCCAAATCTCAAAGCTTCAACCCCCAACCTAGGAAACTAGTGATTTCCTCCTTGGCAATTATTTGACTTTTAGCATCCATTTGACAACTTTCATGAATATAGAAAATGTGATTTGTCCATTGTGACCCAATGCAAAATTTGGGACATTACAGTTTATGCATCAATTATGTCACAACCCCAAAGAAACAAGCTTGGATTCCAACGGGAACATAATTTTGCAGAAAGCTTAAGCAAACGACCGATTTCCTCCATTTTCACTAAAATTTAATTTAATAAACAAAAAATTACCTTCAATTACCAAGTGCTTTTTGTGAAATTGCCTTTGACAAGACTAAGTGCTCATGGCAGACTAAGTTTCAACTTGAGTGTCCAAGATGCTACTTTTATGCATTCTCACTGGATTTTTCGTTTTTCAAATAGATCTTTATTTTTGTATTTGAGTTGTAATGGTGTTCCCTTTAGTAGTACTTATTTTTCGTCTTCAGTGTTTCCTGACATATGGATTAACATTTTTTTCATTTACATATGCTATGTATTTAGGGTACAGATGCCTTCCATTTGTAGTCTGTATTTAGCAAATTGCAGGTTTATGTGTCAATTATGTCACAACCCCAAAGGAATTACAAGCCTTGACTATGACAAGAACATAATTTTGTAAAAAACTTAAGCAGGAGACCGATATGATTAAATGTTAATAATATATAATATTTGGATGCTAATATTATACAAGCTTATCCAAATTGATAAGGATCCATTTGTTTTCTTAATCATTTCTTTTGTCATGTGACTATCTAATTGGTAAGTCAAAGTTTATATATATATATATATATATAAGGGTATTTATTCCACTCCAAATGACAATGATCCATATTGATTTAGGCGGAAGTTAATACTATAGAGTCCTCTCTAAATTGGTTCAATGCAAGTTAATAGTATATAGTGCAAGTTAAGGGAATTATTAACTTGCATTCATTTACTAAGATTAAGTCTGTGTTAGCTGAAAGGTTGATTGTGTCTCCTCTTTGTGAGTTTTGTAGATACTCGAGAACCTGGAAAAGTTGATTGTATGTCTATGTCAGGGTTTGGGCACTATGACTTTATTGTATAAGGAACAAGCCCCATTTTTTCCTCATTTTCTAGAAATTAATTTTGATCACTATAGTGATTTGAAGGAACCGCGAGGAAAAATATGTAATTTAACTTATCTTTAGAAGTTGTCTGCCACTAATTTCCATCTTATCCAAAGGACTTGGGGAATTTAAGGTCACTGAGGGTGTTGAGATTGTCTACATGTCCAAGTTTGCCAATGCTCCCTCCTTCCATTTGTGAACTTCAACAACTCAAATTTCTTGATATTTCACTATGCAGTTTGTTCTATATTTGAACTAAGACAACAAAGATTTACTCAGAATCACGCCTTAAGATATTGGGAAACTCAAGATATGTTTCACCACATTTGTGGATGGCATTCCTACAAACCCTTCAATGTAAATTGGAGCACCTCACCAAAGGGGATTAAATCAAGCACCTACTAGAAAAGAACTAACGAAATGGCCAACAACATTGGCGACAAATAGTAGAGCTATCCCTTGGACTAAAAATAAAAAAAATTAAGAGATATTTTCAATTATATGGGTCCTAAAGAGGTTGCATTATAAACCCACAAGCCAAAGCAGTTTCCTAGCCTATCTCCCCCAATGAGGAAAGTAGGGAGAACTCCCAACGTTAATCCAAACATGTACAAGTTCATTTACAATGCCCGTGGAGTCTTTTTAAATGTCCACAAGAACAACTGTACCCAACCAATCCTTGTGACTTTCACAAATAAACACAAGGGATATATATATATATATATCCTTTGAGAGATCTTTGCAATCCTATTGCATAGCTTTTGGGTACAACCTACTCTAGTGTTTTTTTTAATTCAGAGACTAATCTATTGAAATAAAATAGCAGTACAATAAAAAATACAGTTTAGGGTAACAGTTATGCAAGAAGAATGTGGCAGAGAAAGAGTTAGGACCTTCCCCTCAGAGGAATTAAGGCCTTTACAATCAAAATGATCCTCCCTGTGGCAGGGAAAATAGATCATGATAGTGACAAAAATAACAGTATGAAAACATAAAAACCGAGAATGACTTTTGTAATAACCAAGGGAGTCTAACTTCAAAAAGGCCCAGTCAAAAAGAAAAAGCACATGAACCATGAAACCTAGATTAAGGCTTGGAGGGAAGCTCCCCCTCTATAGGAACCTCGAAACCGAAGCCGAGATGAGAGTTTAGTAGACCAGTCGTTGGGGGAGTAGGTGGGTTGACGGAAGCATGACCATCATCTTTGTCGGGACTCCTAACATCACTACTGGTGTCCTCTTCACTCCTAGTGTCCTCCTCGTTGTTGGAGGGACTTTGCTTGACTGGGAGTGGCTTGGTTTTTCTATACTCGGTTGCGATGTTGAAGGCAACTTTTCCATGCATTGTACCTGGCATGGTCCTCTTAGGAGGAGGAGACAACTGTTCAATATCCATAGGAGTTGTGGAAAGATTCAAGGAGGAATTCAAGGTGTCCATTAGAGGAAATTTCAATTCAAAATGGGCCTTTCAACCCTAATTCAAATTCCATGTCATCATGTGTTAGCCAATGAAACTGATTTAAATTTGAAATACCATATAGGTCTTAAACAAATTTTTAATATAAATTTGGGGATAGGTATCATAAAAAAAAACTACATTTTTTGTTCGTATTTTTGACACGTCTCCCTATGTTTTTACTCAAATTTTGATCGGGATAGTTCATTGGATGCAAAATTAAATTCCACATCCAACGAGTTCTCCCGATTGAAATTTGAGTAAGAACACAGGGAGATGTGTCGAAAATACGAACAAAAAAAGTATTTTTTTTCTTCCTCTAAAATTAATAAATATTATTTTATTATTTTAACTATTATTTTATTATTTTCCTTAGGAGGCCCATTTTGAGTTGAAATTTCCTCTAATGAATTTGAGAGTCGATGGAACGTAGGAGAATTCTAGCTAGAAGATATTTTACAACCCAGTAATTATGCCTACGGAGAACCGTTCAGTTAGTTGATGAATGTGAACCTGTAAGCTCATCCTCCCAATTGTCTAGCTGTTGGCGAAGGGAGCAGGAATTTCCATGTCATAATTGTTTGTGCTAGATTGAGCAATGAGGCTTTTGGCTCGCTCATTAACATTGCCATGACTAGCACGTCCACGTCTAGGCGTGGCTTGCAATCTACGCGACATGTTTAGCTAGACCGGAGGCGTAGAGTGATGAAGCTTTTGAGTGTCGACAAAGAGGATGAGTGCAGGAGGCCGAAGGCTGTAACACTTCTACATCGCCTTTGACTTTGCAGAGTGATCAGCCTCCATGGAGTTGAACAAGAGCAAGAAAATGAGGTGAAGAACGATGAGAAAGAAGCCCTTGAAGGGGGGACACAGATCTAGAGGCGCCATCAAGATCGCCATTACGATGCAAGGGGAGACAAATTACCAGCTGACGGAAATAAGGACAATTCCCATCATGATCTTAGAGAGCCCATGCCTTTTGAGGTGAAAGACAACCCGCATCATTTAATAACATGGTGAGGGGATGTCAGGGGAGTTATGTTGGGGGACAATTGTGTGTCCCGACGTTTACGCCCGTTTGTCTATGTGTCATGTAGCCACCTGCATCTGGGCCAACCTACTCTAGTGTTGCTAGTTCAAAAGGAAAAAGATTTAAATACAAAATCAACATTTTCTAAACTTGAAAGTTATGTCTAAGAGTTATAAAATAAAGATACGTACTTAGCTAAAATTAAATACACAAACTTAATAATCACTTTTAACACATTTACATCAAGCCATGGTAAGTTCTTCATAGTTAGGGTGTTTATGTCAATCATTATTGGTTCTTGTCGAATATGAGGTTGTGTGGTGAATTTGCAACAGAATTGTCACATCCCCACCCTTCTAACAGAGAGAGGACGCGACATTACTACTATCTAATCCGAGGTAATTAAATACCATGAACATGCACATGATAAAATGAAATGCATTGAACTAATACATGCATAGATGCATAAACATTTCAAATACAGAGGAAGCAAATCCATTCCATTAATTCACATGCTCATTGTAATTAATTATTAAATGTAAGTACAGAGATATAAACACAAGAATACTTATCTTGGAAGCAAAGCTTGTCTTGCAACCAGCTATGTCGCTACAACGTTCCACCCAACCATAGGCCAGTGTGCTCATCAATCTCTCAGCAGCACTGCCACCCCCAAGTTGGGCATGATTCCCACAAGGAATAAGGAACACTAGCAGGCTCACACATAGCCAAGGATATAACAAAATTCATCCAAGCCAACACAATTGGGTTTATCAGGCTGCAAAGGAGATGGAAAGGCTGACTGCTAAGCTATCGGAGCTCCTTAACAGAGCTATGGACACCTACACCAAATATAGCCTGGTGTAACATCCCCAACCCTCCGACAGACGAAGAGGACGCTATTGCAATACTATCTACTAAGGCAACTAGCCCCGTGAACATAATAAAAAAAATGCATGAACTTCAAGATACATAGATGCATACATTATCACCATACAACGGAAGCAACCCATACATTCAACCATTCATCATGTTCATTGTAATTCATTATCAAATGTAATTGTAGGGATTTAAACACAAGAATACTTATTTTATGAAGAAGAACGCCCCACAACCAGCTATGTCGCTGCAACGTTCCACCCAACCATAGGCCAGTGTGCTCCTTAATCTCTCAACAACACTACCACCCCCGAGATGGGCATGATTCCCACAAGGAATAAGGAAACTAAGAAGGCTCACACATAGCCAAAGATATGTCGAGACTCAGTCAAGCCAACACGGTTGGGTTTATCAAGCCAAGAGTACACAACAACACATAACCAAGCCAACAAGTTGGGTTTATCAGGTTATCAGGAGATGGAAGCACTATCTGCTAAGTTAGTGGGCTCACTGAAGAGCTAAGGATGCCTACACCAGAACTAGCTTGACTCCTAAGACATCCACACACACCCAACACAAGGGATCATTCCCTTCTCTGCTGCACAATCCCTCAGGCCATGACTTCCCTTCCAGTGCTATTCAGGGGGGTGTAGAGAAGAGATCCATCCCTCTAGCTCTGTCTATGAGGCTCCTGCAAAACACTAGGTTTTTCAAGCATACTCCTTTCCACTCCTACACAGTTCGAAGACCAATTGCATACACAACAATATACACAATTTCTAAGTTGAGGAAAACAGTTTGGTCACAGAATTAATTGTCAAGGAGGGTAAGAACAACCCCTAATAGGAAATTCGATTTCCCAGGGACGTTTTGGCCCTAACGTGGCCAAAAAGGAATTCAAACACACCCAAGAGACCGTGTTCTCTCCAAATCGCTGGGCAATTTAAAAACAATTTTTAGCTTGGCAATCAGTGGGTAAAATGCAACAAAAACGTTGGGGGAAGAAACCCGACCACATATCATTACAAAAACAAATCCACAGCCCAGGAGAATGAAGAAATGACTACCCACGTGAGGGAAAAACACACACACAGCAACCCAAAAACGAATTTCACACTCAGAAAATTCTCAGTCGCTTGAGAGAGCCCCAACGTGGGTGAATGATGATGATGAAAACGCCCAGGAGCTCCAATTCGTGAAGGAGAACATGCCATAGGCAAAATCGTTGAGGTGAAAACAACTCCCAAGCTTCCCTACGTGAGGAAAATGAAGAACATGGATGTATGGCCAAATGGGCATGCATTTTGGGTGTTTTCTTGCCCAAAAAGTCAAAATTGATTTTCCCCAAATTCAAATTTCCTGCCCATACTCTTCCCATCCCCATGCAATAACTACTTCAACCAATTTCTGGAAGAATTAAATGATTGGGTGAATAAGACAAGAAAGGTAGTTGACTGTTTCATGGGTTCTCCCTTTGACATTTGGCTTTTCCCCATTGGCCCCAAAGGTTAAATATTTCCTCCTTATCCTTAGGAATATCATGCCCTTTTCATTATGGTTGCATTGACATAGCTGGTTGTGGGCATTTTAATTAAAAAACATATTTACATGATGCCAAAATTATGATGTGTCGAATAGCATGAAATACCATTAGCAACAATTTTAATCGCCGGAACATAAAACGTTAAATCGATGGTGGGGATTTTGCCTTTAGCTCCACGCCATGATTAATTACAATATATACATCATGTACATTTTTAATGCAAACGGGGTCAAAACCGGGGTGTTACACCTGGCTTCTAAACATCTACCCACCCAACACAAGGAAGCATCCCCTTCTCTGCTACACAGTCCCTCGGGCTATGCCTTCCCTTCCATTGTTATTCAGGGTGTGCAAGGAAGAAAACCAACCCCCTAGATCTGTTTGTGAGGTCCCTTCACACACTAGGTTTATCAAGCTAGTTCAACACCTCTTTCCACTCCCAAATCAGTTCAGACCAAAGCCAAAATGCATACATAACAATATACACCGTTTATGGGTTGAGAAAAGCAGTTCGGCAACAAAACGAATTGCCAAGGTGGATGAAAACAATTCGTATCACAGGGACGTTTTGGCCCTAACGTGGCAAAAAAACGAACTCAACAACACCCAAGAGAACGTGGTCTCTCCTCCAAATCATTGGGAAACACAGAAACGATTTTCAGCTTGGAAATACAGTGGAGAAATGCAACAAAATCATTGGGGAAGAGACCCAACCACAGATCATCACAAAAACGAAATTCCCAGTCTGAGGAAAATGAAGAAACAACCGCCCACGTGAGGTAAAACACACCCAGCAAACCCAAAAATGTGAATGCTGCACACAGGAAAATACCAACCGCTTGAGAGAGCCCCAACATGGATGAGTGATGGTGAGTAAAATGCCCAGGAGCTCCAAAATCGTGAATGAGAACATACAGCAGGAAAAATCATGAAGGTAAAACAACTCCCAAGCTTCTACTCCATGAGGAGATGAAGAACGTGGGTGTATGGCCAAATGGGCATGCATTTTGGGTGTTAACTTGCCCCAAAAGTCAAAAATGGGTTTTCCCCAAATTCGATTTTCTGACTTCCATACCTTGCCCATCCTCATGCAATAACTAACCCAACCAGTTTCTGGCAGAATTAAACGATTGGGTGAATGAGACAAGAAAGGTAGTTGACAATTTGATGGGTTCTCCCTTTGACATTTGGCTTTTCCCCATTGGCCCCAAGGGTTAAATATCTCCCCCCCCCTCTTATCCTTAGGAAATCATGCCCCCATCTCATTATTTGTTACATTGACATAGTTGGTTGTGGGTTTTTAATTAAATTGCATATTTACATAATGCCAAAATTATAATGTGTCGGCTAGCACGAAATACCATCTGCAACGATTTTAATCGTCGGAACATAAAACGTTAAATCGATGGTGGTGCTTTTGCCTTTAGCTCCACACCATGATTAATTACAATATATACATCATATACATTTTTAATGCAAATGGGGTCAAAACCGAGGTGTTACAGGAATGGCATAAGAATATCAAAAGACTTAATCATTGTGGTAATAGATTGATAGATCATCCAAATGAGATTGTTTGGACATGGAATACATCTATATACTAGGTTTCCATAGCCACAATCAAATGTGCTTCGCTTATGTGTTTTAACTGCGGTGTGTGACACTACTCAAGAGGCTTCTCGATGACTTGGTCGCTCAAGAGAGTCTTGGAATACTACGCCTAACCCTGCAGAAACTTACTTATCGTTTGTTGTTTTTCTTAACCGTTTTTACACTTGGCCAATTGTATTCATCAAGTAAACATACACACAAGACAAGTATAATGGGGTTTCCAAACCGGCTTCCTCGATAAATTTTGTATTAAGAAACAACTTTGATAAAGATGGAGTTTTCACAAACCGACAGAGCTTTGGTGTGTGCCCAACTGGCAAACACACCTCCGTTTACAAAATACAACGAGTGGAGTTGACCCCAACCATTCATCCAACTCTCAAGACCGCCAAACTCGCTAACCCTTGTAATTGCCGTTGACTGCCCTCTGGACTAAACTCATCTAAAGGGCCAACTTGCTAGACCGACACTTCTTCCGCAACCCTGTTGCATTTTATGAGTTAGCCTGTTTTAGCGACTGTGCCTGCGACTGAGCTCAGATGTCTCCCTAGCTCGAATGTCTTCGACAACTTGTCACTTCTGTGATCTTCGCTTAAGCTTCGATGCCTTCCTTCATTGTTTGCTTTGTATTCTTATATGGTGTGTCGCATGAGTGAGTGTGCCCCTTTACTTGGCATGCACGCCAACGCTAACTCCACTGGAGGTCCACTTCCCATGCAAGCATGCGTGCACACGCACATCCGTCATTGTGCATTTTATTGGTCGAGCGTCAAGTGCTTGCGTCAAGGTGTTGGGCGTGCACGCACACATGCAGGTCCAACTCGCTAACCTGTCGACTAGGCGCTTCCACCAAACACGTGTTCCTGGCGACCGATGTGGTGCACCAAGTGCATCTCTAGTGGAGCACTTGGGCTGCTTGGCCCATGTTCTTCTGAACGTCTTCCCAAGGTGCATCCAACGTCCTCGTGAGCGCTTGGGCTCCGTCACACATTCTTCGCCACTTGCCAATGTTTCATCAAGATGCCACACTCATGGGCTTGCCAACCACCGCCTGCTTGAGTGTGGGTTTCATTTGTGGGAGCGCACACATGCTTGGTCTGCACGCCCCACAATCGTTCTGTCGCTTGGCCAAGGTGTCCCCTTGCCAAGTCTAGCCAACCAAACGCTTGCCTTGCCCATCTAAGTGCCCAAGCCCACTCTTGAGCAGGGATGAGGAACATGGTTGTAACACATGTATCCCCAAAACTAGCCTATGAAGAGATTATATTATTGTCTTTTGTGTCTCCAATTTTAAAATGGTGGCATGCTCCTTTATGGAACTGGGTGGGACCATTGAAAGTAAAGTTATTATGTTGACTAGTATTAGAGGAAAAAATCTTAACTTGAGATAATTTGATCAAGAGAGGTTTTATGGGTCCAAGTTGTTCCCTTTGTTCATGTGCAAAGGAATCCATTGATCATTTGTTTCTGAATTGTCCGCTCGTATTGTAGGTTTGGAAAGTGGTTTTACAATTTACTTTGAAGAATGCCTTTAAAGGTAGACTATTTATCTAGCAACTTCTGAAAATCTTCCTCTTTTTGCTATTTTTAAAGGTGTATTAAAGCACATCACCTATTTAAGCACTAAGATTGTTTGTGTATATTTAGAATATCATCAAAAGGACTATGTGAGATAAGTTCCAATTATTAAACCTCCTTTGTTATCAGTGTACCCTATTAGCTTCTTTGATGAGTTGTCTCAATTGAGCTATGGTGGTGCATGCATGGTTTTAAAATTTAGCAGAGACCATTACTTTCATTGTTGGATGGATTGTGATTCTAGTTCCAACACAAAAGTTGAGTTGATGGTGCTCTGGGGTCTATTAGTGTTTGCTATGTCCAAAAAATATTCTCCATATGAGGTTTTGGGAAACCTGGTTCTTTGTGGAATAGACAGGTAATAAGGCTCACCTTCAAGCGATTCACTTGGAACATTAGCAGTGTCGAATCAAAGTGCTGCAAAATTGTTTTCTATCTTTGTCTTCTCATCATATCTGCATGGAATATAATAATATGGCAGACAGATAATCCAAAAAAGCTCTTGGATTGAGTGAAAGGATCTTATTTCATGAAGAGTATAAGAATCATCAATTGGTAGTTGAGGCTCCTTCAAAGCATATTAAGTTATTAGGGAAATATGGCTCCTTGATGCATAGTTGTTATTGTTTTGTTTTAGCTTTTTAGGTCAGTTCACTGTAACTTTTGATGTTGATTGTCCTAGCTTGTGATCATATTGTATTTGAGGCATACTTAATCAAATGAGAAATATAATGCACATGGAATATGTTTTTTTTAATGGAAGAAAGAGCTCTAGAGATGTTAAATTCACATATGGAGGTAGAGGAGAAATATATATTGATGAACAATGGTGTTCAAATCATGCTTTGTTATTTTTTATTCAGTTTTTATGAATATAAAGTAACATTTTTTCTTGGTGAAATAGAAAAAAGTTTTTCCATAATAATGACTTGGATTTAAACTTTGTGAACCGTGTTCCCACCTTTATATAAATCAACATTAATATGAAGCAATCAAACAAAACATAGAACATATCCCCGTGTTAGGACTCTTGTCATTGAACAAATCCCCATGTTAATAACACTTGTGTTATGTTGATGTGGGGAGAGGTTCAATTTTAGCATGGCATCTACTAGTGTTGGATATGTTACATCTATATGAATCATTGTCATGTATGTGCATAAAATTTTATTTATGAGATGTTAATTGGACATGAGCATGTAGCCCAGAAACAAATATGTTAATCAGCAGGCTCAAGTCTTGACGTCCATGTAAATTGTAATTGTTGATATCTGGGCTGACTCATTTGACTCCCCTGCTTTGGAGTTGTAATTATACTTTGGATTTTGTGCTTAAGATATTGATTATCGCGAGGTGTTCTATTGTTTCTGCACAAAGTGTTGCTAATTTTTTTTTTGTCTTCACATTAAGTGATTTTTTACCACGTAGAATAAACAACCACCAAAATGCTCCGTTATTTCGGTGAAAATTGAATCTTGAAATGCACTTTCTATAATTTTGTGATTTCAACAATTACAATCACAGATTTTGAAGCTACCCAAATAATTGAAATCGATATTTAAGCAACCAAAATGTATTTTCAGGGATGGATCTGCAGCGTTTTGGTCGTTGGGTATACTGCTCCATGCTTTACGATGTAATAAATGTGATGAAACATAAAAAATTCAACAAATATGTAAACTAATTACACAACCATTTTAATATTATCCATTCGTATTCCTAAGCTGGAATATTCATGCCGCTTTTCGCGTGGCAATTGTTGTTTGGACTTTTAATTTGGTGGCATCAATAAGCTATTATGCAATTTAAACCTTAAATGACATGAAAGCATTTTGTAGAGTCGCCCACGTACATTTTAAAACATAATTTAAAAACCTTAATTATTTTGCCATTTTGTACGATGATAAGATAGTTGTATTGGTAAAAACCAATTGAGAAAAACACATGAAGTTCACTACTCCAGTTCTAGTATGGTTTCCTAGGTGTTTGTTTTTTTCTTTCTAAACCGCAAAAAACAGTTATTAACTGTTTAGTTTAATACTAATTGTGATGTGTTTCAAAGTATGCCATGCATAAAATACATATTGATATTTTCCCTTGGTATTGGACGAAAACACAATTTGAAACACAACGAACCAGACAAAAGACTCAGATCAAGCTTCAATTCAATGTGGTTGAAATGGTTTACTGATTAAAAAACTGTTCGAACAGAAGCACATAGGTTTGAAACACAATGAGTGGTTGAAATGTCTGAGTGTTCGAGCAGAAGCGCATAGGCTTGAAACGCAACGAACTAGACAATAGACTCACATCAAAGCTTCATATATAGTTGAAATGGTCTAGTTATATTAGAAGACCGTTCGAACATAAGCACATAGCCTTGTAACAGTGTAGTAGTTAATAATCATTACCGCTCACAAGGTGCCACTTTCTACTAAAATACAACTTTAAATAACCATGACAGCCTAAAGTCGGAACATAACAAGTGACAGTTTCAAAGGTCACGACATTAGAATTTTTCATTGCTTTATTGGCAAGGGTACCGTTCCTTTACAATCCTCACCGCAAGGGGGGCAGCGCAGTCGTTGATTGCCCCTGCAGAAAGGGAAAACTTATACCACCTTAAAAGGGGACAATAATTTCAAAGAATGATGGATTATCTTGAAGTGACACATTTACGTGCTGGAATGTTCATTCAACCTTAAATAATCACGACTTATTGCACACTGGAATGCATGATGAAACCTTAAACTTCGCAATAACAGATCCTCTCTGATATGAAAATGAATATTAAAACCACCATGGAATCAAACATACGACTGACTTTTCACGAGGAACATTTTCACAAGCGATCTTTTCGAAGGACGCAGAAAATAATGAAAATGCTAGATTTTCTCATTTCGCTCGGCATATATACGAAGAAAAATGTCTAACAATGACACAGTGAGTCATCCACATTGCTCTTTGTAGGGAGTCCAGATAAGCTTAGATACATCAACTTCCAGCCCAGCTATCCCAGCGGCTTTCAAGTGACGATCCAATACCTTTGGATCGGCGCATATAACATGTTGTCCTTTCCGATACTGAATAAGATCTAAAACTTGTAGTGTACTGATAACATCTTCTACTTTGATAGCTGTCATGTCACTAAGTTCCTGGAATAAATGACATTTGCAGAGTAAAGATGAAACAGACAAGACATCCTGAAACTGAACTGCGTAATCACAAACGTTCAATTAACAGAGTGAAACCAAATTACCTTAATTGAAATGTTACCCCTGTGTTTCTTCAGAATGTCAAGAAGGATCCTTGTCCAGTATCCTCTGTAACTTAATAACCCAAGATCAGACAAAGGGCGCTCTGGGGTCCCAACCTTCCCTTCTTTTTTGGACAATTCATACGCTGTTGAAAGTTTTAAGACACTAGAATTAGACATGCATGAAAGAAAGGGATAGTAAAATAGTGAATTGAAGAAATAATGAAACAGTATGCATATATCGTTAATCTCAAAGTACCAGCTCATATAAACAAATATTCTAAGCTGCATTTAGGAAAGAATAGAAAGCAGATTATCAGATCAAGCAAATTATAGTCGAGAACCACAAGCGTAGAAAACCAAATATCACAGTTTAGTGAATAATGTTTGGTTGGCATGATTCACCTATGCTAAGAAAACCTGGATGATGATTACTTCAAATTTCAGCTGACTTTGTAATGCAAAAACATGAAATACTGCACTGTTTAATATCCATGAGTGCTCGCTCTGCCATTTTAAGTTAACCACAAAAGATGTTTATTTCAACTGTGGGGATTGCTAAAATATATTCTGTTTCCTCGAGAATTTATATCATAGGAGCAACATAGATAAAATTTCAAAGTATATCCTAGTAGTATCTGGATTATGCTCATTTCATCAAATAAAACAATCCCATCTGCTAAGCTGTTCTAGAAACATGTAAGTTAGTCGGCCACATGTTCAATAGTAATTACAATGTGATCTTACCATTTACAACCTTGCCAATATATTAATCTAACATAACCTAAGAAAAATTAAGCTAAAGTTCTGCTAGAATCACCCGTACGATGCCATAATCCAGCCGAATAGTGAAGCATTGTGCAGTTGAAATGACAACCAATTGGCTGGCTGTTATGTACAAACTTCCATTCACCATGCAACACAATTCCATTTGCAAATTGTGACGACGTAAAATAATTTTATTAATGTCTACAAATGAGCAAACTAGATCAGTGGGACGAGAAGCTACATCCCATTAACATCAGACTATGGGTGAAAACAATCACTCCTAAATGTCAAAAGATGAAAAGTTACATATAAAAGTACCAGAAAAGATAAATGTCAAAAGATAAAAGTTACATATAAAAGTACCAGAAAAGATAACTACATGAGAAAGGGTGAATCGAAAAGGTGAACCCTAGAAAGATGGAAAACACTACGCAATATCAAAGATAGAGGTAAAAGTAGAGAAGGGGCAACAAAACATCCCTGTCAATGTCCATCACTATAGAGGACCCGATCCAAACACTAATAATACCCACTAGTGCGCAGTGCTGAAAGAGCCTAGCTATGTGAACCTGGGAGCAGTACATCAAAACTCTCCAAAACTCTCCTAACATCCAAGGTTTGAACAGAAAAATCACGGCATGGAAGTCTGCATGCTCAATCAAAGCTAAGGAGCAAACACCACACAAGGAGCAGATGCGGTCTTGTGACTTCACAAAGATGAGAAATCTACCAACCTACTCGGAGAATGTGTGTTGTACTTGTCTCACAGATCTGATGTCATCTGCATCCATGGCTGAGAATTCTGCACGATGCTTAGCACCTCTAGTGACTGCAATAGGTCGAAAAGAAGAGGTTATCAGCCTAGCAGTGTAGGGTCTTGAAAGGCCTCACAAGGATCTCTCCTTCTTAAGTGATCAACTCTGATGTCTATAAAGCTGGAAATCTAGGATGAAGATGGCAAAAGGTGGTGGTAAGAGACACTCCGTGATCACGGAACAGATAGTGATACCTTCCCCAAATCTCACAATATATGGGACATCTAGAGTGTTCCTCAGTCTACAATACGGTGCAACTAACACAGCCTCTCCACTCACAAGATGTGGTGATCTAACTCAAACCCGTAAACAGTGGGAACAATTCCTCAAGTAACATAGAAGAATCCTGAGGCCACATGACCAATAGCATCAAATGTAGTCAGGACAGATAATGAGGTTGTCCTAATGCTACAAAAATTGATCATTATAGATGGTCAGCTTGGGGCCAAGATCCCTAACCTCCTTGTTGATCCCCCCTTTCGAAGGGTGGAGGTGCCTGAAGGGAGCAATACGAATATGAGGTGAAGGGAACAATAAAAATATGTTTGGGATTGGAGCAAAGAAGCCTCGAAGAACCAGCACCATCTACTCCAGAAAGGTTTAAGATGACAATACACTTTGAAGAACTAAGGACCAAAAAAGGGTATCCCTCTCTTCTAATAGTCAAATCCCCAAAGATGTGAACCTGTGAAAGAAAAGACGTAGCGTGTAGATTTCACACTTAGTGCATCTATTCAAACTCAATTTCTGAAGATGACCATGAGTCCCCTCATCTTTTGTGATGGTTTGCTTTGAGCTAGTAGTCTTTCCTTAGTATTGCGTAAGCCTGGGTGTCTAAATGTTTTTCACCATCTAATTTTTAGTGCCTAAGCAAGGTCCCCTTTGATCTTGTTTATCCATTTTTTTTTCCCTCATTAGACACTCTTCATACCTACGATCAACCTTGACATGTTTGCATGATTTGGTCCAACTTGGTTAAGATGCCTTTTTGAGGTTACCAACATCCTCATATCCGTTGCATGTGGAAAAAAGGGTTGAAAACGTAAAAGAATGATATTTCCCCTTCCTAGTTTGTCTATGCAATGTCAAGGAACACATTTCACTATGGACAAGTTCCACTTGAGTCTTTGCTCTCCAAGCCTTCCCAATTTCAAAAGCAACTTGGTGATGTTGGCCAAGCAAGCAAATTTAGCATACTCCACAAAAGAGAACAACCCTCGGTAGTCCAGTAACTAGGTTATGTTTCACCATTAGTTTCAAGCTTCAGAAATTAGATGTCTAAATTATTCATGCCAAACTCTACTCCAATCACCAGTCTAAGTTACGAGTGTAATCGATCCTGGAATTTTTCTAAGAAATTCACAATGTCACATAACTTATACAATCTATTCTTAAGATCAAGAATGCCTTCATCAACAACTTCAAAGTTATTGTTCATGTTTTTAACAAGAAATCAATTTGGCCAAAATTCAACCTTTTTTTCATGTCTTGGTAGTCCGCTTAATCCAACAAATTAGCACTCAAACTAGGTATATAATGTACATTGGTAATCACTCCATTTTGACATTCAATCTACCACAACCAACAATAGTAAGTGCATAATCACTACAAAGTTTTCTTTTTTTAGCTTCACTTAATGAAGAAAAAGGAAAAGCATATTTAGCCCTGTGATGTGTACAACCAAAGACAAATATCTACTCACTCTGAGAAGTGTGAGCATCCAAGGCCTAAGAAGTAATTTCTACCTTACCTTCTAAAGTTCGGTGGTATAGATTGGCAATTGTCTAGTGGATACGTCTCCTTCAAGCTTTCACTTCCTCCTCTAGGTCTTTAGTCTTCTGGCAGCAAGCCTTCTCCATATCTCCAAATTTCCGACAATAATGGCAAGTTTTCATCTTCCTACCTTTCTTATTCAAAGTTTGATCACCATGCTTCTTTCTTAACATCTAGGTTGATGCAATATATTTCTTTCTCCTAATTGCATTGTCAACCCTTTTCTCTATAGTTCTATTGCCCCTTCCCCTTTAGCAAATGGGCTTGTTGATTGACTTCAAGTTTTCCTTCATCAAGCAATTTCTCATGTGCCCTAATTAGAAAACCATACAAAGAATCGAAGGAATAATCCTCACCAAGGTTACTTGGGAGCGGGAGTGAAAGAGAGAAGTGGGAGCAGAAGAGAAAAGCGGAATTTTCAAAAGCTTCTGGTTTGGAAGCATTTCAAAAGCCTATTTTATATAATATATATATTTTTATATATTTTGATGCATATATGTCAACAATTGCATGTAGAATGTTTAATTACATCAATGTTTAAAATGAAATAAACCATAATACCATAGAACGTCAATCATCTAGTTCTGAATTCGTCAACCAAACATGAACTTTAAAGCTTCAAATTTTCAATATATAAATAGGCCATAAACTAGGGATTCTTCAAAAACTAGTTTTGAGGCAACTAATAAATAGGCTATAAACTAGAGATTCTTCAAAAACTAGTTTTGAGGCCACCAACATCAAGGTACATAGAGGGGTTGATGTGTTTGATTAAATGCCAATCCCATACCCTCATACATGATAGAACCTAGTGGAAACATCACAAAACTGAAATCCTAAAAACTGTTAAGCTTGTTGAATTTGAATGGGATCAAAAATTCTACTTTTTGCATTTGAAATCGGATGAGGTTGGAACCACTCTCAAACATCCTGAAACAATTAATGGTAAGGTTAAAAATTTAAGTAAAAGGATAGAAAATGAAAGGTAAGGACAATGTCAACTTTTACTTTAAGAACTTAATACGACCATTAATGTTATTGATGATTTACTAAGGTTAGGTTTTTTTCTATTAGAGTAGGCTTTTTCTCCTTTATATAGCATTAGTATGGACCTAGGGTTAGTTTCCCCCCACCCATCACTTAACATTTTGGTTTTTTTAAGAAAAATTAAAAATGAGCATTCTTTTGCAAGGGAGCGAGCTTCTTGGTAGCTTCCTTTAGAAGCAAGCTTCAGGAGCAGGCGGGTGCTTCCACAAAACATAGATCATCACCATCCTCTTTCATGGAATCCCAACTAGCACGTCATGTTAAACAAAATACATTATAGGGTGTCTTTACATTCATTAAAATAAATTATATGATCTAACCATCTTTCTTTCGAAAGTCCCACTCATATGAAGGTGAATCTCTCTTAAGATGTAGGTTGTTATGACTCCTACAACCTTGTCCTTCTTCCCATCGATGATAGATTTATGTTGGTCATCCTTTGGATCTGGAACTGCAATATGTGTGAACAACCAAAAGCGCATGTATTCTTCAACATTGTGTCCAGAGTCCCAAACTCCATATCTTGTGCCCACATGCCATTATTGTGGCCATTCAAAACCATGTCCTCTTGTTTGGAACAAATGAAGTTGATCTACAAGTCTATTTCCCAATTTAGTCTATAATTCAAAACCCTAAACCAATCTATAAATCAAATTTTACTCGTCAAGAGAATGTCCAACCTGAAAACCTCCAAAAGACTCATAAACAACAAACTGTGATTTAATAGCTCTTATGCATGTTGGAGAACCAAGAAATTAGGTAGATCAAACAACTAAGCATTCCAAGAAGAGGTGGTGTCTAAAGACATCATTACAACACTTAAGTACAAATGAGCATAGTTGAACATTCATAGAAGCATAAGAAACCATAAGATTTCCATACCTTCACAAACTTCAAAATTTCAAATGATGTTCACTTTATGTAGATTAACCCACAAGGTCATCTTTTATAGCACCAAGATGCAACCAACTCCCTTGAACTGAGGAAGATGAGGTCCACTCAAAGTGGTTAGGATGCATAACGAACTCCTTGAAGTCTACTTTATTCTGCACACTAACCCACTATTTTAGTCAAACCAAATGACCAATGGAATACCTAGTAGCCAAGTATTTTATTCGAACTAAATGCCCAATGGAATAAGTAGTCAACTACTTAATTGATTTTCCACTAACGACTAGTTGTCTCCAGAATATCTAGAGGTGTGATGAACCTTCTTCACCAATGATTCCAACACCCAAAAAAGGTTATTGAGCCTAGGCCTTCCATTGAGTTGACTAGGTTGGCCTAAACAAAACATAGAAATAAAATATAAATCACAAATAATGTTAGTCCCGGTAAATTGTAAAGATTCCAACTTTATTTTCAATAGTTTGTTGCAGTGGATGGTATTGGAATAAGAATCTAGAGCAACTTCCCAACAAGCCTTTGATAATGTCATATTTGGTTGTGGCCATATTAAGAAAAGAAATGAAGGGAAAATGGGGTATAAGCTATAGGAGGCACAATGTACAAGCATCAACATACAAAATATCAAACTGAACTGTAATATGTGGGTTGTCAAGTGAAATAAGGGAAGGGGTGGAAAGAGGGGTGTTTAGCAAGATGAATCCAAGGTAATCATGGTCAACAATGAGGAGTCTAAGAGAAACAATGGTGGGATCCTCCCCATGGGTGTAATAGAGGGCCAAATGGCTTATTAAAGTAACAACAACATAGGTATGGTGTCAATTCAATGTAAGGTGGAATGTGTGCATTGTTATTATTAAATAAAACCCATGATAGATTATTGAGAAATATGCATAAACATACAACAATACATTCACTAACATGTAAATCAATAAAATGAATCAACTAGCCTAGCCTCCTATCCATACAAGCACCAAATAATCAAATAGTAAGAGAATGACGAGAAAAATAAATAGTACACCAAATATACATGATAAAAACCTAAATAGGGAAGCATCCATGAGAAGGTATAATCTTCTTTATTCTTCATAACTCTCCAATCTTCCACTTGAGCTCCACCCACATATGCTTACCACAACTTTACAATATGTTCACAATATTTCATCAACATTATCATAATACCATAAAGGGTCTCCTTCGCCTCTATTATATAGCTAGAGGTATGGGAAAATTACATCCCATAATACTTGTGGGATAATGAATGGTATATGAGAATATTACTCCATGATACATGTGGGATAACTCTTTTTACATAAGATAGAGAGAATATCTTACAACATCATACAAGACATTATTACACTTCCAAAATTAGCATTACACATTCCAACACTCCCCCCTTGATGACAACTTCCCACATTCCCAACAAGTTTACAAAATTCACAAACTTTGCTTTCGTCATAGATTTTGTGAATATATATGTTGCTTGTTGTTCTGTGGGACAATACTACAAACAAAGAACACCATTTGCAACAAGATCTCGTATGTAGTGAGAATGAAGCTCAATGTGTTTGGTCTTGGAGTGATACACTAGATTATATGCAGACTGAATTGCACTCTGATTGTCCATCTTAACTCAGTAGGAGACTTCTGAATCAGTCCAAGATCTGTAAGAACATGTCGGATCCACACTACTTCTTTAGACACTCCCTTAGCTTCCTTGTATGAACCAAGCTAGAAGATGTACCCTACAGTAGACTTTCTATTTGAATTATCCCTTGCCCAATCAAAATCTTTATAACCAAGAAGTGAAACTGCAGCCCTACTAAAATAAAATATACCATATAATGTCACCTTTCCAGTTATAATGTAATGAAATGACTGACCATCTTCTTTTATAAGTCATGATTATCTGTGGGTCACATTTTTCAATGGATAAGCCATCTAGGATTCTAGTATTTGTGATGAGGTCTACTGCAAAATTTTTGTATCTTTCACTTTGGTTGTGAACACTGCCTGCACGACACATTTTCAATGTATAGGCCATCGGGGTTTTTGTATTTGTTATGAGGTCTATTGCAGAGTTCTTTCAGCTATCAACTGGGTTACGACTGTTATGACTTTCTGTTTGCCATATTTTCTATCGTATTGGCCATCTGAGGTTTCTGTACACTATTGTGGTGTTCTGAAGAGTTCATCGTATCACTTGGTTCAAGTGCAATTTCATAATCAGTGAGAAGTGGTTGTTATCTTCACCAAATTCATAAGGCAAAGTGTGTTCATATTTGCATCTTATCGGGAATTCTAGAAGTTGTCATCAAGGGGGGATGTTAATGTAATGTCCTCTTCCTCCATTTAATTCTTTCTCCCTGGTCATCATTAAGGGGGAATGTTGGAATATGTAATGATGACTAGTGTGATGCTTTGGTATGTGTAATGATGTCTAATGAGATGTCATAAAATGTTATGATGATCTACCTAGCAAAAGAAGGAATAATATTCTTCGTAACTCTCTAATATCTCCTATTGCCATTCTTTATTGTTGGTATGTTATCCCACATGCATCATGGCCATGTAACATCTCCTATTACCATTCTTTATATAAGGAAAGTGGAAAACTATCTATCCCACATGTGTTATGAGGTGACGAAGACCCTTTTAGGGTATGTTGTTGAAACATCATTGCGACATGAAGTAAAGATGGAGAGCGATGTGATGCTTATGTGAGGATGTCATGTATTGTAAAAGAGTTTTCTAAAAAACAAGATCATACCTTTCTGTGGTTGTTTCTCCAATTGGGGTTTTACCACATATATCTGGCATTACTATCTTGTTTTCTCTTGTCCCTTTCTTACTATTTTCATTATTTGGTGCTTGTATGAATAATAGGCTAAACTACTTGATTCCTACTATTGATTTACATGCTAGTGACTGTATTGTGATATGTTTATGCACATTTTTCAATATTCTAACATGGTATCACAGCTGTAAATTTTCCTTTAATATTCAAACTAGGGCTAAACAACGTATTCAAAATTTCTATTGATAACCACATATGAATATCTTTTACAAGTATCCAGCGAAATATAAAGTACTGAGAAAGAATTCACAACATCACATCACAATATAGACACTATTATTTTGGGTATGGAAATTCTCGGAAAAACCCAAGATGGGAAAACTGGTGCAGCAATCAAATATGGATTTTACTATTGAGAAAATATGGAACTTTACAATCAACTGCTAATCACCCAAACCTGACGAAATAAAACCCAACAGAATCATTGGACAACCCCTACTAAAACCCAGCACACCTCTGCATTATTGTACGACCAGCTGTACGGCCTCCCACATGTAGTTGTACGGATCTGTACTGCTATACGACTGTTGTACGGAATCCATATGGTCAGTACAACAACTGTACATAATTCGTACGGTATGTACGACCTTCCTCTGCAGCTGCTCCATGTTGATCCGTACGACCCTTGTCCTTCCTGGTAGCTCGATGATCCTATTTGCTCGCTCCTCCGTCTTTTCAGCTAAATCCTATGTCTGACTTTCTCTCTCTCTTTGTATCCTGTCTCTGTCGTAATACAAGTGTGTCTTCTCCACCAATTGATCTTTCTTTTATAACTTTATGAAAAGCAAAAAACCTAATTTCACTTTCACTTTATAAAGTCAATTAATAATTAGATCACTTTAATTATTTTCCAAAGTAAACTTAGGAAAAAATAAATTAAATACAACTGGGTTCCTAATTTAAGTCTTCTGCATGCAAGGATGCATGCATGCAAGAAGACCCTCCTTGTCGCTACTATTTTAACACTCCCTCTCAACAAGGAAGGGATTTGAAGCAACCCCAACTTATCCTTGAACTTCACAAAACTGTGTCTACAAAGTGCCTTGGTGAAAATATTCGCCACCTGCTCATCTATCCGTATGTACTCCAACCGAATGGTTCCTCTCTGAACACAATCTCTCAAGAAGTGGTACCTAATGTCTATGTGTTTGCTTCAACCATGGAACACTAGATTTTCAGATAGCCTAATGCCACTCTGATTGTCACAATGAACTAATGTAGCCTCTAGCTCACACTCGAACAACCCTAAAATTAACCTCCTCAGCCACATACCCTCACAAGCAGCCATGCTGGCTTCCATGTACTCAACCTCTGTCGAGCTCAATGCAACTAACTTCTACTTCCTGTTGAACCAAGAGACAACCCCTGACCCAATGCTGAAACAACAACCTAAAGTACTCTTCCGGTCCTCTACACATCTGTCCCAATCAGCCTCTGTGAAGCCTACTAACTGTACACTCCCCCTGCGCTCATAAACCAATCCATACTCCATTGTACATCTAATGTAGCGAAGTATGTGCTTCATAGTCGTCCTATGCACTCTCCAAGGGTCCACCATGAACTGACTCAAAGAGTTGACTGCAAAGCTGATGTCTGGTCGAGTTTTGACTAGATACATAAGCGATTCGATAAGCTGACGATACAAGGTAGGATCAAATCCGTCTGACCCTAATGCATCAATCTTCCTCCAGTTGGAAACTAGAGGTATGGCCATAAACTTGTAGTCCTCCATCCTGAATCTCTTCAAGATCTCTACTGCATACTTCCCCTGCCCAATGAAGAAGCATCCATCTCTCTGCCAAACCTCCAAGCCATGAAAGTAATGCATCAACCCAAGGTCCTTTATCTCAAACTCCATTGCAAGGTTGGACTTGCAGTCTCCAATCAGCCTCTCATCTCTTGTAAGAAAGAGATCCACATATAGGACCAATATGAGAGGCACCTCATCAGTCAAGTACATGTTGTGGTCAGCCTCACTCTGCTAAAATCCCATCTGCCGTAGATAGCTGTATATCCTCGAGTACCATGCTGAAGGTGCCTGCTTGAGCCCATAAAGAGCTCTAGGAAGCCTACATACATGTGTATCCATGTTCTCCACATCAAACCCATCTAACTGCTCAATATATACCTCCTCCTCTATCACTCTGTTGAGAAAGGCAGTCTTGACGTCCATCTGATGGACACGCTAACCCATCTTTGTTGCAAAAGAGACAATGGTCTGAATAGAAGAATACCAAGCAACAGGGCGAAGGTCTCCTCATAGTCAATACCCTCCTTCTAGGAAAACCTCTTTGCCACGAAGCGCACCTTATACTTCTCCACGCTTCCGTCTGTTGCATGCTTTACCTTGTAGATCCACCTAGATCCAACCACCTTCTTGCCTTGAGGTCTCGGTGCAACCTCCCATACCTGGTTCTTCATGATTGAGTCATACTCCTCAACCATGACTTCCTGCCACACCTCATGTTGTGCAGCCTCCTCGAAACTGGAAGGTTCAGAGTTAATCAAGTTTGTCATCACTGTCGTATAACTAAGTCTCTCTGGTGGTACACTCCGTCTAAAAGATCTTTGTGGAAGACTCATCTACCTAAAATCCTGAGCAGTGGACCTACACCACTTAGGTCGTGTCCTAGTATGTGCCTGCTGCAGGTGCTGGATGTCCTCCTCCTACTGCTACTCATCCTCCCCATCAAGGATAGGAGGATATTGTCCACCAGACTCCCTCTGACTGCCAGAACCTATGCCTTGTGTCTATACCTGTACCTCTGGCTCTTCCAACTTGACCCCCGTGTCCTGTGTTGGCTGTTGCTCTGCTGGTAAGTCCATAGATCTCTGCAAGGCCCTGTCCTCAGCAAACTCGACATCCCTGGTCACAATGATCCTCCTGCGAGCAGGTGTGTATACTATATACGCCTTTGAAGTCTCATTGTATCCAACAAGTAACCCGTTCTCTCCAGAAGGGTCTTCTTCCTAGTGTCAGCATGAACATGTCAATAGCAGACACTCCCAAATATGCGAATGTCACTCACATTTGGCCGAGTGCCTGGGAAGACCTCCTCGGGTGTCTTCCTCCCCAAAGAAATAGTGTTAATCTCTGATAAAATAGCATGGCCTTGGCCGCTCCTACAATAGTCTTGTTCTTACGTTCTACAACTCCATTTTGCTGGGGGGTATGGGGCACAGAGTGCTCTTTCTTGATCCCCCTCTGCCGAACTATACTCCATGAACTCATTAGAGGTGTGCTCACCCCCGTGGTATGTGTCCTCAACACCCGAATCTTCTTTCTTGTTTGGTTCTTCACGAGAGTCTTGAACTCCCGAAACCTCTCAAAGACCTCTAACTTGGCCTTCAAGAAAAAGATGCAAGTTTTCCTGGAATAGTCATCAATGAAGGTTACGCAGTAACTGTAACCACTAAAAGAATGGACACTCATATGTCCGCATACATCCGAATGCACTAAGTCCAAGGGCTCCTTAGACTTTTGCTCTCTCTATAGGAAAGGCTTCCTGATGTTCTTCCCCAAAGCACAACCCTTGCAATAGTTATGCTTCTCCTCCTTTACTTGAGGAACTCCAATGACAACCTGTCTCAAGTGCCTTAGTGCTCCATGGTGTAAGTGTGCCATCCTCCTATGCCACAACTCACCCTAACTGTTGTTGCTGCTGACTAGAGCCTTTGTAGGCTCAAAATGTAGTCTATACACTTTCCCGCTCCTGATGCCAATCACCTGATCCAAGCTCCTATCTCACCCCTTGGCCCTGATATACAATCTATGGTCTCGGAACTTCACCTAATATCCCTTGTCCTCCACAGTGGAGACTGATATGAGGTTCTTGGTCAATCCTGGAACATATAACACATCGGCAAAACTGAGGGGTTTTCCAGACTCCCTCTGAAATGAAACAGTGCCAACTCCCTACGCCTAATACCGCGCATCATCACCCAGCTCAACGTGGATCCCTGTCCCACCCTCCTGCAAGTCTCTAAAGAATCTCTTCGGTCTAGTCATGTGACTAGATGATCCACTGTCGATGTACCATATGCTACTCCCTGTGGTGCTTGCCATGCAAGCTATAAAACAAAACTGCTAATCGAAGTTTCTACTGAACTCCTCCACCTCTGCAGATCTAGCCATCTGAGTGTGACTCTACTTCATCCTGTCTAGGCACTGGGAGGCAAAGTGTCCCTGCTTGTGGCAGATAAAACACTTAACCTTTGATACGTCAAGGTTCTTCTTACCATCCTTCTTCCTATTTGCCTTACCCTTGCTCTTCCCTGTCAAGCTAGAGCCTCCTCATCCACAATATGTGGGGCACTACTGGATGAGCTTGCTCCTTAACCCATGCGGGTCTCCTCCTACATAAAGTCATCCCATAGTCTTTGCCAATCAGGGAGCTTCTCCCTAGCCACAACACCTTTGACAAAAGTGGCTTAGAGAAGCTATTGAGGACTATTCGAACTAGCTCCTCATCCTCAATCTTAGAGCCAACAGCTCCAAGCTCATCCCTGATCTGTGTAAGCCTTGTGAGATAAGGCACCACTCCTCCCTTGGCCATCTTGGTGCTACGCATCCTCTCTTGCAGCACCATCTTTCGGTTCTCGTTCTTGCTTTGGTAAAGATTCTCCAAAGCCGTTCACATCTATGCTGCAGCCTTTTTCCCGAAAAGGTGAGGGACTATATGGTCCTTCACTCCATCCATGATAATCAGCATGGCTCTAGAATCAATCTTCTTTCAAGCTACTAACTCTACCAGATCTATGGGCTTAGTTTTCGTGGAGTCAATGTGCTCCTCTGCATCACTGATATCCAAGATCCTTGTGATCCTTTCTTTCCATGTAGGAAAGTTTTGAGCCCCTTGGAGTCTATCCTCAACTCTCATCTGCACGACCATACTAAAGTGTACTTGTCAAACCCTAGATCTCCAATCTAGGTTTGTGTCTTCAATAGATATGTCCCTGATCTATCACTTGCTACTGCAAATCTCTCAGCTTTAGCTCACCAAAACTCTAATACCATGTAAATTTTCCTTTAATATTCTATTATCACATATATAGTAGCCAGGCTACCATATTCTATTTTTCAGACAATACATTTTTCAACCAGATCTCTTACATATGAGATGCTGAGATGAGTAGTTTTGACGGATCATTATGTTGTTATGGACTATTGTACTCTCCTATGTCAGGACCAAGTCTCAGGACACTCAGATTTGAGGATTGATGTAGCCATTTAGTCATTTACAGAGTAGCTATTGATGCCCAAATTTATATCAGTGCTTTCTCATTAGATAGATGATGGTTCAAATGGATTAATTGCATGGTTATGACTCGGCATTTATTTTATTGTGTTATGGTTATCATTGCTTTTATACTCATCTTTGTGACATATACTAGCATTTAGTGTCATGATCTGGCGGTCATAAATATATGGACTTGGATGTATTTGTATTATGTATTGGTGTCCCTACTTAGACTTGAAAGCTAAGTTACCGGAAACGGCACTTTCACCCTCTAGATACGCCGATCCCCGAATCCGATACGGATACGGATGGGATACGGCCCTGATTCTGCACGGATACGGATCGTAAATTTTGGAAACTGATCAGCAGATTCAGGTACGAATCGAGCAAAATCGAGTACGGATCCGGCTAGATTTGATCCGCATCAACAAACCCGAATACGTTTGGCCCATAAAAAATCTCGGATATGATTTGACCCGCCTGTCAATTAAAAAATTATTAAATAGTTGTCTTTTTATGTTATAACCTACGCCGGCCTCCCTCGACTCTCAACACACCCGCGGGCACCAGCACTGTGCTCAAGCAGTGAGCACTGAGGCAGCACAAGCAGTGAGCACAAGCAGCAGAGGTTGTAAAGGTCGTTGGAGCAGAGCAACGAGCACAAGCAGTGAGCACCGAGGCAACACTAAGCACCGAGCCAGGTGAACTTTGAAGTCGTTTACGGCCGGGTGAAGTCGTTTACGACCGGGTGCAACAGAGGTCATTTTAACTTATAAGTTTACGGTGGAGTCTGGACTCGTTGGAGCATCAGCACAGGCAGAGTTATTGGAGCTCTAGCAGCAGAGGTGACGTTGTTGGCATCCACGTTCCACTGTCCAGCGGCCAGCCTCCAGGACCCAGGTTAATTTTAAAATTTATGTTGCCATGTGTTATGAATTTTTTTTATTGTTTCTAGAATCTGTGGTGATGGTTAGCCTCACCGCGGCGGATTGAACTGTCAGCCTTAAGGCTTAAATCTGCTTTAGAGTTGGCTTCACTTGGATGACCTTCAATTTTCAAAAGAGGGTAATTAATAATTATTTTAAGCCTTAAGGAGTTCGAACTGTCAGCCTTTATTTTTAATTTAAGACTTGGCATCACATTTTTCATTGATTAAACTTAATGGAGGAGTAATGCATTTGGGATGATCTTATTTTCTTCGAGAATCTCATTGTATGCCAATTCTGGTCATTCTACATGACATGAACTTGATTTGAGAACTCCTTAGCTCTCCTAAGGCATCATCATATATGGACAAAAAGCTCATTCCAGGGCCTTTCCTGTCTGGTGAATTCCAATAGTTGACCAGTATTTATGCAAGTTTGGATGGGGTTTTGTTCTGTGGCAGATTTATCTTCTGCATTTTTCAGCTGTTATCCAAGCATGTTTTCATTTCCAAGTTTTTGACTTCACTGTAAATTTTAAGTGCCTACGAAGTTCAAATTTTTAATTTTCTTTTGATTTCAGGCTTATTATAGAGCCATTGCTAAATCTGGAATTTTGTCCAGTAGAGCCATCATAATCTAAATTTGCTTGAGATTAATTTAATGCCAAAGCCAAACATAGTGATTTTGTTGCTGGAGCCTGGTGTTCTTCCTAGTTGGTTCTCCAGGGCATAATAGCATATCTGCAATTTCAATGTTCATTGCATTTTCTGTGTTTCCAGTTACTTCAGGAATGAACTTATGAAGCCTTTAAAGTTTAAAGTTTAGCCAAATCCTCCTTATAAATGGGATAAGAATCAAGATCCATCATCCACCACTGATTATAATTAATTATTACAGTCTACTGATTAGTAGATTATGCATACATTATGTATATTGAAGTCTGATATAGACTACTAATTCACTGAATTGATTATGCATACAGACTTCTAACAGCATATTGATAATTCATAATTGATGATCAGTTTGTAAAATTGTATTTTTTTTGGTCCTACAGGCCCCAGGGTACAGGTTACTATTCATTTGCAGACTGCATCATCATCATGGAGTCGTCATCTGTGAATGTTGGGGAACAGGAAATTGAATCTGCCTCCATAGAGAAAACTGATCCAAAGTCTCCTCTTTGGAAATATGTCACTGTTGTGGGGAAGATCCAAGGAGGGAGTTCACTAATATGGATTTGCAGTGAATGTCAAAAAGAATTCTAGGCATCCTACACCCGAGTGAAAGCACATTTGCTTGGGATAAAGAACAATGGCATTCGAGTATGCACCGGTCCACCTAAATCGGATGGAAAAGATGGAAAGGGTTTGAGCAAATAAAAATTTGCAAAATATAAGAAAGAACAGGATGAGGCAGATGCTAAAGCAAATGAGTCAAACGCTTCCTTTCAAATGAATCAATTCAAACAACCTACAAGAATGGGGGCATATTCATCAAAGACTCAATTTCCCTCTCATGATGATCATGAAACTGGTAGTCCTTCTAGTTCGAACTTCAAGCGGTCTAATTTGGGACCGCTTGAAAAGAGTTTTAATAATGATGCTCGAGGCACAGCGGATGAAGCTATAGGTCGATGCATTTATGCAAATGGCCTTCCTTTTAACCTTGTGCGATCTCCTTATTGGGTAGAGATGATTAGAGAAGTTAATAAAGCCCCAATAGGATACGTTGGCCCTGGTTATGAGAAGATCCGCACTACACTGTTGACAGGTGAGAAGCTACGTTTGGAGGGTTCATTGAACCCCATCCGTCATTCATGGCGCTTATCAAGGGTGTCCATCATTTCTGATGGATGGAAAGATCAAAGGAATAGGCCTTTGATCAATGTGATTGCTCAAAGCCCTAAAGGGGCAATGTTTTTGAAAGCAGTGGATTGTGAGGGGCAGCAAAAAGATGCTCAATTCATTGCTAAAATCTTGATAGAAGCAATTGAATTTGTGGGGGCAGAAAATGTTGTCCAAGTCATAACAGACAATGCAACAGTATGCAAAGCAGCGAGCCTAATTGTTGAAGGCAAATATCAGCACATCTTTTGGACCCCTTGTGTTGTTCACTCATTGAACCTAATGTTGAGCAAGATGGGGTCTCAAATTGAGTGGATGCGACTTATTTTTGGGGAGGCAAAGGAAATACAAGCCTTCATCACAAACCACCACATGTCCCAAGGCATTTACAGGGAATTTGCAAAGTTGGAGCTTCTTAAGGTACCAAAAATCTAAAGTTTAAACTTGTAAAGTTTGTTTCATAAATCTTATAGTTATCACTCTAAATTTTAATTTTTAGAATTAGATTTTAATTTATTGAAATCTTGAGTCGTCACTTGCAGGTTGCAGAGACTCGTTTTGCCTCTCACATCATAGTCTTGACTAGGCTTATGCAGGTGAAGGAATCTTTACAATCAATGGTATGCAGTTCTCTTTGGAATCAATGGAGGCAATCCCAAACTGAAAGAGCACAAGCAGTGAAGAGGTTGGTTGTTGATGATGAATGGTGGGATAAGGTGGAATACCTCTTAGCATTTACTAAGCCAATTGTGGATTTGATACGTATGTTTGACACAGACAAGCCCAATTTGGGAGAGGTGTATGAGGGCATTGACTCCATGATAGAGAAGATAAGAGTGGTCATCAATGCCAAGGAGCAGGACCCAAATGAAGTCTTTTACAAAGAAGTAAAAGACATATTGACCAAAAGGTGGAACAAGATGACCACTCCATTACACCTTTTGGCCTATGCAGTGAATCCTAAATATTATTCCGTAGAGTTGCTAAATGATCCAGAAAGAACTTTGCCAAACAACGACCCAGAAGTCTCACAAGGATATAAGAAAGCTTTGAGAAAGCTATTTGTAGATCCTGATATTGCCTATATGATTCGTGAGGAGTTTTCACATTTTGTGGGATCTGAGGATCTCGATGCAGGTAATGATCCTTTTTCATCTTAAGCATCAAAATCATTGTTATTTCAATATGATTTTCTTACATCATTTCAAATTCATTTAAGATATGAGGGTTTGAACTTTGAAATTTGGGTGCAGATATTAAGACTATGCAGGACAAGACCAGACTAAGCCCACTTAATTGGCGGAACTTCCATGGTGGGGAAATTCCAAATATCCAAAAATCGGCCGTCAAGATCTTATCACAAGTTGCTAGTTCCTCATCAGCAGAGAGGAACTGGAGCACATATGGCTTCATCCATTCGGTGAAGCGAAACAGATTGGGATCCAAGAAGGCCGAGGAACTTGTTTATGTCCATTCCAACCTTCGCCTTCTGTCACATAAGAAGGATGAATACAATATGGGGCCCACCAAACTGTGGGATATAGAACCAGAATTGCCTGACTTGGATATGACATTGAATGCCATGTCTCATATGAATCCATTTGATGAGGAGGTACCATCAAGTGGACATGGAAGCAATGCTCCCGCTTCTACTTCTAGAGACAATCAAAGTGCTAGTGTTGATGTGGGTCATCGTCACCTGGGCGAAGACATTTTTGATGATATGTAAATGTAATTTATAATTATGTTTTGAACGTTTGAACTTTGAAGTTGAACAATGAACAATGAAATTATGAATATGCATAATGCAATGTACATTGACAATATGTTGCCACTCAATTCGGTTTGTAATTTGCATATTTGTTGATGATGAGAATTTTCAATTATCATATGATGTATTATGTTAAATTGTTAATATGTAGTTTTATTATTTAATTTAAAATTTAAATGATGAATGTTAAATTTTAGTTAGATTATATATATATATATATATAGTCGTTTCCTTGCCGTATCGTATCCAGTTTTTTTGAAAATTTGTCGTATCCATGTCCCTCCCCGTATCCGTTTCCGTTTCCGTTTCAATGCAACTTAGCTTGAAAGTCCCTAATCTATACTCATTGGTTTTACCCTCCCTAGGGAGAATAGAGGTAGTCATTCCCACCATTCTTTGGCTTGCTAGTGTTGGCTTCATCTTTCACTGTCTCCACCCATCCATTATCTTTCCAGTTTGTTTTTTTAACCCGACTTACTACTTGACTTATGGCATGGAGGACCTTTTCCCGCTAGAACCTTTATTGGACAAACCTCCCTGTTTATAGTGTGTCTCGGCTCTGAGTTGGTGACAGAACTTGCTTTTGGTGAGTTGGATTGTATGCCTAAATCATTCTGGTCAGTTGTCCCGATGTTTGGCACTGTGCAGAACTCCCCCTAGTCACTTGAGATGTTGTTGGCTTAAACTGAAAGCTCATGTACTACTTGTATTGGAAATGTTTATATATGCGCCCATGGAAAATGTAAATTCTAAAATGTGTTTCTTAACATATACAAGCAAAGGGAAAGAGCAATGAAATGCTAAAATACTCTACGAAGCGTATAAGAAAAGGTCCCAAAAGCAATGGTTAAATATATGCTATATACAAATATTGCTGACCTTATAAATTTGAATATGTCATGGATAAAAGCTGCAGTTAGCTATGCCTTTAAGCACTGGTGAAGTCTCCAAAAGGTCATATAGGCCAAAAAGGCCATAGAAATAAAATTGATGGTCCTAATGAACCTAGATCAAGCTTGATGTAGACATGATGCCTAAGTTGAATAAGCACTCTCTGAACAACTCAACCATTTGTGAGGCACTGCCATTCCCTGTGTTGTTGTTTGCCCAGCATGTGGTTATAGTGAGTATTCCCTTCCCATATCCAAAGTGTCATGATGTTAAGTTGGTAGTCATCATTTACCCTAGCCTTGTCAATTTCAGCCTTCAGCCTTCACTAGCAAATTGACTACAACTATGAAGTGAGTATAGTCTTGAATGTTACTACTACTTGTTATGAATGTTACTTAAATGATTTGTAGAGCATGTCATAGCCTCGTAACACTTGCAGCAGATGGATGATAGCCTGAGTTGTATTATTGGTATCTAGTCATTTACAGGTGATTATATTGTCTATTGGATATTGTTGATGATCAGGCAGAGACCTAATAGGGGTATGAGTATGCACCCTAGATGGATTTGGACTCATTGAGTCTAGTGAGATAGCTTATTTTCAGTTCCGGGCACTTGCAGAGATGATCAAGCTCATTTTACCTTTCTGATGTAGTTTTGCTTCACAGGATGATGTGTCTGAGCAGGGAGATGTTTTATTGGGATCTCCTAGGGCAATGTATGGGGCATAGGGGGTGCAACCAGTTGATTGTACCATAGTACCCCCATCCCAGAGAGACTGGTGGGCTCAATTTGACAATGCAAGCACACTAGGAGGCTGTTTTGGCAGGTTCATGTTTCCCGAGGCCGAATAAAAAATGATTAAATGGCTACTAAAGGAATCGATTTGGGCTACTGAGGCAAGGAAATGACAAACCTCCCTGTTTATAGTGTGTCTCGGCTCTGAGTTGGTGACAGAACTTGCTTTTGGTGAGTTGGATTGTATGCCTAAATCATTCTGGTCAGTTGTCCCGATGTTTGGCACTGTGCAGAACTCCCCCTAGTCACTTGAGATGTTGTTGGCTTAAACTGAAAGCTCATGTACTACTTCTTGTATTGGAAATGTTTATATATGCGCCCATGGAAAATGTAAATTCTAAAATGTGTTTCTTAACATATACAAGCAAAGGGAAAGAGCAATGAAATGCTAAAATACTCTACGAAGCGTATAAGAAAAGGTCCCAAAAGCAATGGTTAAATATATGCTATATACAAATATTGTTGACCTTATAAATTTGAATATGTCATGGATAAAAGCTGCAGTTAGCTATGCCTTTAAGCACTGGTGAAGTCTCCAAAAGGTCATATAGGCCAAAAAGGCCATAGAAATAAAATTGATGGTCCTAATGAACCTAGATCAAGCTTGATGTAGACATGATGCCTAAGTTGAATAAGCACTCTCTGAACAACTCAACCATTTGTGAGGCACTGCCATTCCCTGTGTTGTTGTTTGCCCAGCATGTGGTTATAGTGAGTATTCCCTTCCCATATCCAAAGTGTCATGATGTTAAGTTGGTAGTCATCCTTTACCCTAGCCTTGTCAATTTCAGCCTTCAGCCTTCACTAGCAAATTGACTACAACTATGAAGTGAGTATAGTCCTGAATGTTACTACTACTTGTTATGAATGTTACTTAAATGATTTGTAGAGCATGTCATAGCCTTGTAACACTTGCAGCAGATGGATGATAGCCTGAGTTGTATTATTGGTATCTAGTCATTTACAGGTGATTATATTGTCTATTGGATATTGTTGATGATCAGGCAGAGACCTAATAGGGGTATGAGTATGCACCCTAGATGGATTTGGACTCATTGAGTCTAGTGAGATAGCTTATTTTCAGTTCCGGGCACTTGCAGAGATGATCAAGCTCATTTTACCTTTCTGATGTAGTTTTGCTTCACAGGATGATGTGTCTGAGCAGGGAGATGTTTTATTGGGATCTCCTAGGGCGATGTATGGGGCATAGGGGGTGCAACCAGTTGATTGTACCATAGTACCCCCATCCCAGAGAGACTGGTGGGCTCAATTTGACAATGCAAGCACACTAGGAGGCTGTTTTGGCAGGTTCACGTTTCCCGAGGCCGAATAAAAAATGATTAAATGGCTACTAAAGGAATCGATTTGGGCTACTGAGGCAAGGAAATGACATGGGATGAGTCCTAATGATGAGTGTGATGTCCTCCGCACCTTCTCCAGCAGTTGCAACGCCTGATTGGGCCCACACCTATTTTTTGGACATTTTTATATTATTTTCTGGAGCTTTTGGGAGGCTCACGATTTCCTCAAGGAGGCACAAAGTCAAAAAATTAAAATATTATTATTTTATTGTGCCATGGGGCACCCAGAGGGAGCTAGTTAACACTCCATGGACCCACCGTGTGCTTCATTTATTTCTTGTTGAGTGGGGTACCTTCTTTATGGGTGATCTAATCCACTTTGGTACTTTATGGTTATATTGATCCATGTATTGTATGTTGAGTTCATCTCAACCATTGATTAGAACACTTATATCTTTTAATATTAGCCACTCATTTTGAAAGTGGTTAGGATTTTGGTTCTCTCATTTCTATTTAAAGGAGAGAGCTTCTCATTTGTAAGAGGTCTTTAGCTCTTGGATCTGGATAATAGAAAACTTTTCTTGTGGATATTTTCTTGGATCTCCTTTGCATCTAATGTTCTTAAATGGTGATTGGAAGGTCTTTTGCTTCCTGGCATTCAGGAAATTGTTATAAGATCTATAATTTTTGGGGATCATTGTCTTGTCTACAGGAGGACAACTTCAGCTTGGGCGTTTTTGCAGCGGGGGCTCAACTCGCTTGGATTGTCTTCGTTTTTTATCAGGGATTTTTCATTAGTGTTGTAGTGACCTATGATTTCTTCTTGCTATTTTTTTGCAGCATATAACTTCTTTCTTATGTCACAACAAATCTGATATAGTTGACATTTGTTGTGTAGGAGAGAGGGCGCATTGACTTCCTCGGGCAAACACTAGACATAGAACTCGCTTCAAGCTTCTCAAATAGATCGGGATGGCAGGGATCATCATCATCAAGGCATCTACAAGGTTTTCCAGGTAAGATCTACAGGTTGGTTCTTTTCTTACATGATCTCAATCCATTGTACCTGCTTTTCTTCAATTTACTAAAAATTCCAAAATATTTAAAAAATCCAAAAAATACTTAATCGAGGAACCGTTCGATCTTTGGACAAACCACTGCTAAGTTTTGTAGATCGAGCATCCCTCTCACCAATTCATTCTCAACGCTGTCCAAAATGTGGTTGGTTTGCCCTAGATCTAAAAAACTGACTGTTTAAACCCCAACGCCCCCACTGGAATTTTGACTTTTCCAAATCTAACTTTTTCCGGAAAATAATCATTTAGATTCGTAGATCGGGTCCTCCTCATTCCAAAACACCTCGAACGCTGAGCTAGTTGCTTCCAAGTGGCCCTAGATCTAAGAAACTAACTTTCAGCACCCTAGCACTCCTAGTCATTTTCTAATTTTTCCGAATCTGATTTTTTCTGCATTTTTCCAACTTGGGTTTGTAGATCAGGTCATCCACATCCCATTTCTCCTCCAACGCTGAGCTAATGCCTCCCAGATTGTCCTAGATCTGAGGATTTGTCCCTCCAAACCCTAGCGCTAGCCCTCCTTCTATCGGTTTCCCCTGCAAACTGAATTTTCCGGGCCAAACATTTTTTTGGGTCCGTAGATCAGGGCATATCCCAAGTGGTTTCACTTTAACGTTGTGCAGATACCGACTCCATTTCCCAAGGCCCAACATGCACTGATCTCCAAGCCTAACGCTAGCCCTCTTTTGACCTCTTACCCCTAAAAGTTGACTGCTCCTTGATGACTCAAGCAATCTGACATTGTCATATCTCTCATTGAGTCTATCCCTTTGGTACTAGACAATCCCAACTCTGTCCTTACTCACCTTGCCTTGGTTACGTTTCCCAACGCAACGGTTATCTTCATCAGTTGCTAGTACCTCAACCCTAGATTTAGTATTACCCCGATAGGTCACTTGTATTCCACTTTGGATCAACCCTCATACGACTGAAGCCCTCATCCAAAGCCCTAGTCCACTTAGTATCATCTTCCATAGATCTAGAGTTTCCAATTACCTTACGCCTTACGTACCTCAAGCCATACTTGATCTGATCTGGTGTCTAGGTTTGATCTCTCCTGTCGGGAGTAGATCTGGGTCTCCCCCATTCTTATCTTGGAATTAGGTAACATAAAGCGAAGACTGCCTTGATTGGCGTGACAACCATCTATTTGGGAGTAGTCTAGGTAGTCTTGGTTCCACCTCCTTAGTTGCTTGTCCCTCTACTGTCCATCTGGATCTATCTCACATAGGCAACTACAAGGCTGGTGATAACATATTCAAACTAGGGCTAAACAATGTATTCAAAATTTCTACTAACTCTAATGCTGTGCAGATACTAACTCCATTGCCCAAGGCCCAACAGGAACTGATCTCCAAGCCTAGCACTAGCCCTCTTTTGACCTCTTTTCCCTGAAAGTTGACTTTTCTTTGATGACTCAAGTACTTTGACATCGTCACATCTTTCATTGAGTCTATCCCTTTGATACTAGATAGACCCAGCTCTGTCCTTACTCACCCTGCATTGGTTACGTTTCCCAAGGCAGCGGTTATCTTCATCAGTTGCTAGTACCTCAACCCCAGATCTTGTATCCACCCCATAAGTTATCTTGGTTCCACTTTGGATCGAACTTAACACTTCCAAAACCCTAATCCAAAGCCTTGGTACACCAAGTAACATCTCCCATAGATCTAGGGTCTTCAATTACCTTACACCTTACGTACCTCAAGCCATACTTGATCTGATTTGGTGTCTAGGTTTGATCTCTCATGTCGGGAGTAGATCTGGGTCTCCCTCGTTGTTATCTTGGAATTAGGTAACATAAAGCGAACACTGCCATGATTGGCGTGACAACCATCCATTTGAGAGTAGTCTAGGCAGTCTTGGTTCCACCTCCTTAGTTGCTTGTCCCTCTACCGTCCATCCTAATCTATCTCACATAGGCAACTACAAGCTTGGTGATAACATATTCAAACTAGGGCTAAACAGTGTATTCAAAATTTCTACCAATAACCACACATGAATATCTTTTACAAGTATGCAGCGGAATATAACGTACTAAGAAATAATTCACAACATCACATCACAATATAGACACTATTATTTTGGGTTTGGAAACCCCTGGAAAAACTCAAGATGGGAAAACCAACGCAACAATTAGATATGGATTTTATTGTTGAGAAATTATGGAACTTTACAATCAACCAAACCTGGCGAAATAGCACCCAGTAGAATCACTGGACAACCCCAGCTAAAACCCAGCACACCTCTGCATAACTGTACGACCAGTTATACGACCTCCCACACGTGGTTGTAAATATCTGTACTGTAGTACAACTATACAACTATTGTATGGAATCCATACGATATGTACGATAGTTGTATGGACCACGTACGATCTGTACGACCTTCCTCTGCAGCTGCTCCCTGTCAATCTGTACGACCCTTGTCCTGCCTGATAGCTCGATGATCCTGTTTGCTCGCTCCTCCGTCTTCTCAACTAAATCCTCTATCTGACTTTCTCTCTCTATCTGTATCCTGTCTCTGTCGAAATACAAGTGTGTCCTCTCCACCAATTGATCTTTCTTTTATAACTTTATGCAAAGCGAAAACCCTAATTTCAATTTCACTTCATAAAGTCAATTAATAATTAGATCACTTTGATTTATTTTTCAAAGTAAACTTAGAAAAAATAAATTAAATACCATTGGCTTCCTAATTTAAGTCTTCTGCATGCAAGAACACATGCATGCAAGAAGACCTTCCTTATTGTTGTTATTTTAACAACAGTCAGGGATGTTGCTTCTTTAGCCACTTCCTTAGCTTCCCTGTACTCAACTTCACACAAAGAAAGAGAAAGACTTCTCAACTTCTTACTAGACAATGAAATCAGGCATCAGAATCTGTATAACCAAGAAGTGAAACTGTAGCCTTACTAGAATATAAAGCACCAAAATGTAATGTCCCCTGTAAATATCTAATAATTCTCTTTGCTTCCTTCCAATGGCTTTATGAAGCTTTTGCATAAACCTAGAGACAGCGTTAATGAAAAAGAGAGATCAAGCATGCTATGTATTAAATATATCAAACTCCCCACAAGTTGATCATAGAGAGGAGCACCAACAAGAAGAGTATCAAAATCAGCAGTTAATTTCACACCGGATTGAAATCGCATTGGTAAATGCTTACAATCACTCATATGAATTCGAACAAGTAAAAATGAAACCATTTGAAACCATTCTTCAAGAAATAAGTATCAATTTTCTCATGCCAAGCTCTAGGTGTCTGTTAAAGACCATATAAAGACTTGTTTAATTTGCATAGCAAACTTGAAGTTTCAGCAGTGATAAAACCAGTTGGTTGTTGGATATAAGTTTCTTCACAAAGATCACCATTCAAAAAAGCATTCTTGACATCCATTTGGTGTATTTCCCATTGATAAGATGCAACAAGAGAAAGTATGGTTCTTATTGTGTTCATTTTAGCAACTAGATCAAAAGCTTCAGTATAATCTATACATTCTTGTTGAAAAAAGCCTTCTGCTACTAACCTTGCTTTATATTTTTCAATCTATCCTTTTGCAGTAAACTTCGTTTTATAAATCCATTTACAACCAACTAAATGTTTTCTAGAAGGAAGGGGAACAAGAGTCCAAATATTGTTCTTCATTAATAAGTCATAATTTGCAGTCATTGCTTTTTCACATTCATGTTTATCTTTAGCTTGAACATATGGGGAAGGGTCATATGTGGCCAATACTTTCGTCATGAGAGCAAAGTCAGATCTAGTTCGTCAAGTATCAGAAGGAATACCAATCTTAGAACCTACAGATTCAAGAGTTTTTCAAGCCCAAACTAGAAGAGGAGTAATGGAAACCACTCAAGTATCTTCAAAAAATTCAAGAGGATCATTTGAAGTAGGTGAACTAGGATCTCAATAAGGCATGGAAGTAGAGGAAGGAGTAACAGATATAGGAACAACAAAAGAGGAGGGAAAATTCAAGGTAACATGAGGTTCAATAGACTCAAGAGTAGAAGAGACTTCATTGAATTGAGCATCTTGTCAAATGATAATACCTTTGGGTCTAAGTCACCTGACACGAGGACAGGGGAATACGAGTGTCCGACACGAACACAGCAACCCCCAAAATTAGGACACGAATGACTAGTTTTATATATATATATAGAGAGAGAGAGAGAGAGATCCAAAATTTTGTAGAAACTAGAAAATTTACAAATATTCAATAGAAATTACAATCAATGCACATTACACATTCACAAATCACAATGCATTATTGAAACAAGAGAAAGGGATAGACCTAACTAAAACCCCCATTAGAGGAAAGGGATGGGTCTCAATCCATTATTGAAACAAGGGAAAAAGGTTGGTGATTGGCTTCCTTCGCCCCACTATTCGATGCCTGTCAGAGGCATATGAAAGCCAACCAACATAGGACTATTTCTATTTGATTGGATTACATGGATGGGGTCCACACCCTATTATTATATGTTCCCATTGCTAAACACCCTTTGTATTTTAGATTATGCCACTTACAAAGATGATGCCACTTAGATTGAATGTCATGGATAGGTATAGAAATAAAGGGTAACCTCCCTATGTGAAATGAATCCCCTTGTGATGTCGTCTGACTTGATTTGAGAGTCTATGAGCCAAACAATGTAACATGTAAATGTACACATAAGAATACTAAAAATACATCACAACTAAGAGCCAAACAATGTAATATGCACATGTATATGGAAGAATAAAATACATCACAATTTGCAGACAGAGAAAGAGAAGGATGACAAACATGGGGATCTATAATTCCATCAATGCAGTGTGGGTTCTCATAGACTCATAAAATTTCTCATTAAGTCATCAAAATCAAAATGTATATGGAAGAATAAAATACTTCACAAATTGCAGATAGAGAAAGAGAAGGATGACAAACATGGGGATCTATAATTCCACCGATGCAGTGGGTTCTCATAGACTTATAAAATTTCTTATTAAGTCATCAAAATCAAAATGTTCTATTACATAGATGTGGAATCATATTTCTCTTTAAGTCATCAAAATCAAAATGTATAACATAGATTTCATAATCATATTTCTCATTAAGTCATCAAAATCAAAGTGTATTACATAGATGTCAGAATGCCATAGGAAAATACAAAATGGGGTGGATCCAGATGGAAAACCTTCTAATGCTCTTCACCTACAAAATAAAAACCCTCTTAGAGTTCAATCCTCACTGAAAAATGTGAATGAATGAAAATAAAATTGTTTTTTTACAGTTTGTTTTGGGTTAGAAGTGTCTTGTTTTAAAGGACACGGTGTCCTGATTTTGGGACACGTCTTGACACAGTATCGAACACGTAGATGGATAAAATAACTTATAAGCTTAGGATTCCTCACTATAGCCAATGAAAATCTATGTTACACAAGTTTTCGGTATGCGGGTTTGTGTACACAGACACGAGTATCCGGTACAGCTAGAAGCTTCGTTCAAATTTACAAGAAACGTCAGGTTAGGAGAGGCAATAATATAATATATCAAATTTTAATATATATTAAAAAAACATAAATTTATTAAATTATAAGTTCAGTTTTTAACTTTTTGACTATTTTAAAAATTAACTATAATGATCAAAGATCAAATAATATACATTGTCAATTAAAATTATAATTATGTATGACAAATTTTACAGTGTTCCACCAAGTTTCCAGGACGCGGGAGCGTGGGAACGGGGAAACACACATTGGGGACGTGTAGAGACACCCCAAAATTTTGGGCTATTTTGGGGGACGAGGGTCTCTAAAATTATAAAAAAATAGAAAAATAATAAAAAAATGAACCCCAACATATAAACTCTTATGTTCCCAAAGAGTCTAGTGTAATGTAAATATGATCATTATAGCCAAGCATATCATATCGATGGTTGTTTCTTTTTATTTGTTTCTATTTCGATTTATAATGACCATTTAGTGTAAAAGACTAAAATTTAAGATGGACCATTTTTGTTTTTATTAAAAAAATTTAAAAATTCGAGGGGGGTGGGGGCCTATGGGAGGCCCCCATTTTCAAGGGGGCCGGTGTCGGAGCCCCCCAACCTGGGAAACTCTTGACCTGCATTTCCCCAAGTTTCGCAGAATGGGGGGCACTGGAAAACGTTTACCATGAAGCCTCCCAGTCGCTGGGGCGTGAGAAGCGCAGGGGACACGCCCCCGACCTTGGGAGACGCGTCCCTGTGGAACACTAAAATTTTATAATACTCACTATAGTTAGTAAATGATATTAAATTTTTAAAACTAAGCACTAAAAGTATTCAAATTATACGACAATAATATATGTTAAACAATTTTTTTTAAATAAATAATTAAACAATAATATAGTAGTATAAAAAAAATTCTTAAGATAAATTATTAAATGATTTAATTTTGATTTTGATGATATAAAATCTAATAATATAAGTTAAAACTTCAATTAAAAAATGATAAATTAAATATATTGAAATTAAACCATAAATCAAAAATATAATAAAAATTATACATAAAATATTTACATATATAAAATATTAAAAAATTATATTGCCATTGTTACTAATTAAATATGAAATATTCGCAATATTAAAAGTTATATATACCATTATGATTATAATATAATGTGATTATCATTAATATTATCACATTAAAAAGTTTATTATATAGAATAAAAATTATTTATAAAAATTAGAAATATATAAAAATTTCATGGTTTATTATATAAAATAAAAAGTTACCATAAAAATTAAAAATTTGTAAAAAAAATCATATAAAAAAATTAAGTTATATATAATCATTAATATTATCATCTTAAAAAGGTTTATTACATAGAATAAAAACTTAAAAGTTAACATTAAAAAAATAAAAATATATAAAATTTTCATGGTTTATTATACAGAATAAAAAGTCACCATAAAAATTAAAAATTAAATATTATATCAAAGACTTACGAACAAAAGCTTTTCAAAATAAAAATATTTAAATATATAAACATTGAAGATTAATAAACGACATGAGCCATGTCTTTATCAAATGCACACGGGCTTTCAATTGTTTGGTCAAATTCATTATACGGCTATTTATTCAGCATTGAAGGGAATGAAAAAAACACTCGAAGTGATATGCCTCTTGGCGAGAATAAATATGTCGGAATATAATTGGTGTCTTCAATACAGAGAATTAAAGGTCACTAAAAGAGACCCTCTCTCTTTTAGAGATTTAAGCGATGTATTTATAATTTTATAAGTTGATAACAACGATCAATAACAACAATTTTTACAATTATATCAACTTGTAGAAGAATTATAAGTTTAATGGGTGGCATAAATAGATGGAGGGCACATTTCGATAACAACGATCAATAACAAAAAATTTTACAATTATATCAACTTGTAGAAGAACCCGTATAAGTTTAATGAGTGGCATAAATAGATGCAGGGCACATTTCAAGACACTGTATCTTAGAAATGATGCTATGTACAGCTAAAACAACGCCATAAACCCTGAAACTAGGATTCGAAACGAAACGGCTCCAGCATGGGAGAAAAGCTCCATAACGCTCCCCAGTACCCACCTATGTACCTACCCATTTAGGAGAGTTTATACCCGCTTCAAAACTTCTAGCAGCAGGGAAAGGCTCGGTACAAGCCCACTGAACCCCACGAGCAGTACTCGTGCAACATAGATGAAAATACATTTATTAGACTTGGCCACTAACTTTTTCTGTTTTTCATAAGTAATATGCACCCAACATTCACTACCAAATATCTTAAAGTTACTAATATTGGGTTACCTTTTGCTCCATTTTTCTTCAGGAGTAACCTACAAAACTACCTTAGTAGGAAGTCTGTTTAAAATATGATTAGCACAACAAATAACTTCAGCCCAAAATATTTTATTAATCCTTCAGAATAAAGAATATATCTAGCCATTTCAACCAAAGTTCTATTTTTCCTTTCAATTAACCTGTTTTGTTGAGGTTAACCTGTTTTGTTGAGGTGTATAAGTAACAGTGTTTTGATGTTGAATGTCACGAATGTCATGTTTAGGTAAGTACACATTAAATTCATTTTTAGTCAATTTCCCCAATTATCAGTTCTCAATGTCTTAAAACTTTTACCAGATTCATTTTCAACCAAGGATTTAAATTCTTGAAATATACCAAGTTTCCCTTTTATGTTTCAAAAAATAAACTCAGTTTTTCTACTATAATCATCAATAAAAGTAAGAAAATTGGCAGTATCACACAAAGGAGGAGTTTCAAGAGGACCACACATATCACTATGAATAAATTACAATTGTTCTTTAGCACGCCAAGTTTTACCTTTATCAGACATTTCCTTATGATGTTTACCAGACACAACCTTCACAAATTGAATGTAAGCCAAGTACCATTTTAGATAACATTTGCATTTTAGAATAATTCAAGTGACCTAATCTTTCATGCCATAGTCTACTTTGTTCATCAACGTGAGCAACATAGGAATATAATGGTTGATTTTTAATTGAACTAAAACCAGTAAATTTATATAAACCATCATCATGGTCAACAAGACTAGAAGAAACAACTTTGATATCTTTAAGAACATATTTATCTAGCCATGTTTCAAACGTATAACCTTTTTGACAAGCACGATAAATAGAAAGCAAATTTTGGGCATGCCTTGAACATGAAAAACATCTTCCAATGTACCATTGGGAACTTTAACATCACCAAAAACTACTACTGAAAGTTGTTTACTATCACTAATTGAAACTTTCTACGTTGTATGCTTATTAGTGTCATAACATGAAAATAGAGTAGTACCAGCCATGATTAGAAGCACCCAAATCCATTATCCATTCCACACAAGAAGATGATTTACTTGGGTGAACAAAATAGGCACAAAAAGCTACCTACTATTCCTCAAAGGATGTATTCTTGGCTTTAGCAAGTTCATGTCTTCATTTGAAGCAAATCTTCCCAAGATTGTTAGATTTGCCACATTACTTCCAAGGATTGAACATTTTTCTTTTAGGAGCATCATTAGAAGAGTGACGAGTTGAACTCTTAATATGTGGTTTTGTAAATTTTCCTTTAAAGCTCAACTAGGGCTAAAACAATATATCTAAATTGTTTGCTGAAATAACCACACATGAACTTCTTTACTAGTATGCAACGGAATATAAATAACTGAGAAACATTCACAACATCACATCACAATATAGACACATATATTTTGGGTATGGAGACCCTCGGAAAAACTCAAGATGAGAAAACCGGTGCAGCAGTCATATATGGAATTTTTTATCAAGATAAGGAACTTTTAAAACCAATAGGTAAAACACACACAACATGGCAAACTGGAAACCTAAGCAAAATCACTGGACAACCCAACAGCAACCCCATCTACTCTACGCAGATGTACAACCCAGTTGCACGGCCCTGTGTCAGCAGTACGGCCTATTGTACGAAAACCATATGGATGCTGACGTCAGCAGTGCGGATCAATACGGAACCCTGCGTCAACAGTACGACCCTCTTGATGGCTATTGTGCTGCTCCTCTACACAATCTGTACAGTCTCGGCCTGTACTGGTGAACCTATCATGCAGCTGCTCCTCTGTCTGACTTCTCCCTATCTGTATCCTATCTTTGTGTACGTGTCCTCTCCGTCAAATCTCCTTTTAACTTTATTGGCTAAACAAAAACCCTAACCCTCACTATGGATCTATGAATAAGATCCTCCAATGAGAATCAATAGCCAAGATTAGATTAGCCATTACTTAAATATTTCGCTTTTCACTTTAATAAACTGATTCCAATAAAGTCAAAATCAAATTAGAATAATTAAAATATTTTCCTAAGTTAAAACTTAGGAAAATCACTTTAATAGATTTGGCTTCTAGTTTAATGTTTCTCTAGCATGCACAGAGACATGCAATGCTAGAAGAACTTCCTTGTTGCTGCTATTTAACACTCCCTCTCAACGAGGAAGGGATTCGGTAGCAACCCCAACTTATCCCTGAACTTCACAAAACTATGTCTGCAAAGTGCCTTGGTAAAATTGTCTGCCACCTACTCATCTGTCCGTATGTACTCTAAACGAATAGTTCCTCTCTGAACACAATCTATCAAGAAGTGGTACTTGATGTCTATGTGTTTGCTCCGATCGTGGAACACTAGATTTTCAAATAGCCTGATGCCACTCTGATTGTCATAGTGAACTACTATAGCCTCTAGCTCCTCACACTCGAACAACCCTCAAAGTAACTTCCTCAGCCACATACCATCACAAGCAACCATGCTGGCTGCCATGTACTCAGCCTCTGTCAAGCTTAATGCAACTGACTTCTGCTTCCTACTAAACCAAGACACAATCCCTGATCCAATGCTAAAACAACAACCTGAAGTACTCTTCATGTCCTCTACACATCCTTCCCAATTAGCATCTATGAATCCTGTTAACTGTACACTCTCCCTGCGCTCATAAACCAATCCATACTCCAGTGTACCTCTGATGTAGGGAAGTATGAGCTTTGCAATTGTCCAATGCACTCTCCAAGGGTCTACCATGAACTGCTGAAAGAGTTGACTACAAAGCTGATGTCTGGCCGAGTGTTTGACCAAATACATAAGTGATCCGATAAGATGACGATACAAGGCAGGATCAAATCCATCTGGCCCTGAGGCATCAATCTTCCTCCAGTTGGAAACTGGAGGTATGGCCATAGGCTTGCAGTCTACCATCCTGAATCTCTTCAAGATATCTACTGCATACTTCCCCTGTCCAACGAAGAAGCACCCATCTCTCTGCCAAACTTCCAAGCCTAGGAAGTAATGCATCAACCCAAGGTCTTTCATCTCCAACTCAACTACAAGGTTGGACTTGCAGTCTTCAATCAACCTCTCATCTTTTGTAAGAAAGAGATCATCTACATATAACACCAGTACCAGAGGCACCTCACCTGTCAAAAAGTATACGTTGTAGTCAGCATCACTCTGCTGAAATTCCATCTCCCATAGATAGTTGTCTATCATCGAGTACCATGGTTGAGGTGCCTGCTTGACCCCATAAAGAGCTCTATGTGGCCTGCATACATGTGTCTCCATGTTCTCCACATCAAATCCCTCTGGCTTATACCTCCTCCTCTATCACTCCGTTGAGGAAGGCAGTCTTGACGTCTATCTGATGGACTCGCCAACCCATCTCTACTGCTAAAGAGATAATGGTCTGAATAGAAGAATACTTGGCAACAGGGGCGAAGGTCTCCTCATAGTCAATACCTTCCTTCTATGAAAAACCCTTAGCCACAAAGCGTGCCTTGTACTTTTCCACACTTTTGTCTGCTGCATGTTTTACCTTGTAGATCCATCTGGATCCCACCACCATTTTACCTTCAAGTCTTGGCACAACCTCCCATACCTGGTTTTTCATGATGGAGTCATACTCCTCAACCATAGCCTCCTGCCACACATCATGTTGTGCAGCCTCCACAAAGCTGGAAGATTCAGAGTTAATCAACTCTACCATCAGTGCCATATGACTGAGTCTCAGTGGTGGTTTGCTCCATCTCATGGAGCTCTGTGGAGAATCAACATGCCTGGAATCTTGAACTGTGGACCTAAACAACTTAGGCCTTAGCCTAGTGTCTACCTGTTGCGCCTACTGGATGTTCGTCTCCTTCTGCAGCTCATCCTCTAATTCAATGGCTGAAGGATCCTATCCACCTGACTCTCTCTGACTAAGAGAGGCTATGCCCTGTGTCTGTACCTGTACCTGTACATATGGTCCTCCAACTTGACCCCTGAATTCTCTGCCCGTTGCTGCTCTGCTGGTAAGTCCATAGATCTCCGCAAGACCATGTCCTCATCAAATTGGACATCCTTGCTCACAATGATCCTCTTGCGAGCAGGTATGTATACTCTATATGTCTTCGAAGTCTCATTGTATCAAACAAGTAACCCCTTCTCTCTAGAAGGGTCAAGCTTCTTCCTAGTGTCAGCATGAACATGACAATAGCAGACACTCCCAAATATGCGAAGTGACTCACATCTGGCCAAGTGCTTGTGAAGACCTCCTCGGCTGTCTTCCTCCCTAAAGCTGTGTGGGGACACCTGTTCTAAATGTATACTGCATTCCTGTATGCCTCGACCCAAAGGAATAGTGATAATCCCTGATCAAATAGCATGGCCTTGGCTGCTCCTACCATAGTCCAGTTCTTTCGCTATGCCACTCCATTCTGCTGTGGCATATGAGGCACGATGTGCTCCTTCTTGATCCCCTGTGCCAAACAATACTTCAAGAACTCATTAGAGGTGTACTCTCCCCCATTGTCCGTTCTCAAGACACGGATCTTCCTACATGTCTGGTTCTCAACAAGAGTCTTGAACTCCCGAAACCTCTCAAAGACCTCTAACTTGGCCTTCAGGAAATAGATCCAGGTATTCCTGGAATAGTCATCAATGAAGGTCACGCAGTAAGTATAACCACTAAAAGAATGGACAATGATAGGTTCACAAACATCCGAATGCACTAAGTCCAAGGGCTCCTTAGACTTGTGCTCACTCTGTGGGAAAAACTTCCTGATTTTCTTCACCAAAGCACAACCCTTTAGTGGTTATGCTTCTCCTCCTGTACCTGAGGAACTCCAATGACAGCCTGTCTCAAGTGCCTCAATGCTCCATGGTGTAAGTGTGTCATCCTCCTATGCCACAACTCACCCTGACTAATGTCGTTGTTGACAAGAGCCTTTGTAGGCTCAAAGTGTAGTCTATACACCTTCCCGTTCCTGATCCCAATCACCTTGTCCAAACTCCTATCTGACCCCTTGGACCTGATATACACTCTATGGTCTCAAAATTTCAACTGAAATCCCTTGTCCTCTAGAGTGGAGACTGATATGAGGTTCTTGGTCAACCTCGGAGCATATAACACATCAGCAAAACTAAGGGGTTTGCCAGACTCCCCCTGAAATGAAACAGTGCCAACTCCCTATGCCCGATACTGTGCACATCACCCAGCTCAACGTCGATACCTGTTCCACCCTCCTTCAAGTCCTTGAAGACTTCTTCTATCCAGTCATATGACTAAATGCTCCACTATCAAAGTACCAAACATTGCTACCTCTGGTGCTTGCCATGCAAGCTATCAAGCAAAACTCCTCATCGAAGTTCATGTTGAAATCCTCCACCTCTGCAAATCCAACCATCTGAATGTTGCTCTTCTTCCTGTCTGGGCACTAGGAGGCAAAGTGTCCCTCCTTGTGGCAGTTAAAGCACTTGACCTTTGACATGTCAAGGTTCTTCTTACCACCCTTTTAGGGTTTATAAGATAAAATTGCAGACATAAAATTACACTAAACTACCATGTAAAATGCAAATATAACCATGTGAAAATGCAATTAAATTAAACAAAAATTGTATGAGAATAAGGCCAAGGGTTTTAAGGTTTTACCCTAACCTTAGGGCATCAAGGAAGGTGACCAACCTTCCTCTTGAGAGGTCTTTCCAAAGTTTGGCAAACTAAGGCTGTCTCCAACAGCCACAAGGGCTCGTTAAAGGAATCCTAGCTAGGGCAAAGCTCAGAGACCTAATGCCCAAGCTTATAAGGACTCCTTTTAGAGGATGTTCTTCACAATACTATGGTAACAAAAGGCTGGAAATGACCTAGATTAGACAAAATGCAGCAATAATGGCTACCATTAAACCATAAACAAGCATCATCCATCAACATTTAACAAAGAGAAATCAAGAACATTGAACCGTGGGGCTCTACTATTTCATGCCAATAGGGCGAGCGAAGAACATTGAATAGTATGCCACATGCATAGAGAAACATGAACACTTTTGCATCCACATCATCCCTACCACCATAGTGAAGGAAATCTGATATTGTCTTATGTGGCCCCATGGGCAAGAATCCACTACCTTGGGTGGATGGGCCTCCAGTTCTTGGTGAGTTTGAGGGGTTTTGGTCAAGCCTTGATGCTTTCGATTTGTTTTGTGTTTCAAAGTCTTCCTTCGTATACATGGCTCTTTGTGTTGATGGCATATTTGGGCAAACACAAACTCCTATAGTTTTGTTTTCACCACATGGCATGTGTCCACATAGATGTCTTCTCACACGGGTATATGAACCTGTGTATATCTTTTTACAATATGCACAAACAAATTTGGCGGTTCCACCCCCTTTGGTTCTTCCTTGCTTTGTGACATATTTCCACAAGGGTGATGGGTCCTCTTTGTTTTTTTTTCGATTTCCCTCCTCCTCTTCCACCTCCTCCTCTTCCACCTCCTCCTCCCCATGGTATGTCCCACCACCCACTTCTTCATCCTCTTCCTCATTCCTCCTCCGGTTTCCAATCACCATCATTAAAATAACAAATGAAACCAACAAAATAAATCATATACCCATCATCATGTTTGTTCGAAGTTGGAAGTGGAACTAGAGATTTATCTTGTTGCCCTACAATAGAATGAGGGAGAATGCATGGGAAAGAGTAGGAAAAAAACATACACATTCTAGATTCTAGATTCCAAGGCTGAAGAATTCAAATATAGATCAAAACATCAAGCATCAAACTTCAAACGCAAAGCAAATCAACAAGAAAGGGTTTAGAGTTTCAAGCCTACCTCTTTGGTTCTCCAATGGTAGTGTGTGATAGCCTTCTTCAATCTCCAAGGACCAAGAAAAACACAAGTTTAATGGCAGCTTTCTCTTCTCCTCTCCTCTCCTCTATTCTCCTCTTCTCTTCTCTTCTATTCTCAAGCAATGCAAAGAGAGAATGAATGTGGAAAATAGGGTTTTATCCTCCCCAAGCCCTTTTCACTTCCCTCCAACACTCCAAGCGTGGACCCCAATTTGCATCTCCTCCTAATTTCTGCGTGTTCACGCGAAGCACTCAAGGAAGCAACAGAAAGTGATTTTAGAAGTGATCCGAAGCGTTTTAAGTTGGAGCGGGAAGCTCTAAGAAGCGAACAAGAAGCGGTATGGAAAAGCTTGCTTCCTATCCCTTATGTAGCACTTCCACACAGGGGCAAGGAGCATTTTTTTGAGCATCGAGGCGCGTTCTAAAAAAAACGCTTCCAAACGAAAGTGAAATGGAAGGAAGCTTCCGGCTAGCTTCAGCCAGAAGCCAGCTTTCGAAGCGGGGACGAGGAGGGGACGTTTCCTTGCAACATAACTTGGGGCTCACAGTTTTTCTTCAAATAATCCAAAGGCAGGCTTTATGATGTTTTTGGTTCCATCTTTTTTTTATTCTTTAGAAGTTCTAATAGAGAGATTTATATTCTTTTAAATGAAATTTGATATGTATTTTCTATCAATACTCACTAGAAAGTTTATTGAACACGGTTTTTGGTGTCTCAAATCTATGATTATTTTAATTTACGAGGTCACTTTTGATATGATTTGTCAAAGGGACTCTAATTTTGAAAGAAGCTATATTTCGATATTTGATGTATAATTTGGTGTCTAATAGTTTTAACAAAAATTCTAAAAGAGCTATGGCAATTAATTTTTCTAATAAGGTCGAACTAAATTGTTTGAATGATTCTCAAATGTCATTGGGACATTAGCTTGTATGGAGGGCATGACTAAGGATTTATGATAGCCATTTGTTGTTGTAATATGGCAATTAATTTTTCTAATAAAGTCGAACTAAATTGTTTGAATGATTCTCAAATGTTATTGGGACATTAGTTTAGATGACATTAATATATATGGAGGGCATGACTAAGAATTTACAATATTGTTTGAATGATTCTCAAATGTTATTGGGACATTAGTTTATATGACATTAGTATATATGAAGGGCATGATTAAGAATTTACAATAGCCATTTCTTTTTGTAATTTTATAAAACAAACTTAATGGTATCTACTTATTAGGTATATTTTGAAGAAGCTCCTTTCCATTATTCATAATATATTTTGAAGAAGATGGAAGCTCATTTCCATGTATTCATAAGAAAGAGGTAGGGCATTTACTTTTTCTAAATAAGGTTGAACTAATGTTGAAACATTAGTTTACATTGATGGCATGACGAAGAATTTACTCCAGCAATCTCTTGTTGTAAAAACTTTATTTGGTACAAAACTTATTTGCCAATATCCACTTCTTAGCTATATTTTGAAAGGCATGGAAACTTCTTTCCATGTACTCAGAAGTTTGTTTATAATATTTGAGTGGATCTTTATTCCTTATTATGAGCCAATTCGGTTATATATAGTCTGTACACATTTGCACGGTATCGTCATTTCTGATTATAGGATTGGGGCTTCATAAGGGTTTAGATGGTTGTATAAACCCTTTCCCAGTAGGACTTCCTGTACTTATTTTTCTACCGTTCCTTTTTTTATATGGATCAATCTGTTAGTTGTTCTAAAAGTGAATTCATAACTTAATTCAAAATCAATGTGATGCTTTTAGTTGTTCTAAAAGTGAATTCATTATTTAATTCAAAATCAATGTGATTCCTAGCTAATTATTCATAGAAATAGCAAAGAAGAAACAGAAAGGTTAATGAAACGAGGAGACTAAAGGAAGGACTATTTTTTTTCCCAGTGTCCTTTCTTTCTATAAAATCTTTACTGTGAACTGGTTTTATGCATTAATTTTTTAACAAGTATTCAATATTCTGAAGAACGTTATTAAAGAATTTGCCTATCAATAATTCATCTTTTGTCATAAGTTATCAACTTATCCCATTTACCATTGGGCTTAGTACTTAATAACCAGTATTCAATATTCTGAAGAACGTTATTAAAGAATTTGCCTATCACTAATTCATCTTTCGTCATAAGTTATCAACTTATCCCATTTACCATTGGGCTGTAAGTACTAAGGATTACAACCTTTCATGATCCGTTCATTTGCACAACTTCGCCTCTTGTATATTTAGTACAAGATTTGATTAGTTTAAAAGAAAATTCCCATAATCCCTTGCCATGGTTCTTAATTCATTTCACAAACAAAGTTTAGAAATCAGATGAAACAAAGTGCACAAATATATATGAGTGAGTTTAATATTAGAAATCAGAGGAAACAAAGTGCACAAATATATATGAGTGGGTTTAATAGTTAAAAATTAGGTGTTTTTTTAAGATAATAAATTCAAATCAAGAAGACTAAGATATACGTATCTAGTTAAATTGCTACGTAAAAAAAAGTCATATATATATATATATATATATAAAGTCATATATATATAATCTTATCAGATGGACTATAACTTTAAAATTAAATTATTATTATATTTATTATTATTATTATTATAATATATAAAAGTTTAAAACAAATACACAAACTTATATTAATTTCTTTTTGACACGTGTTTAACAGGTCAGGTCACAATGTAAGAATGAGGGTGGTGCTCGTGAAAAAATAATGTTCAGCAGCATTGATTTTACTGTAAATGTTTATCCTTGTTTTTTGCTTGTATATATGCGGTCGCTTTCCACTGTTTCTTCACTGTTTTGGCTCTTTTCCACAATTATTTTGTGAAGGGCATTGGTTCCCAGCTCCGATTTGGTTGCCACTGGCCACCAACAAGAAGCTACTTTGGGAAACAGAACCTAGTCTGATACTTATGGTTCGCATTATGGTTCGCAATACGTATGGTTCTCCGATTTAGTAAAATAACGTTGCCACACGTATAAATATAAAAAAGTATATTTAATATTGAAATGAATGACGTTGGTACAGTTCAAATGGCATCTAAGAAGTGACTTATCACTGAAATGCACATAAAAAGAACAACTAAAGGTAAGAAGTCGATTTTTTTTTAAAAGAAGTGACTTATTATTGAAATGTATATAGAAAGCATATAGAGGAAGAAATAAGTCCCTAAAAATTATTTCAAAAATAGTGGAGTGTTTATAACTTAGTATGGAAAAGATGTTATAATGTAACATGATTAAAAACAAAAATTGTAATTGTAATTTAAAAAATAAAAAATTAATCTGAATTAACATTGATGTGAGAACTATAACCCAGATCACAAACGAACAATAAATCATCAAGTATATATCATCAAGAGTAATGAGGTGTTTTACAGGTCGGTATGGAAATGATTAAAAACAAAAATTTAGATCGCAATTTTAAAAATAAAAAATTAATCTGAAATAACACTGATGTGAGAACTATAACCCACATCACAAACAAACAATAAATTAGCAAGAGTAATGAGGTGTTTTACAAGTAGGTATGGAAAAGATGTTGTAATGTAACATGATTAAAAACAAAAATATAGCCGTTAACTTCAAAAGTAAAAAATTAACCTGAATAACACTGATGTGACAACTATAACCCACACCACAAAAGAATAATATATCAATTCTAACTTCTATTATCCATTTTAAATTTTAAGAAAGTTATAAAACATTAAAACTAATTCATCTTAAATTCACATTTATCATGTATTAAGATGGATTAAATTTATTAAGTGTAAATCTTTTACCTTAAATTTTTACTCATTAAAAAAATTATCTTTCAATGTAAAAAAAATTATATTTCAAACAATTTAGTACTTCTTATTACTCGATAAATCTGAATTTAAGATAGACCTATACTAATGTTACTACAATGACATAAAATATATTTCTTATTACTTGATAAATCTGAATTTAAGATAGACCTATACTAATGTTACTACAATGACATATAAAATATATCTTTAATTTTGACCTGAATTTAAGATAGATTTATACTAATGTTACTACAATGACATACAAAATATATCTTTAATTTCTTTAATTTTGAAATCAATCAGAAATATGATACAAGTACAATTACATACCACATATATTTTTAATTTTAAAATGACTTAGAAGTATGATATTACTATTGTATATCGTATAGTTGATATTGAAATGAACAAATTATGAATAAAATCGAAAACATTACACTGCATGAGGGTCAGTGCAAGAAGATGATGGACCTTTAAGATGCAATCCTAGTTTTCAAAAACAACATCATGCTACCAAAAAATACATCAACCCGAGCCTGACATAGCACTTGGTATGGTTCAACCCCAGCCTGACATGTCATATGACATGTAGGATAGGAAACCACATCGCACACGCGTTATATAACTATACAACGCGTACGCGTTATATACCTACAAAACGCGCGGACCTTTAAGATGCAATCCTAGTTTTCAAAAACAACATCATGCTACCAAAAAATACATCAACCCGAGCCTGACATAGCACTTGGTATGGTTCAACCCCAGCCTGACATGTCATATGACATGTAGGATAGGAAACCACATCGCGCACGCGTTATATAACTATACAACGCGTACGCGTTATATACCTACAAAACGCGCACGCGTTTTGTAGTTATAAAACGCGCACGCGATATGAAAATTATAAAAAATAAAAAAAAATACACAGTCCTGAGTTCATTTTCATTATCAGAAACGCGATTTCGACGGGCAGCGCAGCGTTTGGAGCGAGATTTCGACAGGCATTGGAGCATTTGGAGCTGATTCAAGTGGAAGGGAGGAGATTTCACGCCCGCCATTGGTTGATTCCTATACCTTCTCTTCATTTTATAACAAAATTACCATTTTCCCTAGGTTTCTTTATGTGTTTGGTACAAACTAACAAATTTTTTATTTTTTAAAAACAGTTCTGGAATCTCCTCTATTTTTTATTTAAATTACAATTTGTTTGCTTAGATTCAGTTTAGGCATGTATTGAATTACAATTTTAAAATAATGAAATTGCAAATGTATGAAAATTGCATTTTCAATTGTTAGATTTGAGAGTCAAAATCATCTCTAAACAAATGCAGCATGCTAAGCTATTTGGTTGAAGAGTATATAGAGAGAGAGATGTACAGTTCATAAAGAACCATTGAACCATTGAGATAAGTCATGGATGTACGTTTGAGATAAGTCATGGAGTATTTATATAGAGATATACAGTTGATAAAGAACCATTGAACCACTGAGTAAGCTGCAG